>BSBK01006719.1:0-469209 GCA_027943335.1 Chamaecyparis obtusa | reverse complement strand
ATGGTCATGTAAGTAGGCTAATTGATTCTGAATCAGAATGAAGCTAAGAATATTATAACTATTTTTGATGGACAGATAAGTTTTGGATTGGTTGGTGATTCATGTGTTATTCATATGGTGTTTCCATCAATGCCAAAAAGGGAGATTGTTAGAAACTACAATTGAAGCAATTCTTGTATTGTCATTGATGTCAAACCTTAACTGGTAAGACTATTTCTATTTAAGAAAGTACTATAGCTATTTGATTGTTGAGAAGGATGTGTGAAAGGTTGATAACAATAACACCTAAGGAAAGGTTGAGTTATCTTGATATTTCAATGGGTACTTGATTATGTGGCACACTGATAAGATAATGTATTGCTTATCTAAGTAAGAAGTAAGACTAAACAAGTAGGCTTAACCGAGCAAAAGTGAAGAAATCTAGTTTAAGCCGAGTGATGTTAGTGTTGACTGAGCCAGTACATGTCGAGTAAATTTAGTGTTGACCGAACATCAATTAATTGCCGAGGAAGACAATATTAGCCGAGGAAATAGTTTTAGTGGTGACCGAGCTTTCCAGTGAAGACCAAGGAGTTGAACACAGTATTGACCGAGCATCAGTAATTTACATTTGAGGAAGAATTCAAATTCCTAGCCAACATAGTTGAATTCTTGGATTATGTAAAATGTGTTGACTTTATTTATTGATTGTATGGAAGCATTTAATGCACTGTAAAATGTTTTATTGTAAACCTATTAAGAGATTTGAGATGATTCTAGAAGAATGGATGAAGAACATAAAGTTGGAAGGATTTGATGAATCTAACCTAACCCTAAGACCTATGGAAGAGATTAAGTGGCAAAAGTTGTATTGACCTAATTGAGGAAGTATTAAGGAAACCTAAGCATGAGGTTGAAAGAGAAGAGGAGAGGGGATGATGGAGTTGTTGTTATTGATTGTATAAGCAGAAAAGGCTGAAGGAGAAGGAGTTGTGATTGCTTGAAGAGATTTTCAAGCATATCAATGATGGAGATGGAAATGGATCACAGTCAGTAAGCCAACATATGTGTATGGAATTGGATCTTTTATTTCCAAAGTGAGTTGTATGTTTTCAGATCAATATTACTGTTACTTTCTAATCATTGTATCAGTCAAAATACTTTTAATAGAGGTTGACCTAACAGTCATTTGTATAAATCCTTTGAACAAGGTTTCATTCTAATGGAATGTATGTAAGTCCTATAACAAGGCGCACTCCTAACAGGGTGGTTGAAATCCTTTAACTAGGTCACACCTGATAGTGTGTTTGTAACCTTTGACAGGGTTGGCTTTTCATAGAGCTCACTTCAGAAGAGTGAAAATATCAGTAACATGTTACAAAGTGGTTTTTCCCAAATTGGGTTTCCACTATAAATCTTAGTGTCAATACTTGTGTGAATGTTTTGGTTTGAACATTTCTGTGTTTTGCAAGTTAGATACTATTGGATAGTGGACTACACTGTTATATGTTTATGTTATGTATTCAGTAATGACCGAGTAGCTCTTGGTTGTTAGATCTGATTTGTTGAAGAGTTTGAAAGTTTATTTTATACTTCTGGACCTGAGAACAACTGATTCACCTCCCTCTCTATTGTTTAAAATCATATTAACAATTTTAAAGTCAAGGAACCCTTGGGATTCATAATCTGTAAAAATGTTACACTTATAAGTATGTATTGCCTTTATGTTATATTGCTTCCTCTTTTTTATTAATTATTGTTTGTAAACTCTTAAGAAAAAAAATTATGTAAACTTAGTAGCATGTTTAGGTTAATTTCTCTTGGGTCCCCTGGCGGGGCATTACAAATCCTTACAATTATTTGTATTACACATAGGATTTGCGCAAATTCTCAAGATTCCAAGAGTTCATATGATAATTTTTCTTAGCTAACACAAATTGCAGTTTATATGAGTTTGTTATCTACAAGTTGAAGAAAATGATCAAAACTCTCTTTGAAAGTTAATATTTCTTTCTATAGTAGATATCTTTTCAAGCTTAGAATTGTTACCCTAACTCAAGCATTAAGGCTACACAACAATTATATCCTAACAATGGAAACCTTCTCTAGCTGTGGGTAGACTATGAATAAGGAGGAATCTCCATATTCTAGGCTAGTTCCTATTAAATATGAAATATCACCATGTGATTGAAAACTTCATAAGAAAAGGGATAGAGAGAACTTTTAAATTGAAATGAATTGGGGTGATACACCAAAAATGGTTTTAGACTTTGCTGGGAGAACAAAATAATAGCTCAAAATCATAAATCAAATGCTTGACTCTTTAAATCATTGCTCAACATATAGGCTAACAGACTTCACTATTAGGATTAAATCACAAATAATTCAAAAAGTTAACAACATAGGTCTTCCATACAAGGTTTAAGAAATAACTGATTACCTCAAGAAGGAACAAAATACATTGACTTCTTTTGGATTACAATTAAAAACAACACTTTCAAAGAAAGATGAAACTAGGATCATCAAATCAAACTCCAAAAATGCATGAATCAAAGAGCATCTACTTTATTTATCTCACAAATCTAATAATGTGGTTACAAAAATGGCTTCAAAAACATGTAGGAACAATATGTTCACTATTAGCCTCTCTCCCAAACTCGCAACCCCTAAAATTGATCATCAAAATCAATCTTATATTATGCCCTAGCCTCAAATTTGAAAATAAAAGCCCTCTTGAAATGCCCAATTTTGGCCAAAAATCATGCCAAAAAATCCAGCCTATGTTAACTCTTCATGATAAGTGCCCTAAATATTGGTCTCTAAAAAATTCCTTTACAATATTATTTAACCAATATTTGAATTTTGAAAATTGAAATAAAATTCCAATATCCAAAAAGCATAACCTAACCTCTAAAAACACTAAGTGTAAACAAATGCAAAGTGGGGAATAATAAACTCAACCCACTTGCACATGACTCAGAAGTAGAGGGATGAGGTGGCACATTGGCAAATTTTGAGACCTACAGATATTGACACCAACAGTAAAGGCATTCAATGCCTTATGCTTAGTGGACTCCAAAATTCATAGGCTTATTTTCATTTTCGAAACTAGTGCTATCTCAATCTTCACAAAGAAGAATTAGGGAGAATTTGAAACCCTAACTAAAGGAAAACTCTGGCAAAAATTTGCTGATGAAGTTTGGCTTCTTGTAGATGAAGTTCTCTATCATACTCGGCCTGAAAGATACTCTAAGTGAACCTTTTTCTTGTTCTTAATGTTGCTTCAACCATGAATTTAGGCACTCGATTTTGGCTTTGACAACTCACAAGTTTACATGGCTCTTTGACTGGCAGATTTCTTGCCATTAGAAACCATAATTGCAATCGAAGAATTTATCTTGAAACCTGGCATTGATCGAGCCCTATAGGAACAAGAAGCTTTTGAATGATGTACTTGAGTTGCAGCTTCACTGGCCTTCACACTTCATTGAAGGACTCAACTGGAGATTAACAAATAACTAGTTCTTTGCATATATATAACCCTATTCATAGTTTGGAACTCATGGTTCCAACAACTCCCTCATTAAATCATATTGTCAGCCTCTTGGAACTAGTTATTTGTAACTGATATCTAAGCTTTATGGTGAACAAAAGCTTCTACTTGTTAAGGCTCGGTTTATGTCTGATGGAGTCTTCAATCTTTGACAGTCTACTCACTGGTAACGG
Organism: Chamaecyparis obtusa; assembly: GCA_027943335.1. Taxonomy (NCBI): domain Eukaryota; kingdom Viridiplantae; phylum Streptophyta; class Pinopsida; order Cupressales; family Cupressaceae; genus Chamaecyparis; species Chamaecyparis obtusa. The sequence goes on along the minus strand of BSBK01006719.1, from coordinate 465,504 downwards.
TTTTGAACTGGGAGTTCAAACCATGGAGGCTCAGTTATGATTATAAGTGTCTGAAGATCATTATTCCATCTTTACTATTATCTGAAACTTGACCATGTCTTCGGGCTTGCAATGTCGTATCCTCCTTTTCGAACTCGGGTTCACTGGTTGTAGCTTGGGCAAAGAGCCTGGTATGGAGAACTCAGCCTTGACCAAGACTCACAACCTACAAATTGGAACTCAGGTTCCTTGTTTCTAGCTCGACTACACTTTACACTTTGAGCACACCATAACTTGGTTTGACTGATATCAATAACTCAAGGCTGTGAGCATCTTGGCGACATGAAGCACATGGCTTTAACTCGGCCTTTAGGTGTTTGAGAAATGGGCTGTGTCTTGATTGAAACTCAGCTTTTGAATGACATGTATCTGGAAACCAAACAACATGATGAACACGAGCTTGGTCTGGAAGCTCTCATTTGCAATTTCACTTGCAACCTGGCTGTAAACTTGAGATAAGTAACTCTTCACTCTATTTATTTTATACTGTCAGCTTCTTGAAACCAATTATTGACAGCTTCAAAACTTCTTTATATTTCTATTTTTTTTCTTTCTTTTCTGTAAGTAAATACAAATGATGTTTTATTGATAAATAAATAGGAACCCAAAATTTCTCTGTCAGAGGAAAATATGAACAAAAGCTCGATGAAATAGTGTTTTTTGTTCATGTAGTTTTTTCCTAATTTTCATCTATCATCAGATACTAGACATCCCATTTTTCTTTCAACAATTTATTAGATAAGAGGCCGAGAGTGATGCTCCATTGTTTGAATAAGTACACACACAGCTTGTTTCTGTCATAAATCTGTAAATTTCATATGGCTATAGATGGCTCACATACTCTAGAAGTTTGTAAAAAATGAAATTCATAGCTTGACAAATGACTGATAGTATAACTTAATTGCATATATTTGCTCACTCTAACACATATTAAAATACTAGTCATTTCCTCATAATTCCACTTTCATTTTCTTTTGATAGTAGAATCACTTGGCACTTTGCTCATAACACTTGAAAAGTGAACACACTAAGACTTACTGGCACAAATTACTAGGCTTGAATAAAATTCTCTTTCCATGCTGAAACTGGTTTTAATAAGAAATGCAACAAGATAAAAAATGTTTGTTTATTGTCAATGAAGTTTGAGCACGAGGTCGTGACACTCAATGACATCAGAATGTTATTCAATGAAGTTCGAGCACGGGCTCGTGACACTCACTAAATACAAATTGAAAATATTTTATAACTTTATAACACAATTCTCACTAGTACATTTGACCTAGTTTTTCTACCAAAATTTTTGACCATGAAATAAAAAAGTTTTGGTTGGTCAGATTATAGGAGGAAAATTTTCATTTTTTTTAATCCATGCCCGTGTTCGTCGAAAGTTCGACCAATACTACGTAGGTTGAACTTTCGACGACCACGGGCATAACTTAAAAAAAAAAGATTTCATTTCATTATTACCATGGCGTATTTTTTCAAGGTTGCAGCGCATGAAACCTCATTGGCACTGTGTATTGGAAGCTCATTGAGGTAACCTTCACTTTGGAGGGCGGATTCGGCACTGAGGTAATTTGATTTTGTTTATTTATTATTACCAGTTTAAAAAGTTTGAAGCCAATTTGTTCCCCAAAAATGTCATCTGCTGCATATTTTATTGTTTTGCTGGGATTGGGATTAGTTGGGATATTGTTGGCAGTGCAGAGAAGGCCAAAGCTTTACTGGGGAGCTGGCCAAAGCCATGAATTGTTTATCCATTATACAAATTGCCTAATGAAGATTTCAAAATTTAATTAAAAAAAAATTGCATTTTCCATAAAAAATGACTGGTATTTACATTCATGCAAACCCATATTGAAAGAAGTCAAGAGTCTAATTGGATGGAAGGCTTCTAAACACTTCTATCTTTCATTTACAAGTGGTTTGAGTTGATTTGATTAAGTGTGGAAAGAGAATCGGGTTGCAAAATAGGAAAACCCGTGGGTGTGCCTTAGCCGACAGTTTGAATTTCAAACATCTGTTTCTTTCCTACGATCCGATGAAAGTCATTGGCATTTGGTAAGGAGGGAAAATTGTAGAATGTATCATAAGATTTCAATAAACTTACCATGGAGAATGCGCATTGGAGGAGTTTGATATGAAGATAGCTAGGCATCCAAAATGTGACTGGCATCATGATGAGCATAGACCCGTAACTGTTATTTGGTTTCAATTTTGAGTCTCAATTCAAGGATTTGAATTTGAATTACTCACCTCTTAATGAGACCATCGTGGGATTGGTCAAGTGCCAAGTTTTGAATGCACCTGTTGTATCAAACTGAGCATCGGGCTTTTTATCTTTGAAGGAGATGTTGTGGATTTGGGTGTTTGTATAGGGTCTAAAATCTATACCTCAAGGGACACTTTGTCCAAGAGAACATAGATTAAGACACGATGACTATCTTGAGGGGTCTTTTGGGAAATTTAGAAACCAAAACTCAAAATTGTGCCAAGTTTGACTGGCGGCCTTCATTGCCACAGGGGATAGTCCTAAAGATCAGGGTGCATCAAGACCGAGTTACAAACTTAGTAAATGATAGGGATGTCACTATGAGTCAATTGACATTTAGAAAGGGTCTGAAGGCTTATGAAGAATCTGTAATAGTCTAGGTGAGTGAAAGTACTTAGGGAGTACAGGGGTGCATCTTCACTAATGAGACAACAACTGTGAAGAGTCTCAGGGAGGAGTTACAAGGACACAATTTATTGATTGGTTGAAAAGATTTTGAACACTTGAGAGTGTAGAGCCTTGGTGGGCACCATAATTAGGCCTCTGAGATTCTTGCACTTGGGAGGCCTAGAGAATGATCCAGGCTTTGATCTTTTTGGAGGATGACTACCTCAAGGAGAGTGTCAAAGAATCCCAATAACACTTGGGGATTCTTTGGTAAAACTTGGTGTTAGATGCAGAAAGCCGGGTTTGCAGGCCCAGGAAGCACTCTGTACTAAAGTGACAACTGTGCCTTGAAAGGTTGTAGACTGGTCTAAGGGGTTGGTTAGGCCATTGTAAGGTCACTTAGGTTGGGTATAGTAGTTAAGAAAAAAATAAGAAAATATAATCCAGCTATGATTGAAAGTGGAGAAATGGTTTATAATGTGAAATTCAAGCCTATATATATTTTAACCTCTTGATAGAAATGTTGAATCAAATGTGCAACCTTTGGCATTTTCAAGAGTTGTTTATACACTACAAATTTAAGCCTATATATATTTTAACCTCTTTCTACTTAATGCATGTCCATGAAATCACATTAGGTTGAGGCATTCTTTTAAAAAATTGTAAAGCTTCATCGAGAGCACCATTTTGTGCATATCTTGATATCATTGTATTCCATGAAATTGTAACTTGTTTAGGCATTTTGTCAAACAGTTCACGTGCTTTCTGCATCCTTTCACATTTTGCATACATATCCATGAGAGCATTTACAACTACAACATCTGAAAGAAACCCTCTATCTATTATACTTTGGTGGATTTCCATACCCTCTATCTATTATTCTAAAGAAGAAACCAAGAGTTAGATGGTTGTGTGATATAAGCTACAGAGACATCCTTAAAAGGTTAACCTCATGGTAGGGCAGCCAAGTGTGGTTACTGATTAAGGAACCTTCATTCATCAGTACTGTCAATCGTTGCAGGATAGTGGGTTCCCACTTTAAGCTTCTTGTTGTGACCACTTTGGACCAAGATTGGATGTAGATCGTATTTGGGCTCCCACTTTAAGCTTCAACCCCCCATAAGACAGACTTGTCATCCTTCATTATTGGACCAAGATTGGTACCTATCCTAGTAAGTCATTATGAGACAGTACATCATCCATCCTAGAGTAATTGTTGAATCTTGTATTCAGGGTTGGGAATGGTAGTTAGAACATGTTATTAAGTGGACTTTGAAGGTGTGGGGTCTAGGTTCTAGTAGGTTGTTGTCTTGGAGACCTTTGAGAAGGTTTTGAAGGACAAATTTTCCTAATCTCTCACACTTACCCTAGTCCTTGCATCAATATAAGAATCTACTTGTGAATAGGATACAAAAGAGAACCATTTAAGAAATAGTCATTTTCACACAAACAAAAGATATTAGTTTTTATGATCATGGTCTTTCCCATTCTAAGAATATATAATTTTTTTATTAGTATAGATATGATATTATATGTTCCTATAAACATCCACAATTTTAACAATATCATTGAACTTATGCAAGTTGCATCATTACCACTATTTTGTGAAACAATCTACAAATTTAAAGTTATATTTGAGTTAAAATATAAGTAATATTAAAATAACGCTTCAAATATTTATCAATATCAAATAAGTATTCTCAGTTCACATCATGTGGCCAATTTGAAACAATTAAATACTTTTCAAACATAATATTGTTTGCATTTAATTTTTATTTTTATGATAATTTATTCATAGTTATTTATTTATCTTCAATCTTTATTTGAGAGGTCACAATACTTAGTCATTGTCCATGTTTAAATGATTGTTTTCTTTATGTGACTTGTCTTCAATTCTTATTATAAAGTGTATAAGTTCTAACGCTAATGAAATCCATGCATTTGAAGTAGAATTATGTAAAAGTTTGAAGTTAAAATAATGTGAATATAATCTAAAAGGAATGAAATTTATTAGGTAGATATTGCATCTTTGATCTTACTATATTTTGATGTACATCATTGTTTTAAGCCTTTCACAGTGCCACTTCTATGAAAATATTAGACATCATTGTCCTTTGTTCTATTATTTCTTATCATTGCCTCATTTTCACCATCTACTATCACATGCTTTGTGACTATCTCAGTTCTTGATAGCATTCTATCTCCTTGCTGCCATTAGATATTTGACATTACTGCCCTTTAATACATATTAATGATATTTTATTTTCATTGTCTATGATATGACATCAACCATTTTCCCAATTTACCTGGGGTCTAACAATGAGTAATAAAAAGGTAATGAAATACATGAAAAGAGGTCTTTCACTATCTCATGACCTTTTGAAACCCAATCATTAAAGAGCCTAGAATCTACTACTAAAAAAAGGAGAAAACTCATGGTTTGAATGCTTATCAGTTTAGAACCATAAAATTAAGGGTAATTGTAATATTTTAAATTTTAAAATTAGCCACATGGTCAAAACCATATGCAACATAGGATAAGGATGATCTTCTCTTGTGTGTTGTCCATCTTGCCACTAATTTTTGTTTCTAATCCATGGGGCCCTTTGTTTATGTTGGTGGTGTATTTGTCTTTGATTGATGTAAAATGGAATATATGTGTTAGTTGCAAAATCTCTGTTTGAGAAATCATCTTATGGGTTGACAACATTACATTATATATGATCATGCTTTATTTTGTTTGACAATAGAGCCTCGAGAATTTAACCATGTTGAAGGTGCCTCATTTTATTGTTTGGCCAAGTGACTTTTATTGCTATGTTTCATTCATTATTGGATGATGGATCTATGTCCTACATTCCATATTTTTTTTTATCCAGGTCCAGTTTTGTGGCACACATAAGGGTTGCTAGACAAGATTAATTGTTGTTTCATTAACATGATTTCTATTTTGTCTTGGAAATTCATTTGAATTAATATTTATATTATCTCCCATTATTTTAATGACATATTCTCATCTTTGTAACCATTTTGTTTATATTAAGCCACTCTTTCAAGTAACCATTAGAGCTATTTCATATGCACAGGTAATGAACATGCATATTTGTATAAGCACTACTAGGAGCTTACCCTACAACACATGTACTATTGTGAAATATCATCACAAGTCCATTTTTTGTAGAGTCGATCTCCCAATAATGCTTGGTCAATAAATCTGCATATTTTTCACCTGTGCATATACCTTCTCTGATCGACTCTTATATGCACATGTAGTATTGTGAACATGCAGATTTTCTATAGTCGTAATAATTTTTCTTATTTCTTGTCTTTTGTCCCTTTTTTATTTCCTATGTCTGTACTTGGTGACAACATTTTGAACATTTTTGACATACTTAAATGGAATACACAATACCAAATGATGAATGCTCAATTATTATAATGGCAAAGCATCATAACTGTCCATTTCTAAACTTTGATTTGGTAAGATAAATGTCCCTTTGCATTGAGAAAATTATAGTTGAGAAAATGGTTGTTCAGTAACGATTTGTATTTGCAAGTTGCAAACAAATCATCCTTCTTCCACCAACGAGTCATTCCATTTAAGAAATGCCATGTCTGACGATATAAATGCACAAAAAAATAGGGAGACAATTGCTAGACTGTGGTCTAACTTAAAAAGAAAAGGTGATGGAAAATGTTATTGTCCTTGCAAAATTTGTAAGGGCTTAAAGACTCGAAGATATCTAATCAAAACAGCTGAGGAACATTGTAGGCAGCATGGTCACATTGAAGGGGGAAACAAATTTCGTCCATTGGTATGTATTTTAATAATTTATAAAATACATAAGACATGATTTGATGATGACATCATGGTCATGGTTAATATAAGGTCATCATTTTCATATAGGTCAACCTCCCTGGGTTTCATGTTATGGACCATGAAAATTCGGAGAATGTGGATTTCCAAATAAGGGAACATGGAGGTGTGAATATAGAAGTAGAAGGTAATGATCCCATGGAAGAAGACCATGATGATGAAGAAGATCATGATGATCAAGATGATCACAATGATCAAGTTGATGATGATGACGATGATGATGATGACGTAGACCTTGATGTACCTATACTTGAGAAGGCACATGAGCCCCTATATGAAGGCTGTCAAACAACTCTTCTTGCCGCTGTATTGTTGTTGGTGAACTTGAAGGTTATGAATGGTTTATCCAATGTAGCAATGACACGTATGTTAAGGTATGTCATCTTTTTTCATTATTTTAGTCATAATTCCCTTACAATTAACATTGGGTGAATTGTGTAGCAATTAATATTCTTTAAATTAACAAATTATATTTTTGGTCATAGGTTGATAGGTGAGTAAATAGATTTAGGACATTGAAATTAGCTAAGGGTGCAATTTTCACGCAATTCTGAGGTGTTTTGAAAATTAGGTCAAAAAGCCAAAATGCTATAGACAAGAATGTTTATGCCCCACGGTGGGGGCCAAAAATGTACACACAAAATAGTGCACTTCTATGAATCATTACAATCAAGAACACTCAAGAATGAGGTCTCAAAAATTGATCCATAGCTCCCTAAGCATAGAGTTACAAGGATAGTTTGAATATTGCTCTCAGCTAGAGCTATTAGGCCTATAACCTTGCTAGTCAACCACACTATGAGAGATTCAAATGAAAACAAGGGAAAGAATGCCAATATCTCCAAGAATCAAAATGAAATGCAATGCAAAGCTATACTATGAATGAAAATGCAAGCTAAGCTATGAAAGGAAATATGCAAGTATTACAAATCCTCCTATTAAGCTATGTGAGATTAATCTATAGCATAAAGGAAATCTAAACTATGAATGCCATGAGAATGAAACTACTATGCAAGAAATGAAAGTTAAACTATGAAGTAATGAAAAAATCTAAGATGTGATGCAACAATGACTTCCAAAAGCTTGATGCAAGAATATCTTCAAATCTTCAAAAAGCTCCAAAGTGACCTAGAAATCATGCAGCATAAAGTTAGCATAAAATATGAGATATGCAAATGAGGAAAAGAGCTCTTCTTTTATAGAAAATGGGAAAGAATGGACCATGGAGATTAAGAGGCAAAATATTTAATCAACGGTGGAGCATCAAAGAGGAGCAATCCATGTGCACAAATATCTTCCAATGAGAAAATAAGAGTTGACTTTTGTGTTCATATGAGACAAAAAGTGATTTTCTCCTTTTTATAAAATAAGAATAATGTTTTATTTGTGCAACTTAGGATAAGAGGAAAAGTGGGGGCTTTTTATTTATTAAAAGGGGAGGAAATATTCCTTTTGAATAAATAAAGACTTTAGGATAAAATGGTTAGCCTAAGGAATAATCAAAAATGATAAAATATGACTTGATCAAAGAAATTGATATATTTGGAAAATGCTAATTTTTGAAAATATTGATTCAGAGATTTGATAAATTGTTGAATGGGGGCCCAAAGTCTAGGCAACCATTTTAGGGTGCATATAGTTACCACCATCAAACATTCTACCTCACTCATACCAAGAATTATCTGCCATTATGAAAGATATTGGAATGGAGTATCAAACAATACATGCATGTCCGAATGATCATATTATATATCATAAACAACATGAATTTGCAACTAAATGCGCTATTTATCATATTAGTAGATCTCGATTAGATTGAATAACAAAAAAGGTGCCTCACAAGGTTCTTCAATTTATTCCCATTATTCCACGTCTGCAACGATTATTCAGGTGCAATAGCTTGGCATGATTTATGAATGACCATGCATGCAATAGAAGTCGAGATGACATTATGTGAATGTTTGCGAATGGTTTAGAATTTAAGGAAATAGAGAAAAAATGGCCACACTTTAAAGAAGAACCTCGTAATCTCAAGCTTTCATTGGCAGTGGATGGTGTCAATCCGTTTGGAGAGATGAGATCTACTTACTTGGTGTGGCCTGTTTTTGTTATCAACAATAACATTCCTTCTTGGATGTCCATAAAAAGGGAGAACATAATGTTGGCACTGATTGTTCCAGGTATTTTTTCATTTAGTAGTAATCTAAATTAATTTATTATAAATAATCCATCAAAATGGTCATAATAATTATGTAATTTTTTTGTTCATTCAACTAGGTAAGTACCAAGTTAAAGATATCAATGTATATATTGAGCCCCTTATCGACGAGTTGATGGTGTTATGGAATGGGGTCACTATGTCTGACATCTCTAGACCAATAGGACAAAGACAATTTTAATTTCATGTAATGCTTGTATGGACAATACATGATTCCCTTGGGCTAACACATTTTTGTGGTATGTTCTCTTCTTAACACCTCTTTTTTGGCATGTTATAGTGCTAACACAAAGTTAACATATTTAATCCAATTATACATGATTTTGTAGGTCTTCAAAAAAATAGAAAATTTGCATGTCCATTTTGTGGTCCAAAGATGAAATCTCGTCATTCAAAAAGTTTAAGAAAATAGGTGTTCGATGATAGTAGACACTTTCTCCATAGAAACCATAAGTACCAAATTACCGAAAAACATCTTTTCAATGGGAAAGAAGAGACTACATCAAAGCCACAGAGAATGACACCTCACCTATGGAAGTTGGAATACAATAAAATAAATCATCGAGGTAATGTCATTCCATCTGATGATTTTTATTTAAAATTTATATTTTGATATTGTGTTTTGTTTACTGATGATGTAATTGATGCTCGTGAAGGTCATCAAGGCATTAATGACCAACTTCCAAAAGGACTAAAAAGTTATCTTACATAATTTAGTAAGTTTTCATGCTACGAGAAACTCTCAATCATGCATTTGTTTGATCCTATGCATATTGGAAAGAATGTAACAGAGACATTATAGAAAATCTTGGATGGAAGGTGTGACAAAGACAAAATTGTCAAAATTTGTAGTGACATTGAAAAATTCATCCATGCAATGAAAAATGTCATTCGATCAAATAACAATGGAGACCAAATTGATACAAGTGCCCTTAGTTGGTTATTGTTGGAGCAGTAGAGCAATGCTATAAAAGAGGTCATAAAAAAAATACAATTTCCCACAGGGTTTGCTGCGAACATAAACGATCTCATATAAAAAAAAAAGTGAATTTGGGCTAGGGATGAAAACACACGATCGGCATATATTTATTAAGATAATTCATGTTATTTTGTATTCACTATATATTTGTATATTGCATGTAGTTTTCATTGCATTCTTTTATAAAATATTGATAAGATCATTTTACAAATATTGCAGTACGTTCTACCTCTATCTCTCCCACACCACTTCTCCAATAGTGTCAAACAAGTTATATATGATCTTGGAAAATACATGAGGTGGTTGTCATCAAAAGAAATCAATAAAGAATATATAAAATATTGGAAGAGAAAAATTCCTCTTCTTATGTGTGAAATGCAAAAGTGTCTCCCTTAAATTTTTTTCAATGCACAAGAACACTACCTCATACATCAAGTTGAGGAGATTGAATTGTGTGGACCTGTACCAACTAGGTCAATGTGGATGGTTGAGAGGCACTTGAAATTTTTTAAAGGCTTGGTTCGACAAAGAGCACATCTTGAGGGTTCTATGGTGGAGGGATATATGGTATACTAGACTATGGTGTACATTAGTGAATATCTTCCTAAGTTTGCAGCAAAGATCCATGTAGATCGTATTTGGGATCCCAACTCCATTAACAAATTCGAAGGGGAGTGCTTGATGGGAAAAGGTAGATTGAGGAAAGTGAGAGGTAAATATAAGATGTTATTTTAGTTAATTAATTCTTATAAATCTTCAATATAAAATATTTATAATTGGTGTATTTTTTTTATACAGTTGGTCGAGAGTAGGATGCAATACATTTGTATATTGCGAACAATCTTGATTGGATGATGGTATGGATTGAATGATGTCAACAAAATGGTTTCTCATTAACATGGGAAGGTGTTGCTTCATTGGTTAGAGAAGCTCATCATAATGGAGATTCTAATGTTACGCCAATGGTAGTTGATCTAGCATATAGTTTAAGAGGTAGAGAGGTACGTACAAATTTATTAATGATCATGACTCGTATGTTTCATATCAACTCACGATGAAAATAATTTTCACACGCTTGAAAAATTGTAGGTCAAGCACCACAAAGCTATGTACTATCATGGCCACAAATTTTGCATAAAAAATTTGGATGACACGAAAAAAACTTGTGATTCTAGGATAACTGCAATTTTTTAGGTCACTAATATATCATCTAGAAATGACATACATCTTCAAAAATATCAAAATTGATACTATGGCATCTTAGATGATATAATTGAGTGTGACTTTAACTCCTTCAAAGTAGTTTTATTCATCGTAAAATGGTACAGGCTACGACTGAATCAAAATGATCCAGATAGAACTGTTATTCAACACGATAATATATTAACAATGATTGATATAAGGTTGTTTGAGCCAGTTGGAGATGAACCCTATGTTCTTCCAAGACAATGTGAGAAAGTGTTTTACTCAAAGGTTCCACATAAACAGGGTTGGTCATTTGTTGTTAGACATGATCCAAGAGGAAGGCTGATAAAGTATAATGTTATGGAAGAAGAAGATATTGAAGATGATGAAGAAGTAGATGATGAAGATCAAGATGATGGTGATGATCATGATGATGATGATGGTGATGATGATGGTGATGATGGCGATGATGATGGTGGTGATGATGATGATGATGATGATGATGACGATGATGATGAGATGGATGAAGAAGATGATCAATGACATGATTGAAATGTACAAGGTATATAGGTGATTTAATTATTTATATATATTTATATTGATTAGTATATATGTTTAATATTGATTTATTGATTTCATTTCTAATGATTACATATTTATTGTGTTCAGTTCTAATGATTACAACATATGTCATTTATAATTACCAATGTTTTGCTTATGATGCTCAATTAATTGTTGTTGATACATGTATATATTGTATTTGATTATCACCCTTTTTGCAAATAGGTAATTGACTACAGAAATTGTCACCCCTTCTGTTGATGATCTTGCATTCCATATATAAGGTAAATTTGTTCATGTTTACGATGTTGCATATTGTTCATGTTATCTTCTAAGTTATTTGTAGCATATGTATCATGTAATTTTTAGCTAACTTAATATAAATGATTAACATATGCAGGAAATTTAACCCCTTTGGTGTGGATCATTTAGCGTGGATCATGCACAGTGACATGGATCAATAGGTATAAGTCAATAAATAGACATAATTTTCTTATATTCTTCTTGTTTATCACTGAGCACGTATGTTATAAATAGACATATTATATAATCATATAATGTATATATAGACAAAGAAGAACTGTATAGACATATAATTATATAATCACTTTCAAGTTAGTAAATTTTATATCTCCCATGTATAGACAAAGAAGAACCGTACGTATGGGTCACGACTTGATTATTCTATATATATTATTTAAATATTATCAAAATTCTATTTGAAGTGGGGACGTGACAATATCTCATTTGATGGATTGTAGGACCCACCAAATAGGTACTTGTTAGATCTATCTACATCAAATGAGGGAAATGAGGGAATGGTAGATGAAGTTCTACATGTAGTACGACTAAAATGGGGAGATCAACTAGAGGTCAAAAGATTAGAAAAAAAATTGATAAACACATGCAATTTTGCCTTGCTAAATGGGGGTCATGTTCTTATGAGGATGAAACCAAAGGCGACATCAAGGTGCCCTTTCGGTACACACATATTGAGAAAGAATGGGTGCCCAATGAGCTAGCTCCAATTAACACTGATTTTTGTGTTAATGAGAGGATATATCGCATAGCTCCATCCTCATTACATGGTTTGGGCCTATTTTCCATGGATGGGATAAAGGTATATTACAACAAAGTTGTTGAATTGTTCAAGTATGTCGGTCCATGTTACAATTACAATGATTGGATGCAGATTGTTCAATATAAAAAAAGTATGCATAGGTATGCACTATCAGCAAATTATATACAATGGAAAGAAAATGATCAAAGTAAAAGATTTGCAATGTACATTGATGGGAGACCAAAATCAACAGGTAATATTGTGGGTTTTATAAATAGTACGTGACCTTCCTCAACTAATAAGAAACCCAATTGCATATTTGAGGCACGTGAGGGGAATCAAGTTTTTGTATGTGCGATTAAATCAATAAGTGCAGGGGAAGAATTGCTAAAAGATTACCATTTAAATCGCATAGATACAAACAAAGTTAATATCATGAGGGTGGTAAGTACTATATACTATTTTATTAATAAGTTTTTTTTGCTAAGTCTATTACTTTCAGTTCGATGAAGTTTTTATATTTAATCTTTGTCAATGGATGATATGGATCCCCCACATGATAGAGGCCATGAGGATGCTCATCCCACCCATTCTTCAGTAATGGTAAGCCTTATTGAAATTGTACAAATTAGATAGTTGAAAAATGTTATATTGTTATGTTATTTTATTTAGGGTTTTGGAGTTTTTATGATAGTTTTATTGATATTCCTGTCACAATTTGATGTTTAGGATAGGGGAAAAGCACCTATAACAACAGAGGCAATAACTACCCCTTATGATGATGATATCGTAGAAACGCCTAATATAACAATTATGTTGAGGAAAAAACTAAAAAAAAATCAATTTAGAAATTATGAGCATTTTGGATGAAGAAAATCCAACTGAGATGCTGAAGTCGAGGCTATCTGAATTGATGGTGCAAGCACGTCATTATGAAGTAAGCAGTAATGAATTTTTAGTTATAACAAAATTTCAATAAAGGTTTATATTTTATACTCTTTTATATTGTGAAGTAAAATATGTAATATGTGTTCTTATTACAGGATGTTTTGGAAACTCAAGTACCTGGTCAAGGACAATGTGGTGAGGCCAGTAGTAGCAGAGCTCCGGTCACCTCAGGTAGAATAATCCTTTAGTTAACAAGTTATAAGAAATGTTTTTTTTGGAACATTCAAAAACTTCTTAAGTTAACTCTTACTTTTATTATTTCAAAATGTCTTTGCTAACAATGTATTGTTCAAGTCATCAAGTGCAGGTGATTCCTCCTAGGAGGTCGACGAACGTCCATCAGAGATTGTCGAGTGCAATTTTAGAAATAAGGAGCATGCAAACATCGATGCCTTCATGGTCTATGCCTGGTAAATCCTTGTTTTGCTATATTTGGTTTTGTGTTAATTATGATTTGATAATTTGTACTTTATTCTTGGGTGCATCACATAGTGGATTAATTTTGTGGAGTAGGAGATACACCGGTGCAATCTTCTACGTCAGATATCGATTAGAGTACATGTATTGGCGATAATTCACCATCATTTCCTAGATCTACCCGTCTTTCTAGCACGGGAGTTATGCAGATGTCATTGTTGATTGACGATAATGAATTGATGCCTTTAAAATGTCCTAAGCTTCCAGGTACTTTAAAATTATTATTTTTTATATTGTAATATGCATATACCTATTCATAACAAGTTTTGGATTGATTATCCCATGACATTTTTTTCAGGAAATGATTCATTTTATAAGAAGCTTTATGACCTTACACTAAAGATATTTGGGCCCACCATACATACAAGGTGGAACATCATAAGTGAACTAACCCTATCCCACTATTTTTTTTTCATATCATTAATTGGTACAATATTTTTCCTTTCATTCAAGTCTTTTCTTTTACTATATTCAAGGTACACAACTTTAGTTAATTTTTCTATCTAACAATTTTGTGTTTTTTCTTAAAAGATGGAACTTGCAAGACAAAAAATTAAAAGATCAGCTCATTAAATATTTAGAGCATGAGTTTGGTAGTAATGTTTTTGAGGAGAAGAAAATTTTAGAAAAAGCTTGCAAACATCTTAAGATTGTGAGGGACTCATATAGAAAGAGTCTCGTCCAGAACCCAAAGTACGAGCGTCCTCCCTTTATTCCAGTGAGGGATTGGAATGAGTTCATTTTGGATGCAAAGGAGAAAGGGGATGCTCAAAGAGAAATTACACCACAAAATGAGAGAAGAAGGTATGCAATAGTATTAACTACTAGTACAATGTAATAATGCACTAATTAGTGATCTTTATATCTATATCAGCTAACATATTTCAAACTTTTCATAGGTTGCAGGACACATCAAAGGAAACAAAGGCCAGGATGCAAAAGATTGGGTAGCACAGACTTGGCTCTGGTGGATATTCCAAAATTAAAGCACGAATTTTAAGTAGCAGTAAATGAATTGCAGAGAAAAAATATTTATAAAATGCAAATAATTTTGTTTAATAAAAAAATGCAGGGCGCTAAATTTAATTTAGAGGCCACGACAGAACACAAAAAAATTACCTTCAAGGAAGGCTATCAAGCCATTGTTGAATGCATACGCCAAGCTTCCACTGGCCCAACCCAAGAGTCTCCTGCATCATGTGAATAGGTAACTATGCCAAAAAATATATTAGAAATTGAATACTTGAGCAACAATCTATTTGATAATAATGTGCATGACATTGCAATGCAGCCTCTTAATCATAACATAGATCATACATCGCATGATGAAGCCCCTAATGTGCATCATAGTGTCGATGGAGGTGCTCATTTTCTATTTAAAATTAATTATGTAATTATTAATACAATTTAACATCTTAAATTGAACTTGGTGTAACTTTTTTTGTGTATATTTTAGAGGATACAGAATGTCATGCTGAACGAGTGTTGGAGGATGTTCAGAGTGATCACCATGTAGATCATGTGGCACATTCAAGTAAAGAAAATCTATGTTTTGTTCTTTTAAATTAATTATGTGTGAATTTAACTCATGACGTAGTTGTTATTGTAGTGGCCTTCTGTTCCTAAACAGATGAGGAGGAGACATGCATTGCCATTAGAAATAGTAGAGGAGGGGAATGACGAGGACATTGATCTTCCTCTTAGAAATTACTAGAAAAAAAATAGCAAGAAACCCAAAAAGAAATGATTATAATTAACATTTTTTGGTAATGAAAGAATATTGTTTTAATGGATGTAATTTTGTACTACTAAGTTGATGAATGATGTGTTAATGAATTATTCATGAATGTTGGGTGTTAATGAATTTTATGTGTTAATGAATGTTATCATGTGATTATAATGATTGAATGTTATATTTCAAAAATGGATGAATGAATGAATGTTATTAGATGTTAATGAGAAATTTAGAGTGATCTTAGGGGGTGGGGGGAGGGGCCAAATGAGCTTACACCTTCACGTGGTTGGCCTTGTTAAGTAGAGAATATTAAACTATTCTCGAAACCAAGTGAAGCTCAAACTTTAAAGATAAGCTTAGAGTTAATAGTGATAGCCAATTAGCAAGTCGAAATGAAGTTCATCATTATAGGTATCTTGCATTCTCAATGTTTGGAGCATTATTAAAAGCATTGTTATAAACATTTATTACTGTTATGACCTCTATGCATATCGACACTCTATCACTGGTTTTTTGCACACTTTACTAATCACTGTTATGTATTGCTAATGCATTATAACAACATTGTCTTTAAGCCCACTTGACCATTATTTTTTCCATAAGGTTCTTGTGATTGTCACTTGATGTCCTTTTGGCCTCTAATTTTCCCCATATGATACTTTACTGTGTTCCTATTAGGTATCTTTTTTTGCTCTTTATGACAATCATTTACAAACTCACCATGCTATATATTCATGATGACAAAATAATAAAATGATACCTCTGTATTATGGTTCTTGTCATCCCTCTCTAAAACGTGAGCCCTCTGTCAAAACAAAGACTCCATCTCTGTTCTTGAAAACACGCCTTCATCATATCTTGGGACACTTCTTTAACATAGTTCCTAGATAATTGTGACTGATTCTTTTTATGGCCTTCAACTGATCTTGTTGACTTTGCTACATCAAGAATGGTGAAACACTCATCTTCCTCATGGATCCTTTCATTTCATTGTTTTGTATCAATGTTTGTTCACCATTGACTTTGTATAGAAAAACCCTTGAACAATCACTATTTTTTAACTTCCATTACATCTTTGTCCTGCATTTGTTGTTATTGCAACATTACTTACTATTTTTCTTACTACACTCTTCACATTCTAAAATAAATCACTATTTTATAACCTTGAGCACATCTTTGTTCTTTGATTGTGAATACCACAATGTTCTTTGACAGTGTACGCATCACTATTTTTTGAAACCTCTTAGTTCATTGTCAATCATCCTATAAACATTGATTTGTTTGTATACTTCGCTATCCTTTAGACATTGAACCATGGGAATGACGAGGACATTGATGAGTTTCTTGTCCTTTTGACAATGACTATCAATTCTCAACTAATGAAAATTTAAACAGCTAATTAATGAATGGTCTCGTATTATTATCTTTTTAGTTTTTAAAGCACGATGTCATGTTTTAATATTGTGTAGTTTTTTTCTTATGTTAAAGTATTCTTTTACTATTGTAACATCTCTATATGCTTGTGATTTGTTTATCTTGTTTCTTTGCAGTCCTTGGTGCACTTGGGGAAAAGTATGATGAGGAAATGAGAAGAAATGATGTGAGGGAAATTGTTGTTACTGGTATGTATGCCCTTTTAATATCAACATTCAGTTTCTTATTTTATATTTCCAAAGGTTCATTGCATTACATGATCTGTCTTAAGTTTCCAATTCATTCTGTTTGTGAAGTCTTGTCATGCTCATATTTCAACGCCAAAAGCACAACTTGGGTATTTCATGCTTGCACTATGATATTGCTATATCAAGTAGAGCCTCATATTCATAATTGCAAGTTTATATCGACATATCAGACACAACACTATATAAAATCATTGCTATCATCAGAGGGAGGTTCATTGTATAGCTTATATCGATACTTTAGGAAGAGCAGAGATCTCTATGAATATCTGCAAATTGGAATATCTTAACTTTGCATAATTCCTAAAGTCATTAGATACAACACTGATTTAATATCATATCCACATTATTATTTGTAGATTATACATATTAATCCAAATAATCTTAGCATTACCTATATATAGACCTAATCACCTTGCATATATCCAATTGTCAAATTAGAGATAGTAATGATATTGTCATATATATCTTATCAATTGGATAAGCTTAACATTTATAAGTGGTATCATAGATCATAATTCATAGTGTTAATTGAGACTTGGAGTAATGTAGAGCTTGACAACCGAAGGTGAATAAGCCCAATCAGACTTAATAATCTAAACTTTCATTCATCATAGGTTTCATTGTGACAGCCGATTGTATGGTTGCTCTAAGAGATTTATAATCTTGTGATATATCAATGATGAGAACATCAACAACATCAATACTCTCCTTGGTAATCACTAAACCAACTCACCAACATTTGCTGACTGTTACAGATTATTATGGATCCTTCACAGACTGAGGTTGGTCTCTTCATCAAGCGGGTCTACCACCCTTTTAGTTAAGGGCTAAAGAGACTGATTTATTGTTATAACTTGCTCGTTGTGGCAAAACTTTAAACACTTATTGATGATAGAAGGAATAGCTTTCATGCCATTGAGCCAAGGTTGTCCTAATTTCACACAAAATAAGTCCAAGGTAGGGATAATAGAAAGGGTAACATCTAAGGACTTAAAACCAACTTTGACAATAAGGGTGACCGAACCTAGGATGTAGAACCAAAAGACCTATCCAAAAGGAAAGCTAGCAATGTCTAAGAGAATTTTAGACACGAGGAATAATTATTCATAGGTATGAACAATTTAATAATCTATCTTTGGTTAGTTTTTTGTGATATGAAATATTTTACAAATTCAAAATTGAAAAATCTTCCATTCTATTGTAGGGTTTGACAGATGGATTGTATACTTTTCAATCTATTTTTCCTGTGTCAGCTCCTATAAAGGCTCCAAGATGCTGCCTCCACTCTCCTAAATGGTTGGAACTATTAAAAAATGTCCGCTACACGTGTCATAGATTGATCTCTACATCTTAACTCCTCATTATTTCCTTACTATAGTCACTTGCCTACATATAGGCTATGTTCCTATTGAGTTCAAGGTGAGTTAGGTCTCTTTGAGGCATGGAAAGAGGTCTTCTTTAAGGCTTCATAAACTGCCTTCTTCATTTAAGTCTTTCCTACATTGAGCACTTAATGATACTTCATTCTCTACTGACCTGGAAACCTTCTACAACTTCTAATGGGCAGAGACACTATGTGGCTTCTCTCCATATTCAATTTTGCAAGCTAACTTGCTTTTTGTAACCCTCAGCACAACATTCTGTAGGGGCAAAGATGCAGACATATTACCATGTTACCTGGCATACTTGAAGCTTTTTCTTTTTCTTTGTCAATACAATGTATGCCAACACCCAAACCTACTATATGGGATGATGCATTACACAACTCTTCTCTCTGGGACACATTATCTCTACAAAGCCCAACTTAGGAGGGTATTCACATGTAATTTGAATCTTTTCATATATGTTTGTCCTTTGAAAGACTATCCTACATTCAATTTTACTATGTATAAGGTTGTTATGTGTGCTTTAGAAAAGTTTCATCAACATTTTACTCTCTCTCTTTTAATTTGTCAAGACGGGCCTATACATCTCTATCCTATTCATGGACTCCTTTTATTCATCATGACTGGCCCATTGACTTCTATCATAATAGAATGTGTCAGCATTAAGACTGCTACTTTGAGATTTATGTACTATGGTCTTAAGGACTATGTACTGATTACTTATTTACTACCCCTTATTATTCCCTTTTATCACCAGACCCATGCTCTTGATGGTCATTACTCTCATTGCTTTCTTTATCATTCTTAGCTTAGAAAGGGCTACTAAGTCAACCTCAAGTAAGGAGGCTTGAGAGAACATGTCTTAGAAGGAAAAATGGCAAGATCTCAATGTTATCATTGTCATGCAGAAGCTCACTTTCTATTCTTCTAGTCTTCATGGACAGTACTATGAATTGCCATCATCAATACTCTTGCACCTGCATCATGGAGGAAATATGTCTCTTGCTTTTGATTTTGCAAGTTAATTTTCTTGGTTTCATAAGTTATCTTAAAAGGGGACATCACAAAGAAGTCTAGGTCAAAGATGTGGAGGTGGGACAACTATATCCATATCCATAGATGAGGAAGAATTTGAAGGGCTTCCAAAGGACAACTCGGAGATCATAAGTATTGCCATCTAGGTAGGGACCCCAAATGGATGTCCATGTTGCTGGCCACTCGGGCCAAAGTTCCACTCTTGGGCTTAGATAGGACAATCAAAGATCCTATATTATGACCATCTCGCCAATTCCATAATAATGGTTACTGAGACTTATGAAATGAAGCTTGGATAGGGAATGTAGACACAAGCACCCCACTAGGTAAGGAATGAAGTATGGATAGGGAAGGTAGATACAAGCACCCCACTAGGTTAATATATTAGATGTAGCCATACATTAAGTTAATATTCAAATGACTATTGAATGAAGAATAGAGATGCATGGTAATATAATGTATAAAGATGGAGAAACAAATGTCAAAGAGACAAATACTTGGGAACCAATGACAATGCAACTTTAGTATATGTTGTTGTTATAGAGAAATCGGTTAGAAACTCATCAATAATATATATCTATATTTTTTAACCAAAAATTATTATTGGTCACTTTTTTGACATTTTAATAATAGTTATTTCGACGAGAATGCTATGTGTTCGACGTCGATTCCAACCACATGTCATCGCAAAAGAGACGAACTGTGTTTTGTGATTTGACGAGAATGCCATGTGTTCGACGTCAATTCCAACAACATTATGGACCCTATTTGGTCACAATTTTGACAAACGTTGGTCGTACAGATAAAAGATTTGATCTACAATTCTTCCAGGTAATTCGATCAGTAATTCAACTACTAAGGAGGTCAGAATTTCAACGACCATTTTTCCTATCGTATAATTGACGCAAAAAATTTTGACAATAGTTTTGGTCGTCTGTTCGACCAATGGGTATCAAAAATTTGACTAATCCTCATCGAAAAATAGGGTAAAATTTACTAGTGTCTAAAGCATTCTTTCTGTAATTAGAAATAATAGTGATATTACTTGAATTTTTACTTTTGAAACAAAAAAGACACACTGTACCAGTATTATATAATTGCATTCTATGATTTGATCATGTCTATTTGCAACTTTTGCACCTTCTGTAGCACTTTGTCTTGAAATTCTAGCTTGATTTGCATCTCTTTTCTATGACTGAATGTGAAAAATAGTCAACTTCTTTCTACAAAACAATCTGTTAAGATCACAAACAAAATCATTTTGAAATGGTTAGATTAGTGAACATAATAAACAATTTGTCAATCAATTCTCACACCATTATGTTCACTAATCTACCAAAGCACTGCATCATCTGAAAAAGGTTTCTCAGTTGGAAACACTAAATCCCTTTAATTCAGATATCTGGTTAATAAAAAGGACAACATACACTAGAATGATCATAAATAGTAAAAGGTTTCATGTTTATAGAAACAAGTCCCTTTCATACTACCTTGCAGTGAGTTTTAGTGTACATTTCCTTATTGCATTTAATTTTCCAGATTGATATGCAGATTTGAAAACTTGATTGAAATTGTATGTCATTTGTTTCTCTTGCATTGCTTAGATCCAACAGGATCTAACCACCTTTCTCTCTCATGTAGGTATGAACCCTAAAGACCTAAATGTAGATGAAGACCCAGACTTTGAAGACCCTAGGACCTGACACTTGGCAGACAACTAGCTGACAACAAACCAACAACAAAGGCAATGCATGGGACCCCTATTCCATACTTCAATCATTTTTTTCAAATATACATTTGTACTATATTGTTGATATGAAATATGAAACATGAAAAGACACTTTGTATACTACATTCAGTTTGAATGCACAATGTAATGATCAGTTATAAATTTTGAAATTTTTTAATTATGATCAATACTTAGAGTACAATAATGACATCTAAAAATGAATGCAATAATGACATGCCCATTAAAAAAACCTACAAGATAATATTAAATGGACCAACAAATGTGCAACCTTTTCCTATTTATGCCTATTGTGTTGTATAATGTAATTTTGAGTAACAATTTTGGCGACTTCTGCTGGATGTTTTCCTACTAGATGTGACCTATAGACTTATCATAGAGAAAAAGCATTAGGAAAACTGAAATCATGAATGCAACCATTATTGAAATGAAAATGCACCTAAACTAGACTCAATGCAACCTAGAGACCTAGTGCTTGGACAAAACTTATTGAACTAAAAATTGGATGTATCCTAACCCTCAAAGAAAAGCTTGAGGTATATTCCATTAATTGGAATTTGCAGATCTTCTCCTTCAATTGTGGACAACTGAAAAGCATTATTTTCCTTCCAGGCTGTTATAAAAAAAGGGCTTGACCAAAAATTATCAAACTTTTCATGTTGTCCTGACCTGCTCTTTAGCACATCCCACTTGGGTAGTAGATCACCTTCTTTGAATTCTTTGTACTTAGAATTCCTATCAAATGACCTCTTAGTCGGTGATTGATTTAGTTCCATAGTTTCCAATGCCTTCTTCCTTTCTTCTTTAAGCTATAATAAATCAACATACCTTAGTTTAAGAGGATCTTCCTCTTCAAATAGCAACATCTAATCAACCAGCTGTAAAACTGGAAATTTAGTAGAAACTAGCAATCTGGCCTCTTTACCATAAACCAGGACATAAGGAGAGTTCCCAATTACCTGTTTAGGTGTAATCCTATCCAGCCATAAGGCTGCCTTCAATTTAGAATGCCAATCTCTCTTATTCTCCTGCAAAATTTTTTTTATAATTCTGATCAGATTTTTATTAGTAGACTCTGCAAGACCATTACCTTTTGGATAATAGTTAGAAGAAGTATTTAAATAGATCCCATTTTTTACAGCCCATTCTATAATAGCTAAACCAACAAAAGCCATAGCATTATCAGAGATAATTGACTAAGGAACTCCAAACCTGGTTACAATATCTTCATAAAACTTTAGCACAGCAGGTCCAGTAGCCTCTTTTAATGCAATGGCCTCATTCCATCTCATAAAATAATCAGCAGCAATCAAAATCCATTTATGACCTGCACTAGAATTAGGATTTATAAGACCTATAAAGTCCATTCCCCACTTGTTAAATGATTGATCTACCAAAATTGGTTTTAATGGAAATGCTACCAGCTTTTGTTTTCCCGCAAATAATGCACACTTTTGACACCTTCTTGCCCAAGACTAAGCATCTTTAAATAAATCAGGCCAATAATAGCCAGCCCTTAGTATTTTCCAGGCTATAGTTTTAGGACTGAAATGTCCTCCACAAGATCCATCATGAAATTCAAATAAAATTCTACTTTGATCTACAAATCAATACATTTGAGAAACATTCTAGAAAAGTCCTTCCTATAAAGTATACCATCAATAAGAACATAGGGAATAGATTGTAACCTATAGTATCTCCTCTTTGCCTTGTCAAGATTGCTTGGACATTGTCCAGTTTGCAAGAATCTGGTCATATCTGATAACCAGGATGTAGGATCATTGAACAATACAACATCACCTTGAAATAGAGTAGATTCTTTAGTAGTTTCAGCTTGATCCTCTTCTTCTGCTATCTAAGCACAAAGGCCTTTGCCTCTAACCAGCTTAGTCACATGAATTTGAACATCATATTCCATAATTCTTGTTATCCAACCTTCCCTCTTTTCATTAACATCCTTGTTCAACAAAAACTCTTTAATACAAGGATGTGCAACCATCAAATGCACTTTATTTCTGGCAATCAAATGTTTAAACTTCTTCAAACCTTTAATAATAGCTAGCACATGCTTTTCAACAAAACTGTACCTTTTCTCATAATTATCCATACCTTTGCTAAAAAAAGCAATTGGTTGCTCCTATTTTTCTTCATTCTTTTGAACCAGCATTGTTGAAATAGTATCAGAACCACCATAAGCATATAGAATAAAGTCTTTAGTAAAATCAGGATTAACAAGAGTAGGGGTTGAAGACAAAGGCTTTTTTATTAATTCAAAATTCTTTTTTCCCTCATCGGTCCAGCTGAAAGGGACATCCTTTTTAAGCATAGCAGTCAGTGGTTTCAACAGGTTTGCAATATCAGGGATAAACCTTCTCACAAAATTTATTCTCCCAATAAAACTCTGTAATCCTTTCTTGTGTTTAGGTAATGAAAGTTCTAGAATTGCAGTAATTCTCTTAGGGTCAATAGTTGTACCTTCCTTAGACACCTAATATCCTAGAAGTTTACCTTCATGAACTACAAAAATAGATTTCTTTGGGTTAAGAGAAATCCCAAACTCTCTACACCTCTACAAAATTTGTCTCAAATGATCTATGTGTTGGTTTACAACCTTGCTATAAATTGTCACATCATCTAGGTATACTAGAACAAATTTATACATTAAGTTCTTGAAATCCATGTCCATTGCTTTTTGAAAAGTGGCCCCCGCATTTGATAACCCAAATGGCATTCTTCTATAAGCCATTGTACCCCATTTAGTTGTGAAAGTTGTCTTAAACTGATCATATTCTTGAACTAAAATTTGGTTATAACTAGAATAGCCATCTAAGAGAGAAAATCTCTCAGAACCTGACACATATTGTAAAATCTGTTCCATGGAAGGAAGAGGGTGTCTATCTTTTAGAGATGCCCTATTAAGGTCTCTAAAGTCTACACAATATCTTATCTCTCCATTCTTCTTCCTTACTGGAACTAAGTTAGAAACCCAGGATGTATGTTTGATTGGAAATATAATACCACCATCCAAGAGTTTTCTCAGTTCTTTCAACATTAATGGTTCTAACTTGGGGTTTATGGGCCTTTTCTTTTGTCTAATTGGCCTAGCATTTGGCTCTAATTCTATAGTGTGTTGGGTTAATTGAGGATCAAATCCTTTCAAATCAGCATAATCCCATGCAAAAATGTCACTATCTTATTTGAAAAGATCAATAAACAACTCTTTTTCTTTAGGAGAATTAATTTTACCAACCTTTAACTGCTTATCTTTGAATATTTTAACTTCCTCATAATGATCTTTTTTTATCAGCAAGCTGATTTTACCCTTCCTAAACCGATCATCAAAGTTGAAAGCTAATTCCAGGTTGACCAGTCCCTTTGGAAGCTTGTTGGTTTTCAACTGAATAATTTGGTCCTCCATTTGCTGATTAATTTTGTTATTTCTAGGAGCTGAAAAACCATCTGTTTCTGTTAAAAAACTTAAAATATGCTCATCAATATTAAAAACCTGCCAATAAGTGTCATTATCTGGAATAGATGGCCTAACAATAATCTTGACATGTGACTGGTCTGAAATCTATCCTTTATTTTTTGTAACTGAAACATGAGCACCAACACCAACCAACCTATCAACATGCTAATTTTCCCTTCTAGGAATTGAAATTAGGTTGAAAGCATCAAATTCATCTAGAATGTTAGAAACTCTAGATTTATACATCTTTAGAAGATCATTTTTAACAGTATTGATACCTCTCACCTACTTTACTATCAGCTCACTGTCACCAAATGCCCTTAAACACTTAATTCCTCTCAATCTTACCCACTCTAATCCTTGAATTAGACTTTCATATTCAGCGACGTTGTTAGAACAAGGAAAAGATAACTTGTAAGCAGCATAAAACTTATTACCATTAGGCGAAACTAGCATAACCCCTGCACCAACTCCATCCTTATTCCTTGATCTATCAAAATACAAATCCCATAACTGGTTAGATAAATCAAATGCAGATTTTGGATCTTTTATCAAATTAGGCACAACTGAATCAGATTCTAAAATCATATAGTTCCCAAAACCAACATCAGGCATATCATTATTTTGATCATCTCTAGTATCCCATTCATCTAAAACAATATTTGGATATGCTTCAATTTGTGTGTTATAGGCTGAATAGTCTAGAATTTCATCTTGATCCATGATCACACAACTTGCATTAATGGGACTCGGATTGTAAGGCTCTATGTGATCTTTGGCCAAAAATTCTAATTCTATGGTTACCTTAGTACCATATCTAGTTCAGAAGTATAAATGTGACCAATTTGATGAAAAATAACCATCTATTTTGACTGTAAAGTCTCTAGACAGGCACATAACAAAATATGTTGGCAAGTCTATAACATAAATGTCTTGAGGAATTGAGAAATTTGGACATAAGTGCAAGGTCAAACTTATATTTTTAATGACCCCTAAGGTCTTAACTGAAGTTCCATAAAGATGGACTACACCTTTCTCAAGAGGTTCATACTTTAAATTCAACAAATCTGCTATTTTCTTAGGCATGACAGTGTTGGTTGCACCACTATCTACCATACAATTATGCACTAATTTGTTTCCAATAATCAATGAGACATAAAAAGGAGGAGGCTTATCATTTGCAGGTTCTTACCTTCCTTTTCAGATGTCTTTTGAATATTTGCTAGCTTTTTGTCAACTGTTACTGCTGGTTGTTTCACATTTGCAGCCTTTTTAACTTCTAGTATTGCTAGCTGCTACACCTTAGCAGGCTTTTTATCTTCTTTTGATAACTTTTCTAGAACCTTAGGAGGCTCAGAATTAGTCATAATCACCCTAGGTGGTTGTTGTATTGTCTGTTGTGAGCTAACTGCCAACTTGGACAATTCTTCTTTTAAAATCTCAATCTGTCCTGGAATAGATAAAGTCTCCCATGCAAACAAAGTTACATTTATTTTCTTCATAGTATCAACAATATTGAATGGAACAATAAATTGTACCTTGTGTGAAGATCTAGGAGACCCTTGATGAGCACTCT
This sequence comes from Chamaecyparis obtusa, assembly GCA_027943335.1. NCBI lineage: Eukaryota > Viridiplantae > Streptophyta > Pinopsida > Cupressales > Cupressaceae > Chamaecyparis > Chamaecyparis obtusa. The sequence goes on along the minus strand of BSBK01006719.1, from coordinate 438,872 downwards.
TTTGATTTTGATCCTTATTAGATGAAATTGATGGATTCTTTAGAATAGAAACTGGTGAAGAAGGTACATTACCAGTGGATTGATCTGCTTCAAGAGCTCTCTTATTTGCCCTGGTATTTGCTGCAATTTATAAATCTTCATTTAGACCACAAAAATCTTCCTCTTTCTAGTTTAGGAAACCAGTATCCATAGAAGTCTGATCTGATTATTGTTGTACCTCCTCAACAGACACATTCTACAGTGAATTCATTGTATTTTGGACCATAAGAGCTTGGTTAAGAATTCCATTAGAACATGTAGACTAGTCATATGGTTCATTGCATGGAAAACACCAGTCAGTAGCAATATTATTCTAAGTAGGAACAATATCCCTAACAGTATTAAGAGGTGCAGGATTGTACTATCTATTTGGCCTCACATTCCAATTCTATCTATTTGCATTAGCATTACCTTGGAATTATTGCCTATTGGCCTGACAATTAGGCTGATTAGGGTATTGGGAAGAATAACCAGCAAACTAATTTTGAGCAGCAGGGTTTGTCAGTGCTTGATTCCTATTAAGGGTGACAAAATCATTTCCAAAAGATTACAGTAAATTCTCTATCTTTTGTTGACTATCCTTAATACTCTGTAGTTCATTTAGAGGAGCTGCAGGAACTATCTCTATAGCTTTAAAAGATGGAACAACAGATAGTGGTGGGATAACTAATGGCATATTGGACTGGATGTTAGGAAAGAAAGGAATAGGCGATCTAGGAGCTATCTTCCCTACCTGGATAAGACTATTTTCTGCCCTAATAGTAGTATCAAAAGCTTGGGGTAAAGAAACTCCCCCCATAGATTAAATCATTACAAAGATATCACTATTTAAGCTCTTCAAATAATACAAGAAAGCGTATTCAGCTGAAGGCCTTACCGTAACAAGAATTTTGTTCCAAGTCTTCTGAAAATGGAGATTGAAATCACTCATCTCCTCTTGTGGGGCCCTCTTGATAGTAGTTAGTTTCTCCACCAAGGACAAGTTATCAAATTTGTCCTCAAAAAATTTAGACAGCCTTTCTCCTAGGACATCCCAAGTAGCAATAGAGTCCACCGGGAGAGTTTTGAACCAATCAAGGGCTTTACCCTTTAGTGATACAGCCAATAGCTTCCAAGCTACATCCTCAGCTGTGATATGATGAACATTACAAAGATCTGCAACATCTCGGATATGCTCAATAACTGTCACATGTGTTTCTCCAGTAAAATTTGGCAAGCTTTTCAAAGCAGCTAATGGAATATCATTGTGATTTGCAATCCTCAAAGGACTACCTTGATCAAATGGAAAAAAAGGAAGGTTTATTGCCATTGCTTGATGTAGAGGAGCTTGTTGTTGAATGACAGGTGTAACAGAAGGCTGGGTACGCTAAATCACCTTCCTTTGGTATGTCTTCAAATTCTGGGGAGTTGTTGCAGTTCCACTTGTAGAAGCTCCAAGAATAGAATTATCTCTAGATAAATCTTCAAAACTTCATAATTCTGATCCAGAATGATTAGGAACACTTAGATCCTCACGAAGACTAATTTCTTCAATAATTACTTCAAGCTTGTCTGAATTTGCAGCTTGGTCTTCAAAAATGGGGTTATCAAATGATGAAAAATTAGAATTCAATAGAGTACCTCTCAAATCTTGTGATGTTCTTCCTCCTCTAGATGATCTTCCTCCCCTTCTTCTTGACTGCAATTCCTGGTACACAAAACCCTCCTTGTTTGATCTTGTTGGAGTTCTACTCATTAAAAAAAACCCCTCAAATTTGAAACTGAATTGAGAACAACCATAAAATTTGTAACTCAGAACTAAGAAGAAGTTCATGTCCCATCGGGCGTGCCAAAAATTATTCAGGCTTAGAATTGTTACCCTAACTCAGGCATTAAGGCTACACAACAATTCTATCCTGACAATGGAAACCTCCTCTAGCTGTGGGTAGACTATGAATAAGGAGGAATCTCCAGATTCTAGGCTGGTTCCTATTAAATATGAAATATCACCACCTGATTGAAAACTTGATAAGAAAAAGGATAGAGAGAACTTTTAAACTAAAATTAAATGGGGTGATACACCAAAAATGGTTTCAGAATTTGTTGGGAGAACAAAATAATAGCTCAAAATCATAAATCAAATGCTTAACTCTTTAAATCACTGCTCAACATATAGGCTAACATACTTCACTATTAAGATTAAATCACAAATAGTTCAAACAGTTAACAACATACATCTTCCATACAAGGTTTAAAAAATAATGAATTACCTCAAGAAGGAACAAAATACATTCACTTCTTTTGGATTACAATTAAAAACAACACTTGCAAAGAAAGATGAAACCAGGATCATCAAATCAAACTCCAAAAATGTATGAATCAAAGAGCATCTGCTTTATTTCTCTCACAAATATGATAATGTGGTTACAAAAATGACTTGAAAAATATGTAGGAACAATATGTTCACTATTAGCCTCTCTCCCAAACTCGCAACCCCTAAAATTGATCATCAAAATCAATCTTATATTATGCCCTAGCCTCAAATTTGAAAATAAAAGCCCTCTTGAAATGCCCAATTTTGGCCAAAAATCATGCCAAAAAATCCAGCCTATGTTAACTCTTCATGATAAGTGCCCTAAATATTGGTCTCTAAAAAATTCCTTTACAATATTATTTAACCAATATTTGAATTTTGAAAATTGAAATAAAATTCCAATATCCAAAAAGCATAACCTAACCTCTAAAAACACTAAGTGTAAACAAATGCAAAGTGGGGAATAATAAACTCAACCCACTTGCACATGACTCAGAAGTAGAGGGATGAGGTGGCACATTGGCAAATTTTGAGACCTACAGATATTGACACCAACAGTAAAGGCATTCAATGCCTTATGCTTAGTGGACTCCAAAATTCATAGGCTTATTTTCATTTTCGAAACTAGTGCTATCTCAATCTTCACAAAGAAGAATTAGGGAGAATTTGAAACCCTAACTAAAGGAAAACTCTGGCAAAAATTTGCTGATGAAGTTTGGCTTCTTGTAGATGAAGTTCTCTGTCATGCTCGGCCTGAAAGATACTCTAAGTGAACCTTTTTCTTGTTCTTAATGTTGCTTCAACCATGAATTTAGGCACTCGGTTTTGGCTTTGACAACTCACAAGTTTACATGGCTCTTTGACTGGCAGATTTCTTGCCATTAGAAACCATAATTGCAATCGAAGAATTTATCTTGAAACCTGGCATTCATTGAGCCCTACAGGAACAAGAAGCTTTTGAATGATGTACTTGAGTTGCAGCTTCTAATCTTGGGCTCTTTGTTGTAGTGTTGACTAGCCTTCACACTTCATTGAAGGACTCGATTGGAGATTAACAAATAACTGGTTCTTTGCATATATATAACCCTATTCATAGTTTGGAACTCACGGTTCCAACAACTCCCTCATTAAATCATACCGTCGGCCTCTTGGAACCAGTTATTTGTAACCAATATCTAAGCTTTATGGTGAACAAAAGCTTCTACTTGTTAAGGCTCGGTTTATGTCTGATGGAGTCTTCAAACTTTGACAGTCTACTCACTGGTAACGGTTTTGAACTGGGAGTTCAAACCATGGAGGCTCGGTTATGATTATAAGTGTCCAAAGATCACTATTCCATCTTTACTATTATCTACAGCTTGACTGTGTCTCCAGGCTTGGCATGATGTATCCTCCTTTTCGAACTTGGGTTCACTGCTTGTAGCTTGGACGAAGAGCCTGGTATGGAGAACTCGGCCTTGACAAAGACTCACAACCTACAAATTGGAACTCAGGTTCCATGTTTCTAGCTCGACTAGACTTTACACTTCGGGCACACCATAACTTGGTTTGACTAATATCAATAACTCAAGGTTGTGAGCATCTTGGGGACATGAAGCACATGGGTTTAACTCAACCTTTAGGTGTTTGAGAAATGGGTCATGTCTTGATTGAAACTCAGCTTTTGAATGACATGTATCTAGAAACTGAATAACATGATGAACACGAGCTTGGTCTGGAAGTTCTCATTGCAGTTTCACTTACAACCTGGCTCGAAACTTGAGATAAGTAACTCTTCACTCTATTTATTTTATACTGTCGGCTTCTTGAAACCAGTTATTGACAGCTTCAAAACATCTTTATATTTTTATTTTTTTTCTTTCTTTTCTGTAAGTAAATACAAATGATGTTTTATTGATAAATAAATAGGAACCCAAAATTTCTCTGTTAGAGGCAAATATAAACAAAAAAGCTCGATGAACTAGTGTTTGTTGTTCGTGTAGTTTTTTCCTGATTTTCATCTATCATCAGATACCAGACATCCCATTTTTCTTTCAACAATTTATTATATAAGAGGCCAAGAGTGATGCTCCATTGTTTGAATAAGTACACACACAACTTGTTTCTGTCATAAATCTGTAAATTTCATATGGCTATAGATGGCTTGCATACTCTAGAAGTTTGTAAAAAATGAAATTCACAACTTGACAAATGACTGATAGTACAACTTAATTGCATATGTTTTCTTACTGCTAACACATATTAAAATACCAGTCATTTCCTCATAATTCCACTTTCATTTTCTTTTGATAGTACAATCACTTGGCACTTTGCTCATAACACTTGAAAAGTGAGAACACACTAAGACTTAATGGCACAAATTACCAGGCTTGAATAAAATTCTCTTTCCATGTTGAAATTGGTTTTAATAAGAAATGCAACAAGATAAAAAAATGTTTGTTTATTGTCAATGAAGTTTGAGCATGAGCTCATGACACTCAAGGACATCAGAATGTTATTCAATGAAGTTCGAGCACGGGCTCGTGACACTCACTAAATACAAACTAAAAATATTTTTATAACTTTATAGTACAATTTTAAAGCATTCTTTCTATAATCAGCAATAACAGTGATATTACTTGAATCTGTACTTTTGAAACAACAAAGGCACATTGTACCAGTATTATATAACTGCATTCTATGATTTGATCATGATTGTTTGCAACTTTTGCACCTTCTGTAGCACTTTGTCTTGAAATTTCAGCTTGATCTGCATCTCTTTTCTATGACTAAATGTGAAAACCAATCAACTTTCTTTCTACAAAATAATATGTTAAGCTCACAAACAACATCATTTTGAAATGGTTAGATTAGTGAAGATAATAAATAATTTGTCAATCAATTCTCAGACCATTATGTTCACTAATCTACCAAAGCACTGCATCATCTGAAAAAGGTTTCTCAGTTGGAAATACTAAATCCCTTTAATTCAGATATCTGGTTAATAAAAATGACAACATACACCAGAATGATCATAAATAGTAAAAGGTTTCATGTTTACAAGAACAAGTCCCTTTCATACAACCTTGCAGTGAGTGTTAGTGTACATTTCCTTATTGTATTTAATTTTCCAGATTGATATGCAGATTTTAAAACTTGATTAAAATTGTATGTCATTTGTTTCTCATGCATTGCTTAGATAATACAGTATCTAACCACCTTTCTCTCTCATGCAGGTATGAACACTAAAGACCTAAATGCAAATGAAGACCCGAACTTTGAAGACCCTAGGACCTGAAACTTGGTAGACAACCAGTTGACAACAAACCAACAAAAAAGGCAATGCATGGGACCCCTATTCCATACTTAATCATTTTTTTCAAATCTACATTTGTACTCTATTGTTGATATGAAATATGAAACATGAAAAGATACTTTGTATACTACATTTAGTTTGAATGCACAATGTAATGATCAATTATAAATTTTAAAATTTTTTAATAATGATCAATACCAAGAGTACAATAATGACATCTAAAAATGAATGCAATAATGACATGCCCATTAACAAAACCTGCAAGATAATATTAAATGGACCAACAAATGTGCAACTTTTTCCTATTTATGCCTATTGTGTTGTATGTTGTAATTTTGAGTAACAATATCAAATTAGATGAATTTGTTTCTAAAATTCTCTATATGAAAGTAATCTTGTGTTTCAGATTGCAGGTCTTCATTATGTCATTTGACAGATTTTTGAGACCAAAAGAAAATGTAGTTTTTAATGGTTTATCAGTGAAATTTTTAGAAATAATAAGTTGCCAACTTTGACAATTAAAATCTTGGTGCTCATAAAAGATCTTGCTAAACCGTTTGGGGAAATGTTTCTTAGTATATGGGACTATGTTCTTGTGTGATTTTATGAAGATCGGGAGATGTTTTGATAGACTTTTTAATTTTTTCCTAAAGGCTCCCAAGCTAAATTTGGTATCTCAAAATGTGCAAAGTTTTGAATCAAAGAATTTCACGAGTCTTGGGATGGTCACATGAGTCTCTAGTTTTGATTTTTCCAAGGCCTGAAACCATTTTGGTAATTAGTTGCTCATGATCTGAGATAAAACCCATCTTTTATTTTAATTGTCATTAACTTTTGTAAAGTTTCATAGCTCCAGGTTGCCCGATTTCCTCACAATGAGATTACTCCAGAATAACCATAGAAAAAATTAAAATTTATCAGTCTTCTATAGTTTAGAGCAATTTGGAAGATGGAAAACATTTTTTAATTTATTTTAGGGAAAATATAAAGTAATAGATTATATGTAAAGAGAGAGGAGATGGACCATTTGTAATAGCACACAATATGGGAGTTAATTAAAATATTTTGAACCACATATATATAAAAGGAATAAGAAGGAAATAAGTGAAGCTGTGAATCAACGAATGCATCACTATTTCGCTAAGATGTTAAAATTGAGTTGCAAAATGGGAAAATACCTGGAGGCTATTATAATATTCTATTATTTCTTGAAATTAAGGTTTTATACAAAGTTACACAAGTAATACGAAGCCGTTGGAATGAAGATATAATAAAATACGGAATGATGTTGAGAAACAATCAATGAATTGGTGAGGAATACAGATGTGGTATATTCTTAAGTATCAACAGAAATGGTAATTCATGTGGATATCAGTAGCCAATTTATGCATAAGTAATAAATATGGATATCAATTGTGTATCAAAAATACCTTCTTGAAATTAGTTTGCTAAGAATCAATTCAAAATTAAGTTAATTAATCTTTAAAACATGATGAATTGAAAACTTAAAGCAATACAAATCTCATGGATCCCTATTTAAAGATGCTAATTCAATGCTCTCAACAAGCATCCATTAGAACCGGCTCTAAAATGAGAATACATGCTAAATAATGATGCAATTAAAGCCTATTTTACTCAAAACAAAGCTAAATTATGCAAGTTATGATTCTAGCTCAAATTCACTATAATGTTGATGCAATTCAAAGATGTAAGGGATCCTTTACTCCTGATTTTAGCCTTACTTTTATAGATTTTTGCAAGCATAGGGGGTGGAGTTGATTTAATCATGGTTAGGTTAAGGTTTAGTTCACAGTTTCAAATATGGGGACAATTTAAATGGTTTATCCTCAAAGCTTGGGACAATGAGACAAAATGAGTGGTCAAGATGCTCTCACCTTATGAGTGGTTGAGATTCAATTTTGGCTTAATCCATGTGAGTCCAATCCTCAATTCCTATTGGTTAAGGCAATTTCCTCCCATGTGGTGGATGAGGGAAAATAGGAATTAATTAATTTAATTTAATTGATTTCTTTAGCCATGTTTATCCCTTTAATGGGTTGATTTTATTTTAATTGAACTATACAATTAATTAGATTAATTGCATAATTAATTGATTTATTTGATTGAATTAGCTTTTGATTTTTAATTAATGTTATATTTTATCTTGATTGCAATTAATGCCTTGATTTTTCTTTAGTTGCTCACTTGATTTGATCTTGACCATTTTTAGGTGATTACAAATGCCCCTCTTTGAATCAATGTGCGAAGCACATTGGTTCAAAGAATGTTCAATGTCCTGATGCAGATTCCTGATTTTTTATTTGATTTTAATGATAGATGTAGATTCTTAATGAATTCATGATTGATTGATATTCTCGATAGTCATTTTGATGATGGATCATTGATGTGATTCCTATTTTGACCTAATTTGCCAATTTTGATGCCCCACTAATGAGTTCAAAAAAAATTTATGTTGAAAGATTGTGCCACTGATTTGATTGTGTTGATGATGTTCATGATGATTCGAGTGTATGCCCCCTCAGAAATGAAATTAAATTTGATTGTGGTGAAAAAATTCTCCTTTTTGATAAATTTCGTTGAATATTTTCAATCTTGCATTAATCTCAATTTCATTTCCGATATTGTTTTTATGGTGATCTGATGACAAATGCCCTTGAATTGGCTGTTTAGGTGTTCAATTTGGACCCTGAGTCAAAATTCTGGTAAAAAGGGCCCCTTTTTAGGTTAAATAGCTACATATAGGGGTGAAAAGTTTTACTATTCATTTTCACCTCTCAATTTTACTTTTCACCTATTGACTCCTCTAAGATGCAACAATGGTGGTGCCTTATAGGGAACACATATTTGAGCATGGTCAACTTTATCAGCGGTTGATGGATTATAGACCTCTGGTGAGTATCTCTGGAAACCTCTCTTGTCCATTTTATGCATTTAAGTTCAAAAAAATTGAATTTTTCTAGCTAGAAATATATATTTTTCCAAATTCAAATGAAATAGCATGTACAATGTTTTAAATAGCATGTACAAATTAGTTTTAGCGCATCTACAGTTTTTAATAGCGCACATAAGTATTTTAGTAGTGCATACAAATATGAACCATAGGTTAGGATTTCGCATCTTAGATTTCATGTAGCACGTATGATTTAATCTGTGCAAATGAAACTTCTTGTAGCGCGTACATGTAATTCATGTAGTGCCTTTAAGATATTATAGTGCATACACCTTGGTTTAGCGCATTTGATATTTTTTAGAGCACTTTTAAACATTTTAATGGCACATTTGTCTTTTAGCGTGTACAAGCAACGAAATGGCACATACACCCCTTTTTTAAATTTTTAGCTCTTTCAGTCAGTTTTCCTGCTTGGTTGATTACGTCGATCGGTTAATTGGCTTGATTGATGAGTCCTCTAATGAAACAAGTTGTTTGATGTCAATTCTGATCGTGTGATGATGAATTATGATTATCAATCCTGATTGGTTGGTTGATTGTGATGATGAATTTTCCATCCTCTCTGAGTAGAATTAGGAAAATTGTTGATGGTTTGATAGGTTTAGGATGTCGATTGACTTGTGATGATTCAAATTTGATGTTTTTGACTATTGATGTGATATTAACTTGCTTCCATGGGCTCCCCTTCAAAAGTTATCCATCTGAGGGTTGTATCCCTGGCCTTTACAGATGATTGACAATCTTAGTGGACAAGAGCGTCAAGTGATCGGGTGTTGTAGTCTTTCATTCCTACTTTCTCTACCTTGATTCTAAGTGAAACGGGGCCTACTTACAGCTATGGTAGAGAGGTGGCACTCTGACCATAATACCTTCCATTTTCCACTAGGGGAGATGACTATTACTCCTGAGGATGTGTACCGATCATTACAAATTCTCACACATGAAGAGATCATGTATTATGATCAGGTTTACGATGGCACAATATGCATATGATTATTTGGTGATCCCACTATTAGTGATGAGAGAATCCTATCGACTCTATTCACCTCTTTCCTTATTCTTCTCATAGTACTTGGAGTACTAGTTGATAGTTTCTTGCTTCTTGACTGATGACATCATGGATTTGCATTTGGTTGGGGCTGTATTTTAGAGGACATGATCATCCATCCTTAGAGATTTAATTGGGGTTCTTACGTATTGATGTAGCTATATCCTAAGTTACATGATGTAGTTTATAAACATGGTGTTGCACTATCTTTTGGTGCATTTTTATTATAGCTATGGACATAGGAGCATCTCCCTATTACACGCCCAACTATAGTACAATGATGAGATTCAGGTTGGTCATTTGCATTTATCTATGAGGGTATGGTTGTCCAAGCACATCTGGGAAATCTTGACTACTGGTGGTACATCATTAATGATTTAGATCATTTGACATGGAGGTCATATCTTGGATGCGAGCCATGGGTAGAGGATGCATTAGAGCTTCCATTCGAGTGTATGCCCTAGTGGATGATTGGGCGTACACCATTGATCATTAAGCATTTTTTCTTCTATAGAGTCCTCTAGTAGTATGGCTGAGTACAGGGCATGCCACAGGGGTTGGCACTTTATGCTAGAGTACATGTTGAGCAATCTGTTTGGGGTCCTTAGATAGATTATTGAACAACACATGATGAGAGCCTAGGCCTACCTCATTTAGCTTGGGACATGAGGGAGCACATAGTTGATGCTAGTATGACCGATGATTATTCCCAATGGTTCCTTTAGAACCTGTTTCCATGATTCACTAATCCAACGGAGCCTGTTCTTCAAATTCATGATAGATTAGATGATGATGACAATGGCAACAGTGGTAATGGGGGCAGAGGAGGTCAATGAGGTAGATAGGCTGGTAGAGCTAGGCGGGATGGTAGAGTATCTATTCCTATTATCATTTCCCCAGCTCCTGTCAGAGGTGGTGTTTGCATGCATGGTGACTGAGCATGTGTCAGAGGTGGTCCATTCAGAGCCTTACATTAGGTTCATCAGGTGAGACTAGGTGGATGGGGCCAATACAATGCTAGGATTTACAGGTAGGTAGCCCTTGATTTAGAAGAAGAGATATGTGCATAGGTTAGAGTACAGATTGGAGCATAGGTTATACAGGAACCATAGGCACCTCCTTCTCAGGCACCATCTTTTCAGATGCCACCATTTTAGACACCACCTTCTCAGGCATTACCATCATAAGCAACACCCTCATAGGCACCCGACAGATTGGCATCAGATGTCGAGTCACTAGAGGATGATGTTATCAAGATCAGATAGTAGGTCACATAGTTGAGCACTATGATGCAGACCTTTATGGCTGCGATGAGTCAACATGGATTACATACCATCTCTAGCCAAGGTCTTGTACCAGGTCCTAATGGTCCAAGCAAAGATGGTAGTGCAGGTGCAGGGAGTTGATTTATATGGCATGCCTCTATTTATTGGATACCCATGTATTTTTATGATTCTTTAATCCAGACATTGTATATTTCATATTCTTTTATCAAGTTATGCTTATTATTGATTGATACTTTATGTTTTGGACTTTGATTATATGGACTTTGATGATATCATGGACTCTATTTTACTTTTATGTCCTTTACTTGAAATGATGTCATCACGTGTTGGATTTTCTTTTCAAATGATTTATGATATGCAGTTCTACATGACCCTATGTCTATATGCTTTATCTTTATGTTTTTCAGATGCAAAATTTAATATGAATGCACATTCTATGATTAGTTTATTTTGGATGGATGTCTTATTTATAAAATAGATTAGATGGATGCATTTATTACATGTTTTAATGATTAATGATCTCTAATGATGATATTTAATGCTTTAATGTTTAATTATATGCGATGATATGGATGGATGGATTTTGATGCTTTATGATTTTAATGGCTAGTATGTAATGCGGTGATGCATAATATTTAATGGATAATGAGATATAAATGTAATGATTCTAATGTTTTAATGATTAATGGATGAAATAACTTAAGGATGAATGCACCTAATGATAGATGATAGTTAACTAATGCAATTAATGTAATGGATACAAACTAACCTCATGAATGAAATAACCTAATGATATGTAATGATTAATGATGAATGATTAATGTACATATTCTATTTAATGCAATTTAATATTTAAATGTAACGAACCCTAAATGAATGCAACTTAATGGTTAAACATGATGATTTAATGCAATCTAACGATATGAACTTTAATAATGCAATCTAATGCAACTAAATGTAATGAACTATAATGAATGCCACCTAATGATGAATGCAATCTAATGCAATGAGTTATAATGAATGCACTTTTAAGTACAAATTAAAATGAATACAAATTATATGATGAATGCAACTTTTAAGGATGAATGCAAATTATATGATGAATGTACCTTAATCTAGGTTTGATTTTTTTATTTTTTTGCTTTCCAACACATTCCATCACATAAAGTAATGATGAAATTTTTTAATTTTAGCTTTACTCCACCCCCCTTTTTCTTTTTCATAACCAGTTTTTGAGATAAGAATCCATGCAAACTAAATGCATTTAATCTAGTATGGATGCAACTAGCTATCACTATTCAGAATTTGGATGCTTAATTTTCATCATCGAGCCTTTTAGAACATGAAATTGGTACAACTCTCACTGGTTAGATTTTCAACCATGATGATATGAATACCTTTTCCTTCTGTGTTTCATGCCTAAAGCCAGTACAATTGTCACTGGTTAGATCTAACCATGATGGTCTGAATACTACTTTCATTAGATGCAATATTGCAAGTGGATTTTGGTATTATGATATAGAAAATCAAAATATCCAAGGTATCCTATTGCATCAACAAACAAAGATATTGGTTTTTCCATATGTACATGTCCTTGATGATTCTTTGGTGATCATGTCATTAGACGAATGATACATATTTTAAAACCTTGATCTTAAGACACTCATGCAGAAATTAATAAAATATCACACTTTGATCATCGCTTATTTGGTCCAAGACTTCATTGATTTTCTAAAAAGACATGATTTCATCAATCAAGTAAACACTTTAAAAAAATAATTCATTGCTTTTCAAATCCATATTTCAAGTATAGTTTCATCCATTTTATATTTGATTGTTCGTTTTAATCTTGATAAAGGTAAGGTCATTGTGAGATCATGGATCAAAAGTTTTCATTGTTGAATCAACATTTGGATTTAGGATTTGAATCGATCATCTAGGTGTTTGTGATTGGATGCCTTGATTTGTGTCAATTGATATATGTTTGATGAATCCTTCTTGATTTTAGGGTATATTTTTCCCAAGTTTGATTTCATTGCATTGTTGGGATTGGACACTTTTCATATCTATGACGAAAGCTTTAAGTATTTTGCAAATGAAACTCAGGGATTTTATTATGCAATTTGTACAAATGTTGGCAAATGCAATATCTGCAAGGAATGGATAGGCATGAGACTTGACTTGACTTTCAATGGCGCATGTTTACTAGATTTTCACCGATTGAATTTTGTTGCTCTTTTTCTCTTTTTATGCTTTTTTTGCTACCAAGGCGCCTATTTGCTAGGTTTTCATCAATACACTTTTATTTCTTTTTCAATTTTTTGTTTTTGTTTTTATCATTAAGGCGCCTATTTGATAAGTTTTCACCAAGACAACATGTTTTTGAGGATCATTTTTGAATATTTTTGGATTTCTTCATGCTCAATTTTCCATTGTTTTTTATTTCTTCAAGATCACTTTTTTGCTATTTTTTAACTTTTCTGCATTTCTAATTTTTTTCTTCTTTTTTTTCAATGTTTTTGAATTTTTTCAGGATCACTTTTGAATATAAAAAATAAATAGGATGCTTCCTCATCTGATTTCCTGATACTCTTTTTCTTTATACACTTTCATCTACTTTAGGAGTAAAACCTTTTCAAGTGTATGTTGTTGATGGGTTCTTGTAGTTCCTCTCCATCACAATCAACTAGCTTGTATGTACCCTTTTTAAAAGAAGAAGTAATCAAAAAAGGACCTAACCAATTTTCTTCACATTCCCCTTTCTTCTCTCTTTCTGCCTGATTTTTAGGGGTTTCTCTCAATACCAAATCACCTATTTGAAATTTCCTTGGTTTGATGTGTCTATTGTAATTTCTTGGCATTCTATTCTGATACACTTTGAGATGATCAAAGGATTTTTGTTATTATCTTTCATCAAGCAGTTCCAATTCTTGCAATCTAGAAACTCTATAGTCTTCCTGAATTAGCAATCCATGTAATGAAACCATTAGAGATGGAGTTTCAACCTCTAATGGTAATACCACTTTAGCTATATAAATCAATGAAAATGGTGTATCTCCTGTTGGCATCCTCACACTTGTTCTATATGCCCATAGAGTAGGATTTATCTGAATATGTCAATCTCTCCCTGAATTGTCATCTGTTCTCTTCAATATTTTCAAATTTTTCTTATTAGTGGCCTCTGCTTGTCCATTTCCTTGCAGATAATATATTGAAGATGAATGATATATCATATAGAACTTTTCCCATAATTATTTCAAATCTTTTTTCTTGAAATGTTTAGCATTATTTGTTATGATGGCTTGAGGGATTCCATACCTACAAATTATATGGTTCAATATGAACTTGGAGATTTGTTTTCTTGTTGTAGTGGATAATGGCATAGCTTCAACCCATTTGGTGAAGTATTCAGTTGAAGCTATAATTAAATTATGACCATTAGATGAAGGTGGTTAAATCATCCCTATTAAATCCAACCCCCATTGATAGAATGGCCAAGGTGTAGCCATCAGATGCAATTCTTGAGCTGGCACATGAATTAGGCTTCCATGATATTGACATTTTTGACAAATCTTTGTAAAATGACATGCATATTTCTCCATGGAAGGCCAATAATATCCTATCCTTAGAAGTTTCTTTTCTAAGGTTAACCCATTCAAATGTGACCCACAAATTCCTTCATGGATTTCTTGTAAGGCTAATTTTAATTCCTCCTTCTCTAAACACATTAAAAGAATTTCTTTAAGAATCTTGTGATACAATGTGTCAGATACAAGGGTGTAACGAGAGGCTTGTCTTATAAAATTCCTTTTTTGGTTTTGGGTTTGGTCCAAGGGTAGAGTTTGGTCTTTTAGGTAAGTATAAATAGATCCATACTAGGGTGACTCATGTCCCACTAATAGGAAAATGATGTGGGAATTGGATCTAAGGGTTAAATGAGGGTTGTCCCATTTCTTCTACCAAGAACTCATATCTTGCACTTTGGTCTAGCATTTGGAGGAGTGAAGCCAATTGTAGCCATGGCATATGCTGCTTTGTTCATTCCTCTAGGCACTTGCTCAAATGTGATCAAGGTGAAATACTTTTTGAGATCTTCTATCATGTTCTTATAAGGTATCAAATTATCATCTTTTTTTTGATATTCATCATTTATCTAATTAATGACTAATTGAGAATCTCCATATATCTGCAATTATGTCACCTTCCATTCTAAGGAAAATTTGATGCCAATGACTAATGCCTCATATTCAGATATATTATTTATGTATGGAAACAATAGCTTATATGATTTAGGGATTGTTGATCCTTGGGGTGTAATCAATAGTATTGCTTCTCCTGAGCCATGTTGAGTATAAGAGCCATCAAAGTATAATTTATATGTTGCTTCCACATTGATTATTTTTGAATCTGGGAATTCCACCTGAATAGGATGTTCATCTTCTAATAGTGCCTTTGCTAGTTGATCTTCTATGACTTGGAATTTTATTTCCTTTCTATCCATATACTCTATATAAAATTCACTCAACACCATGACCCATTTAGCCAGTCTTCCTGTCAAAGTTGTTTTTCTTAGAATATATTTTAGTGGATCAATTTTTTCTATGAGTTTGATCTTATGAGATAACATATAATGTTGTAGCTTTTATGAAGAAAAAACTACCGCCAAACATGCTCTTTCTATGAAAGTGTAATTCAACTCATATTTCACCAAGGTTCTTCTTATGTAGTAAATGCCCTTTTCTTTTCCATTTTCATCCTCTTGAGCCAAGAGTGCCCCTAAAGAATGTCATGTCGCTAAAGTGTATAATATCAAGGCATTTCCTCTTATTGGTGGCATCAAAATTGGTGTATTCATCAGGTACTTTTTGAGTAACATGAAAGCTTCTTCACATTTATCATCCCATCTAAATATTGTGTCCTTATAAAGGAGTTGAGTAAAAGAATGGCATTTTTCTACTAATTATGATATGATCCTTCTAATTGACTGAATTCTCCCTTGAAGTGATCTCATTTGGCTCATAGTTCTAGGTGCTCCCATTCTATTATTTCTTTTACTTTCACACGATCCACCTCTATTCCTTTTGTCGAGACTATGTACCCTAGAAACTTTCCAGATTGTACCCCAAAGGCACATTTCTTCAAGTTGAGTCTCACCTTGAATTGTTTTAACCTTGTAAATATTTTTTCTAAGATAGATCTAGATGTTCCTCCCTTGAGTGAGATTTCATAAGTATGTCATCCACATAATCTTCTATAAATTTATGCATCATATTGTGGAATATGGTAGTCATGGCTCATTGATAGGGCGCTCTTGCATTTTTAAGACCAAAGGGCATAACATTCCAACAAAATTTCCCCCATGCACATGCAAAATTTGTTTTATCTTGGCCTTCAGGTAAAATTTTGATATGGTTGTAGCCTCTAAATCCATCCATGAGAGAGAAAATTGAATGACCCACTTTCAAATCCACTATAGCATCTATACTTGGTAAAGGAAAGTCATCATTTGGACATGCGAGGTTGAGATCTCAAAAATCCATGCAAATTCGGATGGACTTGTCTACTTTTGCAATAGGTACAATATTTTATATCCAATCGCCGTAGTTAATTTCTCTTATGAACCCAACTTTTAATAACTTTTCTAACTCCAATTTGACATGAATTTCTATTTGTGGGTGTATCTTTGTCAACTTTTTCTTGACTGGTTTTACCCCTTCTTTGATATTCAAGTGGTGCATGATCAAGTTTGGATCTAGTCTTGTCATATCATCATAAGACCACACAAAATTTACTTGCCTTTCTTTGAATAATTTTATGAATTCTTCTTTTTCCTCACTTGATAATGATGCTTCTAGATGTATGACCTTTGGCTCTGATCCGGTTCCAATGTTAATATTTTCTGTTGGTTCTATCAAAATAGGTGACCTCTCCTCATAATGTTTAGGAAAAGTATCCAACCTCTCTTCCTTAGGTGCCACAATTTGGTTTTCACATTCGAAAATGTCCTTTATTTCTTTCTCTTTTTGGTCTAATACTGCCACCTTGTGGTTTTCACCATTAGACTCTTTCAATTTTTTATTTTTTTCATTTTTTTATCTTATTTATGAACCAGGAATTGGATACTTTCCTTGATCATTTCTTCTTGATATTCATTAGTAGAAGAAGGTTTAACCACATTTAGGTATAGGGTCACGGATTTGTCATTTAGGAATGTGGGACGGTTATTTGGTTCTAGGGAGTCTCATTCAATGAGTTCTGGATATACGAGGTTTAAATGATTATTTCTATGGTTTGGGTTGATAGGACTTAGGGACATGACTTCTCTAGAAGGTTTGAACATTGTATTGCTTAAGTCTATAACATGTGCCTCTTCTAAGTGTTCTAAAGAACTTAGGTCAAAATCCTCCTCACTTGAATTGTCTTGGGTTTCTTATGGATACAAATCTCATGGGTTGAACCTATTACTAGATCCTTCTATTGTAGGTGTCCATGATGGTATGTAGGGTTCTCCTACCCATTGAGAGTGTTCTACTTCTTGACTTGGTACATTTTCTTGAGCCTCTTGATTAGAACTCAAGCCTTGATTAGAACTTGATCCTAAGGTTATCTCTTGTCCTTTTCCTTTATTAGGAGCATAAGTGTGGACTACATCCACTTCTCTATCTTGGCAAGATTCACTAGATAAGGAAGCCCACTCCCATTTGTTTGAATCTTCATCACTCTGTGAGTCTAATTGCAGAATTTGGTCATAGAACGTGGGGTGTTTCTTTTGAGTGTATCCTTGTTTGAGATATGGACCACTCCTAATTTCTCCTTGCTATCCCTCCAAGACATTTCTATTGGTTCAGTTAACCCTTCATTTCTTCTACCCAAAGGTCCTTGTCCTTTGTAACCCATCTTTTGCATAATTTGAAAACCTTTGTCATATTGATGAGTAGGCATGCTAATGTTTTGGATTCTTTTTTCATGAGCACTTTACTCATCATCCTTATATAACCACTTCAAAATTTAATTATCCTCTTCATCCATGGATGAAGAAGTACTAGTCCTTACAAAATGATCATTTTATTTTTGAGGTGGATGTAAGCTAAAAGGTTTTCCATGAGACTTGGGAGATAATGGAAAATCCATCATAGACAAAGGGTATTCTCCCACACCATTTTGTTTGATCTTGCATTGTTTTTCAAATTTTTTCATCATGGTATTCATATTTTGGTAATGAGCCTCCTTGGTTTGCATTTGGGTAGATTTTGCATGGTTTTCTTTTTCTTCTTTAGAACTTTCCTCACTAACTTTCTCTTTTCCCTTAATCGATGTAACTAAGTTAGTGGGAATTTGATGGTTTTCAACAATGGTGTCTTCTTCACCTATGTTTTATTTTCCTTTCAATGAAGTGTCCTTTAAAATTTTTCCTTGTTCTATCTGTTTTGATGTAGTTCCTTCTACATTATGAGGGACCAATGAATCATTTATGGGCTCGATATTGTTACAATATTGGAATGGATTTAGGTCTCCACTCACTATGAGTTCTTGCTCCATGTATGGAAATTTCAAGCATTGATGGCACATTGAGGGTACCACTCACATTTCATGTATTTATGGTCTTCCCAATAGAATGTTATAGGTCAATTTCAAATCTAGCACTTGAAAAATAGTCTTCTTTTTCATAGGACCTACTCCAATAGGGAGCACTATTATCCCTTTGGAGGATCTCTCTTCATCATCGTAAGCTATTATGGTTATTTTTCTTTTAGGGTCTATAGCTTCCTTAGAATACCCTAAGGCTTTAACAAGGTTCAAAGTGCAAATGTTTAAACCAGATCCTCCATCAATGAGGACTCTTTTAACCCTATTCTTATGAATCAAGACCTTGATGTATAATGGAAAGTTTTGGGGAATGATTTAAGGACATATCATCTTTCTTGAAAAATGACAAACATTGAGGTGCAACTAGGTGTCCTACCATAGTTTGGAATTTGTCCACATTCAAATTCAAAGGAACATTGGTTTTGACAAGGGATTTCTCCAAGATTTCTTTATGAGTAGGTGAAAGTTTTAACAACTCCAAAATATAAATTTGCACGGGAGTTCATTGGAGTTGATCTACCAAATTGTATTTCTTTGATGAAGATGATGTTTGATTAGGAACAATGATCCTTGAGGCACCTCCTGATAAGGTTATTTTAGATGCTTTCCCTCTAGTCACGACATTTGATGCTTCTTCCTTTTTCTTTTCCTTCACCACTATCACATTGATTTCATTTTCACACCCAATCAAAGAGTTTATGGTGTTGTCATATGTATGGGAAAAGTTCACTTTCTCATTTCCTCTCTTGTTATTTTGATTATCATTTGATGTTTCTCCCTTTTCATGATTTAAGAAAGGGTTCTTAAAATATTTGTAATCTTCATTGTTTTGAGGCCCTTCAACCTTTATTTTGCCATCGTGTATTAGATCTTGGACTAAATTCTTAGGTTTCATGCATTCATTGGTTTTGTGTCCCTTGTTTTGATGATACTCACAATGGTGTCCATCATTCCACCATATGGGTTTAACTTGAGGTTCATATGGCCTTGATTCAGGTAACACAATGATTTTATTGGCCACAAGTTTTCTCAAAGCATTTTCCAAGGGTTCACCCAAGAATGTGAATTTTCTCCTTTGAAATGAAGAAACGAAAGGCTTAGGTTTGTTTTCATTCTGATTGTTGAAAGAGTTGTTGTTATTGTTGAAAGGATCATTGGTTTTTTTGTTGACATTATGTGTTTGGTTTGACCCGCTTGATAAGTTAAAAGGGGTAGCTTTTAAGTTGTGGATTTCTACAACCCCATTGTTTACAAGGTTCTTATTTTTGTTTTTCGACCTTAACATTAGTTTATCATTATTGTTGTTAGCTCCCTTGTTATTATTATAATTATTTAAATTATTATTATTATTATTATTGGTATTGGTATAACCTTTGTTTCTTTAAAGAGTTTGATCTCTCCTCTTTTTACCAATACTTCTTCAATTTTTATCCCATTCTCAATGATCTTTTAGAATGTGGGGGGACATTGAAGTTGAAGTCTATAATTCATTTCCATGTTTAGGTTGTTCATGAAAATTTCCATCTTCTCCTTTTTAGGTATGCTTCTAGGATACCTCATGAAAACCATTCTCCATCTTTGGAGAAGACCTACAAAAGACTCACCATCTTTTTGTTTTGTGTCGCATAGGTTAAGCATGGTGATTTTGTGCTCTATATTGTAAGAGTAGTGATCCACAAATTTGGAGGCTAGCTCTTCAAAAGTCTTGATTTCTTGTAGTAATTTTGAAAACCACTCCATAGATTGGCCTCCTAGGCTTCTTGGAAATATCTGCATTAAATAGGTGGCACTAGTAAATTTTAACCTAATTTTTGACACACATTAGTCTATTTTTTGACACAAAATGGTCGACCAAATGACCATTTTTGTTGTTGAATTTTCTTTGTCGATTTTTCCACAATTTTGTTTATTGTCAAACATTTGACTTACATAGTGGTCTAAATTTCTACCAATTCAACATCACCATATCCAACTAGGTGGTCAAGAATGGTCGACATATCCATGCAGAATTTTGACCAAACTTGGTCGATTGCTACTTACGTCATGAGTACACCTTGTGTGTCAACTAACACAATGGTCAAAAGTTTGACCAATTCAACATTGAAATAGGGTCAAGACTGGCTGACCTAGCCTTCATGATTTTTTACCAACCTGTTAGAAATAGGAAATATTGAGAGGGGGGGTGAATTAGGATTTCAAAAACTTTTACTTTTTCCCAATTATGGATATATGAAATTAACTTGAAGCTTGCATAAGAAACTAAACCAAGTAAATTGAATAACAATCATAAAAATAAAATGAATGAACTCATAACACCATGTTTATTCTTGAGGAAACCCTAGCCAGGGGAAAACCCTAATGGGGATGGTGCCCACAATTGATCCACTAATCAAAAGTATCTGGTTAAGGATGTTGACCCTGTTAGGAGTCTGTTACATATATATAGTGTCTTTGTCCTGATTAAAGGACTTTAGGCCTTGTTAGAAGCCTCAACCCTGTTAGGAGTTTCTATTACAAAACAAAGATGTCTACAAGATGAGCTCACTACTCAAACATGTAATATACAATGATAACTTCAAATACAAAAGGTAAGATACAAAAACCTTTTACTGTTGCCGAATAAATTTATTATTCAGATCTAGCTTTGTAGGCTCTTCACCCTGATATATAGTACTTTCTTCTTTTCTTCTTTTCAACTTACAATTTTGCATCATACATATCATATATCAACTTCTTACAACTGTTGTGTACTTCGCATTACATTATTCTTACTTATATACAAGCTATTACAAAATAACTTCCTGTCAGCTTACAATACATTATACTCTCCTCAAAATATAAATTCATTATATGTTTCCTTAGGGTTAACATATAGGATGTCATCCCTAATTAGTTAAGTCATTATTTTGATAAACAAAATAATCCCTTAACTCAATCTAATCATATTTTGTCTTCTGCTTTGTTCTGGTCGGCTCAACACTATTTCTGTAAAACATTAATATCTTCTTCTGTACATGTCATACATAATTGCACTCTCAGATGTAGCTTTGATATACATAGAATGATCTATGTTCAAGTGTGCATGCACTGAACCTTCTTCTGTGAACATCGCTAATCAAAACTATCTTTGTGAAGACTGGTAATCACTGTTATACTTAGACAATTTTCAAGTGTGCTCATATAGAACTTCTTCCTATGATCATGTTGTCTTAATGTTGAGTATATATTTCCATAATCAAAAAAATTTGATATCCTGATTAGAAAAATTTCCAACAATCTCCCCCTTTGTCATTGGTGGCAATATATGGGAAAATTGGCTAAGTCCCAAAAACTTTTATTACAAAATTCAAAAAGTGTAACATATGGCTATTACAAAAATTTGTGGATCACACATGTCTATACATGTATACTTATTTCTCCAAAATGATACTCCCCCTAAGAGTATACTTCATACTATTCCGCATATCTATATCTTCTATATATATTCAATTTTCATACTATATTACTCCCCCTTTAACAACAATAACAAAGGTGTCAATTATATATTAGTATGTCAAAATTTATTTTACCTCCTTGATCTTAATGCTACAAAGTTGGAAGACTTGGTACACAATCTGCCAAATTCACCTTCAGATTTTCTATTTCTGTGTCCCATGTCTTCTTTACTGAGTCAGAAATGTTGAGTAATGCACATAGTCCATAAGATGCTATCTCAACTACCTTAAGGTTTTCATATGCAAACTTTCCATATGATGTCTTTGATGAAAGACATTCTTCTAGTTGACTTTCCACATTACTGATCTTTAGTGATAGATGCTCTCTGAGTAGAGTGAATCTCTTCAATTTCCTCTATTTTTCATCCTCAATAAGTCTTATTTCATCATAGATTTTGCTTGCTTTCTTCTCAATATCTATGATTTTCACATTAGGACTCTGCAAATCATTTATTGTCACTTGCAATTTTTCTTCCTTATTCTTCATCTTCTCTGATATTTCTAATGTGTGGCTATGGGATAGTATACACTAGATGTACAATGCTTTTCCTCTCTCTAAACAACTTCTCAACTCTTTTATGCATATATCCAAGTTATCCAAATAATTTCTAATGTTCTGACAAACAACTTGAAATAATTGTGCATCATGGGCTACTTGAGCTTTGACTGATGCAATATCTAACAAATTTGTGAATTCAATGTCAAAAGCTTTTATTACCTCTTAAGCTTGGGGATCAACCTCACTGACTTGAGTTGATATCACTCCTTGAAGTTTGTTGGTTACTTCAAGTAACATTCCTTCCAAGCTTTTTACCTTCTTATTTTTTCCAATTATCTTATTTAGGGATGAGATCAACTCCATTTGATCATCATCGTCAACTTCAGCTCCTAGGCTTGAAAAATCTGATTCAATAGGTGGTCTAGATGGAATTTCTGTTGTGATCTTAGTTTGTGAAACAATTTCAATCTTCTCTTCATGTACTGTATGCTTCTCTTCTACTATTTTAATCTGAATTTCTTCCTTCTCTTCTAAACTTGTTTCTATAACTTCTTTATTTTTTGCTTCATCCTTTTGCTCATCAACTTCTATCAAATTGCTAACATCAGCTCCTTGATCATTAAATGGATTTTCTTCTTTGTCTAAGGTAATGTTTATGCCTTCAATGTTCATAGACTCATCATCAATGTTGATGGAGGGTGGCGGAACTGGTGTTGATTCTGTTTGTTATTCTGCTTCTACTGCATGTTCAGATTCACTGACTATTTCTCTCAGTCCAGAGGTCATTACCTTTACAACCTGCAAAAAATCTTTCTTTTTGTGTACTCGCATACATGTTCATAAATTCATGCACTCTTAACTGTAGTTTCCTTATATCATATACTAGCTCATATTAACTTTGCAAGGCTTAATTTAACTTACTCTGAATTCTATACTATTTTGATGCTTTACTCTAATACATAGTTCATGAAATAAATGCTTAATTGCTTTGAGATGAGTTAGGAAATGATTCACACTTACTCTCAAATACTTCACCTATCTAATTTCCTGGTATACTGAGTGTGCTCGCTTGATCTGTAGCTTTAACAAACTCAATTTCCTCCATGTTACTCCAACTTTCTTTATGATTGTTGATGGTGTTCATATTTCTTCTAGTATAGTTTTCATTTCTTCTAGGATTAGGTTTTCTCATGTTTTTCATTATGCAATACCTCATTGTGTGACCAATGTTATTGCATATCTGACAAACTACTCTATTGTTTCCATATCTCGGTCCTGACTGATTAATTTTTGATCTACAATTTCTAGCAATGTGTCCAAATTTGTTGCATCTATAACATATAACT
The DNA here is from genome assembly GCA_027943335.1 of Chamaecyparis obtusa. NCBI lineage: Eukaryota > Viridiplantae > Streptophyta > Pinopsida > Cupressales > Cupressaceae > Chamaecyparis > Chamaecyparis obtusa. Next base: position 415,014 of record BSBK01006719.1, on the reverse strand, counting down.
CCATTTCTTTTGTTCATGTCTCCAATAGGTCTCTTGTCTACAAGGTTAGTATTTCTAAAAATTATACCGTTACCATTATCATTAGATCTAGGTTTCTTACAATCAATATCTCTTTGTCCAAAACCATGACAATTATAACAATAACCAAAGATAGGTTTGAATTTCTTACCTGTGCAATCTCTTTTCATGTGTCCCAAAGAATTGCATGAAAAAAATCTACCTTTGAATTCTCTTTGCATCTCTTTAGGTGATTCATCTTTCTTAGGTGGGCTAGGTATATCTTTAAATTTCTTAGATTCATCAGGCTTCCTTTCATCTGTATTCTCAAGATGTTCTGGATCTGGTTCTTTGCACTCCTCAATAATCTTTGGGAATTTATCTTCAAGATATCCAAGACCAATTTTATCATAAGATGGTTTCTGATAAGATATTTGTTCATCAATCTTTTCACTATTGGAATATAGTTTCTCAAGATGTTGTTTAGACTGAGTTAATTCTCCTTTTATAATTGTATTGTATTTCTCAAGTTCAAAATACTACAATTTTGTAGTCTCAAGTTCAAATGTCACTTTAGTAAGTTCAGATCTCAGACCTATATTTTTAGATTTCAAATTTTACTCATCTTTATTTTTATCATCTTTCAAGCTTAATTTCAAATCTACAATCTTTAGTTCATGTTTAAGGATCTCATTTTCTTTCTTCAGTTTTGAAACTCCATCACAGTCCTTGACTTGACTTGTAGGTTCTTTCTTTGATTTCAAATCTTCTAACTTTTCTTTTAGTTTCTCAATGTAGTCTTTCACATTATCATATTTCTCCTTCAATGTATCTCTTTCTTCAGTAAGAATATCAATCTGTTCGAGAGCTTCACCAAGATTTTTCTGCAACTGATCCATATCCATAGAGATCTTACTCAAGTTGTTAGGCTTTCTCCAAATAACTTTGTTCTGAGTAACTAAGCTCTGATACCAATTGTTAGAAATAGGAAATACTGATAGGGAGGGTGAATTAGTATTTCACAAACTTTTAGTTTTGCCCAATTATGGATATATGAAATTAACTTGAAGCTTGCGTAAGAAACTAAACTAAGTAAATTGAATGACAAGCATAACAATAAAATGAATGAACTCATAACACCATTTTTGTTCTTGAGGAAACCCTGGCCAAGGACAAACCCTGGTGGGGATGGTACCCACAACTGATCCACTAATCAAAAGTATACGGTTAAGGATGTTGACCCTATTAGGAGTCTATTACATATATATAGTGTCTTTGTCCTGGTTAAAGGACTTTAGGCCTTTTTAGAAGCCTCAACCCTATTAGAAGTTTCTATTACAAAAGAAAGATGTCTGCAAGATGAGCTCACTTCCCAAACATGCAATATACAATGATAACTTCAAATACAAAAGGTAAGATACAAAAACCTTTTACTGCTGCTGAATAACTTTATTATTCAGATCTAGATTAGGCTCTTCGCTCTGATATATAGTACTTGCTTCTTTTCTTCTCTTCAACTTACAATTTTGCATCATACATATCATATATCAACTTCTTACAACTGATATGCACTTTGCATTACATTATTCTTACTTATATACAAGCTATTACAAAATAACTTCTTGTTGGCTTACAATACATTATACTCTCCTCAAAATATAAATTCATTAAATGCTACCTTAGGGTTAACATCTAGGATTTCTTCCCTAATTAGTTAAGTCATTATTTTGATAAACAAAATAATCCCTTAACTCAATATAATCATATTCTATCTTTTGCTATGTTCTAGTCGGCTCAACATTGTCTCTGTAAAACATTAATATCTTCTTTCGTACATTCCGTATAGACTTTCTCTCTCAGATGTAGCTTTGATATACATAGAATGATCTATGTTCAAGTGCACATGCACTGAACCTACTTCTCTGAACATCGCTAATCAAAACTATCTCTGTGAAGACTAGTAATCATTGTTATACTTAGACAATTTTCAAGTACGCTCATACAGAACTTCTTCCTCCGATCATGTTGTCTTAATACTGAGTATATGTTTCCATAATGGAAACATTCTGATATCCTACTTAGCCAAGTTTCCAACACAACCTTGGCCGAATTCTTGACTACTATATACGTCAAGAGTATAGTTTGGACGTCGAATTAAACACTAATTTTGGTCGCAAAATCGATGACCTGTTGAGTTTTTTTAAAAAAATAATATATATTAATCATCTATTTTAAAATTTGTCCATGAGTTGCACAATGCATATTATTGCATATTAATTATATATATTTGACAAAATATATATTATTACATCATATTGTTAGTTTGGCTCCATGAGGTGCACAATGCATATTATGACATAATAATCTATGGAAACTTAAATATATCTCTAACTACATCGGTTTTGATATAAATAGTTAAAATATATTACCAAAATCTAATTAGTTTTGATATAAATATAAATAAATTATTGAGCTTCCAGGATAAGGGGACATGGGAATATGTTTATGGGATGACCAAAAAAACCCAAATTAAACTACTAAACATAATTAGATATTCTAAATCACTAAATTTCAAGTAACAATACCGTCTATGTTATTGAATATTAAACAATGAGCATTTACATTGACCGTTGAAAAGTGAAATCCAAAAATAAGACAAACACTAAAATACAAGTATTATATTGTGCATATGAACATCTGATTGTCATGTTAGTAATGATCATTGAAACAAAAGTCCCAAGGATGCCAAAAAAATCCTGAAAGTCTCTAGGATGTAAGAAAAAGGTTCAAACAAAGGACAAAATTTTTGGGTCACTCAAGATGGAGCCCAAGGATGGGACACATCCCTATAGGACACTCTAGCAACTTAACCTACATGAGAAATTTGTGGTGTAGGAAAATGTGTCATTAGCAACTTAAGAAACCATATTTGAGATAGATTTAGAATCTAGATTAGAGAATGGCCTCACCTTTCCAATAGTCTCTAGATCACCAAAGAAATCAAGATAATCATCCTACGAAGAACACAAAAAAGTATTTATTAGAGAGAAGAATAATAAGAATAAAGGAGGGGGCAGTGGAGGCTTTCACATGAATAGAAGAACAAATAATAGTCAGAACTTAGAATTAGTCACCTGTACTTGAAAATAGGTTCTCATTTGTATTAAAATGTTTTTAGCATCTAAGAAGTTATCAAGATTTTCCTCTGCCATTAATAGGGCACAATCAAATAAAACCAAAAATAGATGGTTGACCAGATGAAATATACGAAGTCATTAATCCCTAAATAAATTGCACACTAATGATACCTATTATTTACAAAATATCAATAAAGAGGTTTAAAAACTGTACACAACATAGGATACCAAAATAAATGTAAACATATGGAGAAGATTGTGAGACCTACCTGATAGTCATGTTTATATTGTTTTGTTTTCCATGCTTTCAGTACTTATTTCACAGACGTACTTGACTATTTGAGACACTTATGTATTTGAGGATCTATTGAATCCTACGTTATATGTTCGGTACCTGATTATGTAATCAGGGTACACTCAAGATACTATATGTTTTGATTCAGTTTCAGTTTATGATGATGTCACATATGATGTACTATGGTGTTAAAAACTATTGCGATGGAAAGCTGGTTTAGGAAACCGAAGATATGCTTAGTTGATTCATTTGCAGACATCGTTTTAAACCATGTAGTATTGATGATGTATTGTGTTTATATCATGTTGATTGGACCTATTGATGTGTGCAATGAGTGTGCAGGAATAGTTGACCATGGATCTAAATGCGGGGACCCAGTATTGGAACCTGTGTTTACATCATGCATTCCAAGGTCCTCTTTGTATAAAGAAATGTGGACCTCATTGTATAGTCTTTATTTCATGAATGTGGTTTGCATGTGTGTATTTAATTTAGTTAATGTGTATGTGATTTAGCCATGTCATTATTTTAATTAAATGTGCCAAATTTGGCAAATTGTTGCATAAGTGTTGGCATGGTTAGTAAATTGTAATTGGTTGGGTCAAGGGTTTGACTAGGGGTTAACCTTAGGGTAGAATCAACTTATCTTGGGTTGAGAAGTTTCTAGATAGTCAACCTTGACTTGGAAATCCGTGTGTAAACTTTAGGTGGAGTTTAGGAGGGTCATTTGAGATCCCATAGGTTAACTAGGGTCAAATTTAACTACCCAGTTTGGTCCCTTAGGGGTTAGGGGTCATTTTCAACCCATTAAGAGCCTTAAAACTCATTTATGACACCTCTAAAGTCATGATTTCAAAGTTGGACGAATTTGAAGAGTTGTGAGGTTTTGGTTAACCTCTCTGTTCTTCCTAACTTGCATTCAACTTCATTTATGGAGAAGGAAGGCAAGTGGGAAGAAGGGAATGAAAGTTTCTTCCTCTCTTCTGATAGGTTCCTAAATTTTAGGAGGTTTGTCTATTTAGGGAAAGCTTTGGGAAGGGTTTGAGTGTTCACCCACTCTCTAGTTTTAGAGACCATTCACATTGGAAGGAGCTTATGAAGGACTAGTTTGGAAGGAGTTTCAATTTCATATTTTCTAACCTTTTCTCGAATAAAGGTAGGTTCTTGTGTTATTTTTACATTCCTTGCATGTGTTTTGAGCTTGGAGCTCCATTAATGGAGTCCATGGCCTTTTGAGGTTTATGTTTTGAAAAATATTATTTTTAATTTGTAAATCCAATTTCAGGATGAGATTATTCAAGGCTTACTCACCCTAGGGAGGGTGGAGTAACCTTGAAGGGGGTAGTAGGAAGAAAACTCAGGATGTGCAGAGTCTCCCGTGTGTGGAGGGATAAACATGGGGTTCCACGATACCCATGATGTCAAGCATGACCTACGGGCACCTGGGGGGCATAAGGAGAGTTAGACTGAATCTTTTGAAGATGGTCTTCCCAAGTTCATGTCTGGCTTGGTAAATTTGTATTATGTTGTGGCTTCTCCTCCTGGTAGTCCACCTCTACCCTATTTTCAGGAAGGTCTCTTGGAGACCTTCCTCTTGTTAAACCCTGTTGGGAAAGTATGTTGAGTGTCTTCATGTTTGGAACTTGATGTTTGTAACCCATTCCAAATTGGATCCCCTAGCTCGAGGGTGGCCATGTAATGGCCTAGGTTGGGATGTGAGCCTTCGTGGTCAACCTCGCATTTACAGGTACCCAGTTGATGCAGGACCTGACATATTGTGGACTTAGAAAATTTCAGTTGAAATTTGTTGTAAATTTTTACCTTATAAGTTTATGTTGGATTTTGGAATCAAGGATTCCTTGTAATTTATACATTGGGTTTACAGATTTATTTGAAATTATAAATGGAAGATTTGGAATTTTGGTAATTTGGATCATAATGGAAAATTGATAACTTTGGATTTTCACTTAGATTTTATGTGAATAAATTATTTGATCCTAGCATTTTATTTGAAATGAAGGAATTAATTTTATTATAGTACAATGTATTCGATTTCAAAAAAATTAAATTTATGGTCAAATGATATTTTGATTTTATTTCTATGTAATATTCAAAAAGTTATTTTGATCTTCATATTGAATGGAATAATTTAAACTAAAGTTATATTTTTGTGTTCTTATTAGAAAGATAAAAATTAATAAGCTTTTGTGGAAATATAATTTTGTACTTAGGAATTTTCCAAAAAAAAAAATTCAAAAAAATAATAATTTGCCTAAAATCAATTTCTGATTTGATCAAGTTGTTAAGTTTGTTTTATAGATTGTAATGGTATATTTATTTTTAAAAAAATAATTATCCTAGTATTCCCTATTTTAAAATTCAGGAAATTGTAAGTTCACTAGTAATTAAATAATTTAGCTATATTTTGTTATTAATTAAATTTAATTAACATAATATATAAACTTTATTAATAACTTTAAATTATATTTTTTTAATAATTTAAAGCGTTGGGCGCTATTTTATTTCTTTTTTAAAAAAAAATTAATTTGGAGGTTAGGGGCGGGCCGAAGCCCTAACCCCCTAACCCTCCTTCGTGCAGGAGCGACAGCGGAGGCTAGCTCCCGCACGCCACCACAGTGTTGTGGGCAGGAGCGGCGCTCGACGCTGCAACACCCACCCCCACTTCACTGATAAATATATAGATATCACATGTTCAACTTAATATAATATAATGTAAAAATATAGAATTGGTAATTTATGAAAGGATAAATAGTTGAAAGTTATAAACAAGAGTCGAAGGACATGTAGGATAGGAAGTATACCTACAAGGTGATAGGTGAGGTCTTTTGATGCAGGAGCATCCTGGGGAAGTTAGAAATCCTGCATGTTGGAGTGTTTTGTTACTCGATTGCATTGTTGACTGAGGGGCTCGGTCGCTGAAGGAACTCGACAAAATTCTGGTTCTTGACAAAACCTATGCTCGGTGATGCTTGTGGTGCTCAGTCAACGTGCTTGCTCGGCGATGTCTGGCTTGCTCGGTAGTTTTGCTGATGCTTAGGAGTTCAGCTTACCGACTGGAGTTCTTGTGGATTTCTTGGGCTGACTTGATGTATTTAATGTGGGTAGCTTGTATTGCATTCTACTATATGGGTCTAGAGGCTGATATGAAGAATTGACTATTTGTAAGGCTATTTGAGAGCCGACTGGTATTGCATTTAATATTTGTTTATTTTAGGAGCTGACTTGGGCTTAGGAATTATATCTTTCTTCCAGCCGAATTGTGGCTAAAGAAGTATATTTAAGAAAGGTCTAGGGTAGGTTTGTAGGGGGATCATCATTCAGCATGGAGTAGTGAAGAGGAATGATATTGAGCAAAGATAGTAGCTAAGTGTGGGCTTGGAAGACAAGAAGATTGCTTAGTTTCTTGTGAGCACAAGTTTAGATTATTCTTGGGGTTTCTACCAGTTTTTTGTAGCATGTTGTTATAGATCTAGCTATCTTGGAGTTTGATCTTGTGAGGTCTTGCAGAATTACTATTGTAATTGTTTGTATTTGGTCGTAACCTGGAAGGCCTTAGAGCTGGACATGTTGAATAAAAAAAGTATGATGCTATTTGAGAATCTTCTTTGTTGTGTTTTTGTTTTGAATGTAAGGTTTGGACTATCCATTCTTGGATTATCTCCTATTGCATTGCATCAGGTGGTATCAGAGCTTGAAGTTCTTGAGTGTGTGGATAGATCGCCGAAGTTGAGGCAATTTGCACCAGGACCTTGGGTTGGTAATTTGTTACCTTGGGTTTACGAAGATCTTGAAGATGCCTCCTAGAAGATTGGACCCTAGGGCAATTGTAGATCTCTCTGATGTTGTGGAAGCAAAGATTTTTGAGAAGGTCAGATTAGATGTCAGATCTAAGATGGAATTGATGAAGAATGACATGATTGTTGAGATTATGAGGGCTATTGCTAGTATGCCAAGGAATCTTAGTACTAATGATGGCTATGAGGAAGATGTTGAAGACTTTGAAGCTTATAGATCTAGTGGAGATGACAGAACTAATCAGAGGGATAGATCTGGTGAAGACATAACTAGTCGGTTGCAAAGATGTGGAGCTCAGTTAAGTAGTAGTTACTGAATGGAAGTTTCTAACTTCCCTAGTACTTTGTGACCTGAGGACTTGATTGATTGGATTGGTGAGTTAGAATACTTCTTTGAGCTTGAAGAAATTGAAGATCATCTTAGAGTGAGGTTGGAATATAAAAAGTTGAAAGGACATGCTGCTCTTTGGTGGAAGGAATTGTAGAGAGAAAGAGAAGATGAAGGTGAAATGAAGATGAATTGGAGGAGGTTGATGGTGGCTAAATTGAAGGCTAAGTTCATACCTTCTGACTATGAAATTGAGCTAGTTAAGAAATTGTAGAATTTGAAGCAGAAAGAATTGACTATTGAAGACTATACCGAGGAAATCTATAAGTTGACTATTCAGTCTGGACACAGAGAACTCGGTAAGGAAAAGGTAGCTCGGTATGTGAATGGCTTGAGATTCAATATTTAGGATGAGATTAGTATGCTGAAGATTGATTCGGTTGAGGATTCTTAGCAGTATGCCCTAAAGGCAGAAGATAAATTGAAGAGGAGACAACATGGTAATTCCTGAGGGAAGGAGAAACAGGATCACTCAGTGAAGGATAAGCCGACTGCTAAAGATGAACTGAAACTTGTTGAGCTAAGGAAGAGGACAGGTAAGGTTTCCTTTAAGGGTACTTTTTTTCATTGTGGTGAAGAAAGACATAGAGCTTATGAATGTTCCCAAAATACTGGTGATCGAAGAGCTGTTGTGGTGAATGAGAACATACTGAAAGAACCTGAGGTAGAGTCAGAAAACTTGGTGGTTTGAAGAACATTTCTCGGTACTAAGGTGGAACCTTGTCAGAGGAATAACTTGTTCAGACCTTGGTGCAAGTCAGAAGGTAAACTTTGTAATGTGATAGTGGATGGTGGTAGTACTAATAACCTTGTATCTGAGGAGATGGTTTAGAAAATTGGTTTGAAAAGAGTAAGACATCCTTGTCCTTATAGGATTGGTTAGTTTCAAGATGTTCATGCTTTGGGAGTGAGGGAGAAATGTCTTATTGATTTTCAGATTGGCCAGTATAAGGATCAAGTGTTGTGTGATAATGTGGATATGAGTAGTTGTCACATATTGCTCGGTAGACCTTGGCGGTATGATTGTAGGGTTGTGCATGACTGTGTCAAGAATGTGTTTACTGTTGAGAAGGGTGGCAAGAATTTTTCCTTGATGCATTTTTTGGATACAACACTTGGTAGGAGGAACCCGAGTTTTGGGAGCTGAGTTGATTTGAAGAATCTTGGAAGGATTAGAGATCAATGTGGAAAATAGACCTGTGGATTGTCGAGGAAAGACTTGACAAGGAAAAGAAAGCAAAAGTGGATCCAGGGTAAGAGTGTTGAAGACTTGGAGGACATGTATGGGTGGTCCCACAATAGTGTGTCCCACTTTTTGGCCAACTTTGACATAGAGATCAACATTCTGAGAAATAACTTTACTTTCGAACACCTGTTGCCGCAAAACTATTAGGAATTTGAAGATGATGTAAACTAGAGTCTTTTAGAATTTTCTTTCTAGTTTCTAAATATATTTTTAAAAAAAATTAAAATTTATTAAAATTAATTTTTCCTTCTCCTTCAAAAAGTGGTTTGTGTGAAAAACTATGTTTTTAAGGAGCTACTGTCACTTGGATCAACATAATTTTTAAAAAAAAATTGATAACGATGTAATTCTTTCGAGATTATATTTGTAACTTCAATATCTAAAGGATGCAATTGGTTTCATTCATTTGGGGTCAATATTTCATAGTTTATTAAGTTATAAAGTGACAGTAACTGTAATTTAGACATAAGGTCACTTGGATCTCTCTAACTTGATCTGTGTATATCGAAATTCATTTTTTATTTTTTTATAGAAAGGTAACACAAATACTCTTTTTCTACATATTTTTCATAATTTTTTTGTAATTTACTATTTTTTTCAAAGTCTTGAAGAGACAGGTTGTTGAATGACCAAACTACCTATGTTTAGTTAAAGTAATATTTAAAAGTGATAATGAACTCAATATGTATTAAAATTATATTCATTAGAAAGCTTGTTCCAAATAGCATCATACTACATAGATAGGTTTTTCAAATGGATTCATTTGATCTGCCAAAATATAAAGTCGAAGTGATATTTTGTCAGTATTTTAATAGGTGCGAAGGAGACTCCATTATAGGTATGAATGAGGAGTTTAGATGTTATGTCAATGTTTTTTTAATCTAAGAGGCTTTGAGCTAACCATTTGTAATTAATTCCTTCAAATGGAACCTCTCAAGGCTTAACTCATCATATTTTATTAAAAATGTGTTATTTAAGCAAAATCAACATTTCTAAAAAAGTGGGACACACTATTATGGGACCACCCATATGTGAAGAACTAGTTTGGGGTTTATGTGTTGAATCCCATAAGATGTTCTTCCAGCCTTTCGAAATATCTTTTCGCACCCGGGGTGTCTGATGCAGGAGCATCCTGGGGAAGTTAGCAATCCTGCGCCATGTTGGAGTGTTTTGTTGCTCGGTTACAGTGTTGACCGAGGGGCTTGGTTGCTGAAGGAACTTGGAAAACTTCTGGTGCTCGACATAACTTGTGCTCAATGATGCTTGTGGTGCTTGTTCGATGATGCATGGCTTGCTTTGTAGTTTTGCTGACGCTTGGTAGTTTGGCTTACCGACTAGAGTTCTTGTGGATTTCTTGGGCCAACTTGATGTATTTAATGTGGGTATCTTGTGTTGTATTCTCCTATATGGGTCTAGAGCCCAACATGGAAAATTAATTATTTGTAAGGCTATTTGAGAGCCGACTAGTATTGCATTAAATATTTTCTTATTTTAGGAGCAGACTTGGGCGTAGGAGTTATTTCTTTCTTCCAGCCAACTTGTGGCTGAAGAAGTATTTAAGAAAGGTTTGGGGTAGGTTTGTAGGGGGGTCATCATTCAACATAGAGTAGCAAAGAGGAATGATATTGAGCAGAGCTAGTAGCTAAGTGTGGGCTTGGAAGATAAGAAGATTTCTTGGTTTCTTGTGAGCACAAGTTTAGATTCTTCTTGGGATTTCTACCAGTTTGTTGTAGCCTATTGTTATAGATTTGGCTAGCTTGGAGTTGGATCTTGCGAGGTCTTGCAAAATTACTGTTGTAATTGTTTGTATTTGGTCGTAACCCGGAAGGCCTTACAGCCAGGCATGTTGAATAAAAATAGTATGATGCTATTTGAGAATTTTCTTTGTTGTATTTCCATTGTGTTGTTGTTGTGAATGTAAGGTTTGGACTATCCATTCTTGGATTCTCTCCTATTGCACTGTGTCATCTTTGCACATCAATCCTTGATAACTAATAGCAAGGATTCAACCTTGAAGATTATGTAGAATGTTTCAGAAAATATGATCTTGATAATTTCAGCAATAATAAAAGATACAACAAAAAAAATACATCTAGGATCAATCTTAATATGCATTAATTTTTTTTGAAAAGTATTATTTGAATCTAGATAGTAAGAAAATCTTTAACCAAAATTCATCTCCTTAAGGAAGAATCATAATCATCAACTCATAGCACCAAACATTCAATCATCCTATCATTAAACTCATTACAATGACCAAAACATCATGTAATCATCAACAAAACTTAATACATTAGAGGCATCATCATAACCAATTAGCCTTGGGATCTATCTAGGATCCAACATTAAGGAAACACAACTTGTTTCATAGCATCTCCATATACAATACTTCAAGGTCTTGTCCATAACCATAATCTCAACTTCAATGCATTAACCTTATTCATTATAAGAACCCAACATATCTTACAACGTCTATTTACCTTCATCATTTCAACTTTGTTGTTCCATGTCATTTTCCTTCTTCCATCCAAGATATCCATACCTTGTTTCATCTAGACACAACATCAGTCTTGTAACAAAATATTACCCTCATAGATGCTCCTCTATCCTTGTTCACATTCTACTAGTTCTGATCAACAAAACATATTCCTAACCTTGTCTTGTCATGATTGACAACATCCATGTATCCTTGATCTACACACATAACCATATGTTCTTTCATTATTTATCAACTCAAAACAATATTGTAGGTCCTGACCACAACATCATACACCATTCCCTTTTAGTTTCAAATGCCAAAGCATCTAGGATCATAAAGTAAAGTTATTTTCCTATTAATGTGACTGTCATATGTTGACAGTTTCTAGACCTACACTCAGACAATAATATCATCCAACATAGAATGAATCTAGAGAATCTATCTAGTGAGGTTGTAGGTAATTAGGATCATAACCACATATCCAAAATTTAGGAACATCAAAAGTTATGCCCCCCATACCGAGACTAATTTTTGTATCAAAAAAACTTAGAAAATTCATTTTTTAGCCTTCTATGGCATCAAATTTATCATCCAAGACAAACTCTTTTCACATCAAACCAACTTCATTTGAAAGAAACATGAATCCACTTAAAAAAAAATAAAAATGATTTTTTCACTGGTTAAAATTGGATTTATAAGCAAACCCTTGTCAATGACCCTGAAACTGAGGGTTTAATGCCAGCTTTCACAAAATCTAATGGATCTCTCTTTGATCTTCACAGAAAACACTCAAATCTGAACCAAAAGGAAACTAACTCATCCCAATACATGATCCAATTAGGTAGAGAGAGATTTCAATACATTGCCATGAAAAAAAACATTCATGAACAGTAGACATGTAGCAGATAACAATGACTATCAACAAGATTTGAATCCAAATAACAACAAAAACTTCATTTACTGTCCTTCAAGTACAAATACAATTGCATCTTGATGGAGACCATTCTCCAATCCAAGTCTTGGTACTTATTATATCAAGTATTTGGATTCCCAATGAGGGAAACACTTGGTTGTCCACCATTATTGCAGAACCATGGTGACAGTCAAAGGTTTGACTAATCAAACCCTTTCACACTTCTGCCTCCAACTTTACACACACCCAATGCTCGATCATTGTAGAGTTTATAATGTCTTATTGTATTTCCAAACTATTTAACTACCCTTAAGGACTAAACAACCTCCTATTAGCAACTTGTGGCTATGGGAATAATATAACATAGTAGATTGTGCCAAGTCACAATATACCACACCAAGAAAAAATTGTTGGATTTTACATTCAATTACACCCTCTCCTATAGATTAATGTGTCAAACATTTAGTGATTCTTTTCATAGCTTGAATCATAGTTGGTGCAACTACTCCATATGATGAAGTTGATCCCACCTATGTAGAAACTGAAATCAAACTACAATCTCAAGAAAATATAACTATAACATATATATAGAAAACTCAAAAAACCAAACATCATTATGAAAAATACAAAGTAAATTCACTGTAAGCTAGTGAAGCTTGGGATAATCTTCCTTAATCCCTTAGTAGACCACCAAGTATAATTAAGGCCCATTTTTTGTATGACAATTGTGTGCCACTCACCTAGAGGTTAGACTGGTCTCCTCTTTTCTCTTTACTTAAAATGCTCATGAAAAAACATAAAGGACAATTTTATTTTATTTTGTCTTCAACAACGTTAGACAAGATCACAAGCAAGAAAGTAGGACTATCACCTCATGAAGAAATTGATTGTCCAATTCACTTAGAGATGGGTATATACTTATTAAGTAGTTGAATTTTGGGGTTTTTATCATAGAAAATGAAGTATAAATTTTTAAAATGTAGATTTTAGGTTTTTAACTAAGTAATTAGTTTGGGTGCAGGGATGGGTACAGGTACATGAATCTAGTATGTGGGTGTGCAAAAAACTTTTTAGGGGCTTGGGTGAGTGTGGCTACATGTGTGTGTGTGTGTGTGTGTGTCTCTCTCTCTCTCTCTCTCTCTATATATATATATATATATATATATATACAAAAAAAAGATAAATATACAAAATTGTAAAGATCACTGTAGAGATCACTATTGCCTTTGCAAGAGAAAGAGGCATGGGTGCCCTAGAGAAGTAGAAACAAATATTGATAATAAGTACTTAAAAATTAGGATATAAATGAATCATATAAGTAGTTTGTTACAAGTAGTAGTTGTCGTTGCACCAAAAGGTCAACCTGTTAATGCCTGATACAACCACTAGACTTATAGAACACAGGAGGTTGTTAAACCATGTCACAAATCCAGAAGGGAGACGTTGGCGGTTAGTCCAACAATCCCCCCCTCAATGTCACCTGAGGGGATTCGAACCTGTGACCAAGCTCTGATACTACTTGTTACAAGTAGCGGTTGTCGTTGCAACAAAAGATCGACTTGTTAATGCCCGATACAACCACTAGACTTATAGAACACAGGAGACTGTTAAACCATGTCACGAATCTAGAAGGGAGATGTTGGCGGTTAGTCCAACATAGTTATTGGAGGTAGGGTAAAAACTATTGAATATATACAGAGAAGGTGTGAGAGAGTCAGAAATGCAAGGTTATGTTGTTCATGGTGACTACAAGGATGAGCTGCATTAGGAAGTAATCAACCTACTATAATAATCCCTTGGAAAATTACTGTTATTTACTATCATGATGACAATTGTGAGGAGTTGTATGAAGAAATGGTCAAGATACTAAAAGGAGCCTTGGAAAAATGCTTGCCTACATGATTATAACATTGTTTTCCTAAAACTTGAGATAAGGACTCACAATGTTACTTAGTTCTCTACTCAACCTTCCTTACAATTCGAATAACAAGAATTGATGTGTTGGGTAGAACTAATTTTTTTTTTTATTCCTACTGATCACTAGTTGCAAACAAAACTACACACATTATGTTTCAGTCGAATTGTAAATGTCCTACACAATGAAACCTAGTTGCACATACCATGTACTGAATTTCACTTATCGTGTAAGACGACTGCACTTTCTCCTATTATGTGGTCTTGTATTGCAAATGTTTATTCACATTTTTATGTGGCTAGATTTTCTTGAATATTGCCAAAAAGTTTTGGACATGGGAACCAATGATAAAAATGGTTTCAAGAAAGGACATTAAAACACATATGATTTATACTATAGGTTCTTGCGGGTTCAACTAAATAATTCTCAACCGTTTAGAATACGAAAATGGATAAAATCCAGATGAAACATTTTTCAAGTTTCACCATTTTGTTGGAGTTATCTTAAATTACTTTGGTTAATTCTCTACTTTTTTGTTTATATTTACAAGTTCCATGTAACCTGGGTTTTAGAGTTTTTGGCATTCAAATCCATTCTTGGTTTCTTTGAGGTATAAATCTTAGTAGAAATTTTCCTTAAGTGTTGGAAGTGGTGACAGTTCTGAGAGGGTGGGCTGAATCAGAACAGTATAAAATTTAACAAGATTACCACAGTTGCTAACTACAATCCTCAGAAAATGACAGATTTATAAGCTGTGAAAATAAAGTAGTATGAAAGTAAAACTCACAAAATAAGACAAGAATTTTTGCCGAGTGGGAAACCCTCAAAACCTTACGGTTTTGTCACAGGGAGAAAAACCACTCCTATTGAACCTGTACTTTTATTGAGCAATAACCCTTTTCATACAATAGCAGCTACAACTGCTTTCCTGGGCTATAACCCTTCACTACTTTCTTCACAAATAACTCTCTTGTCGATATAGTTTGTATATGTAACTGTATGCATTTACAGCGCATACACCTTACATATCAAACTATTTTAAGATATACTTTCAATAATATTCATATCTGAAAACAATCTCTCATTTTTCACACACTTTACATTCAACTCTTCCTCTTAAATATGAAGTATACATTTTCAAAGAAAATATCAAGATCAGTTACATCAGATGTTGCAACTGATAGTAAATCAGTTCAACATAAAACTATCTTTCAATAACCGAATGAAGAACCGTTTTAGAATTGCTTCCCACAAAACCTTTCACCGAAAATATCTTGGTGAAAACAAATAATTTGTTTCTCAAGAATCGAATTGAACTGAATCAACATAACTGATTCGTTACACAAAAAACCGTGTAACTACCAACTGAATCACAACTTATTTCAGTCATTAAAAAACTGTAGAGAATACTCAAATTCACAAACTTAACGCTTCCAAGAATACCCATGTTCACAGTCGTATTACAACCCAAATGCAAGCACTGCAGAGAAATGCTCAAGTGTCGTAAAGACATAAAAATCCTTTACATTTCTATACAAATATCAGACCAGTGCTAAATGAAACATTTTCCAGAAACCCCCTTTTTACAAATCAATCAAAACAACATATTCTCAAACCAAATGCTGTTATTAAAAAATGTCTGAGATGAAAGCATAAAAAACGTTGAACTATTGACAAAAAGAACTGTTTCTTTACCAGTGAAAAACTTATACAAAAACCTTTCATTTTTCAATAATTACTGTTCAATATCAGCGAAGAGCTTGCCGGAAAAATGCATACCTGTTGACAAGGAAAAAACTGACTTACACCGAATTCTGTGAAGATGACTGTCGATATCCGGTATCCCATTGAAACCATTGAAGACCAAAAACTCAGTATGATTTTCAGCATATCCAAACATAGTGTATTAGTCACTGAACCAAAACTCGAAAAGATGAAGGAAAATATCTTAAATCCATAACACACCAAGTCAGATTGTCCATTTTTACACAAATAATGAGTATACCTTCAGCAACGATACCACAAAATGGTATTAACTGATTCCTTGCACAGAGATGAGTAACATATCCAAAACCCACAATCCCAAAGTCCTCATAGTGACAGTAACAGCTCACAGAAGTAAACATCGCGGCACCCTCAGTTAGGGCAAGAAACAAAATGATACTCATGTAAATCCACTTTGACGATAATGAAAAAGACTTAATAAAAATTCAGAGAGTTTCACGTCCACCACACCTAAAGAACACGCGGAAACATAAGTGCCAAGTGTTGACAACCAAGAGTGAACAAAACAACTCAAACATAACTCAAGTATAATGCAAGGCTGTCCGCATGGCACAGTACACGTACACTCATCCAGCTGGAATCAATAAAATAATCACTGCAGTGCATCAAGGACAAACGAAGACAACATTAAGTTCATTTTAATGTACTTCTATCTCATCATAATTTTTACTTGTGACCAATTCCCAATGTTTAACTCTTGTTTAACATTCAACCTTTTAAAAAAAATATATAATCATTTTGTACTTCTCTGTATAGATGACATGTGAGTTGCATGCATGGTCAATTGGTGCTTTAATTAATTTCAAATAGGTTTTTGTTTCTCCTATACATATATTTGGCTCATATTGGCATCATTTTCTCACCACATACCTCTGTTATATTTCGTATTTAGAAATTATTTGTAGCACAGGAAATAAAATGCTCAAGATAGTATCATTTCTTATCTTTTTCCTTCATCCTTAGTTTCCTTCATCCTTAGTTGCTCTGATATTTGATATTTTTTATTAAAACAAATAGCACCTTTAATGATTAGCTATGTTCCCAGGTATTGCATCCATCAGAGATTATATATTAGCTCTACTTAATTGTTGGTTGTGTGAAGGCACCAAACTTGAGTGCTCATAATCTTCATTTCCATATTCAGGTTGAATGGGGAATTTATTACAACTATACAACAGCGTGGAGCTGCAATTATCAAGGCACAGAAGTTGTCTAGTGCATTGTCTGCTGCTAGTGTTGCATGTGATCATATACGTGATTGGGTACTTGGTACACCTAAGGTAGCAACTCCTGAAAATTTTAATCTCTACTATCACAAACTCATTATATTTGTATAATCTCTACGTTAGCTATCAATAAATTAAAACTCTGGTTATTTAAAAGAAAAACAATGCATGTATTACAACAATAAAATAGAGTAGTATCAAATGAAGAATGTGTACTTTGAAATTAGATTCAGAGATTTCTCAGATTTAAAGTTTGAGCCTCAATAGATAGTCTAGAGACAAGTTGTATAGGTATTATCTAAAGCCTAGAGCCCTTTCACAAATATATTTGGACCATATATATTTCTTTGGGGAAATTATTTGTCATGGTTGGGAATCCTTAAGGAATACACCTTGATCTGTGTTACAAAATGGTTGTAAAAAATTAATGACACTGATAACTGCAGTTGCATACTCTACATCAATAATGCTAGTTCTGCTCCCAGTATCAGAAAGAGAAGTGGAGTCAGCTTTCACAGAAGACCAAACATATGTCTGAGAATCTCTAGCACTTTCAGCATCTATTGCCATGGCAAATTTGACCTCATCCACTATTTTGTACAAGTTTGCACCCTTAGCATTAGCACGAAGGATCATATCAAGGTAGGAGCTTCCCAGCCAAAAGCTTTATATTTCATTTGAATCCAATTTCAATGGGAGGCAATGCAATGAAATGGAATTTTGATAATAAAACATCTAACTGTCTCATGTTTCTGCAGTCTCTGTGACTGTTAGAGATGACTTCTTAATCATATAAAGAATCTCTTTGACCTGCACTTTCTTGTAAGGGATAGGATATAGAGAAAGCTTTCATTTGAACAAAAAAAAAATTTCATTTGTATGGCGTAGTTTAAGAGTTTATTAGTTCCTCTGTAAACTATCAAAACCCTCAATGAGGGTAAACAAGGAACATAAAAAAACATATATCCTTACTTCTAACCATGGAAACTCCATGAAAAGAAGTTGATTGAAAGGTTGTGGAGGGTATTTTATATCTTGAAGAGTGCAAGTGCTGAAATGAAAGTTTTTTCAATGTCACATAACATCAAGGCATTAGGCATTAAGTTGATTAGATAACTTTTTAGATATTTATGGATAAAATTGAGTTACACAAATATAAATTTATGTGCTTAACTAATTATAACAAGAGAATAAATCAGGACAAATAACTAAGAAATCTGCTGGTCCTGATAGACCTGCTGGGACAAATAACTAAGAAATCTGTTGGTCCTGATAGACCTGCTGGTTCTGTCTCGCTTTCTCCTATTTCTGTTGTCCCTGCTACATATGTTGGCCCTTCCTTGGGATCCTTGGCACGTAATTTGTCTTTACACTTGCCAATTATATTTTCTTGAAAGTTTCTAAAGCCTTTTCAATAAATCTATTTTTATTATATCTTGCAATCATGGTATTCCATCAAACTAAATTTCTTTGAGGCATTCGGTCAAACAGTTTGCATGCCTTGTCTATGCTTCCACATTTTGCATACACTTCTGCAAGAGCATTTGCAACAATAATATCTGACACAAATCCTCATTTAATTATGCGTTGGTGGATGTCCATACCCTACTCCATATCTCCCCATTTTGGTATAGAGGATGCTGGAAAAGGTCATGGAATCAATCTTTACACCGTCCAATTGTATTTTCTTGAAAGTTTCTAAAGACTTTTCAACAAATCCTTATTGTGCATATCCTACCATCATGACATTCCATGAGACTATATTTTTTTAGGAATTCTGCACAACCTTTGCGTGAATACACTGCACAGTCCCCATTCTAGTCATTTTTAGCTACCTCTTCCAACAGATGCACGTCACGTGCATGAATATACCATGATATCTCATTGGGTTTCTTTTATCACGGAATACATTTTTCTTGTCTAAATGGCTCCAAAGTTTAAATTTATCTCAGAACATTCACCAAAGTTTAGATTACTCTGTCACATGATAGGGTAAACAACAGGTATAAACAATTAAGCTTCTCCATTCCATTTGGTGGAAAAATATAATTTTTTTTCTTAACATCCAACAACTCTATAGATGTTCTACAGAATTATGATGATATCCATGGTGTTTTTGATAAACTATTGGTGATAAGATCGACATTTCATTGGTAACGATAAATGCACCAATTGAAATATTGTGCATGCCAAGGGGTTCTTATCCCTGATGTATGCACATTTACCTTTTCTTGATACCTTTACCTTTTCTTACATACATGGAATAGGATTGATGACATTATGTGTCATATATATCTCCTCCTAGGTAAATAATGGTTGATGAGTGTAATATCCAAAATCAAGTACCTTAATTTTTATGGAAGGCACATATTGGGCATTTTATAATGACTTACTTGATGATAATAAGGAAATTATTTGAAAGACAAATTACCAACTAAAAATGGATGATTACAAATGAGAATCCAACCTTGGTAAAACACTTGTCCTAACTATTTTATGCATTGCTCTAGTTTTTAGGAAATTGGGTCAAAATGGGCATGCAAAGATGTTGTGTGATGCAATAGTCTTCAAATTTAAGGGTTATCATAATAGTATAATGAATCTATTAGTAAAATAATAATATTGCAGGGATCATGTGACTTGTCTCAAATTAAATTTCTTGTTGTCACTACTGAAATTTGGTTTCAACTGCTGAAATTTCGCAGGCAGAATATTTCAAGAAAGCGGACATGGAAGTGTGCTATTATACGTTGCAACAACAGTGCTGCTTGTAGAATTTAAAGAGTTAGAAATAAAGACCAGAAAAACAGAATTAAAAGAACAGATTGCAAATAACAGAGAACACGCTATTTATCGTGGTTCACCACAATAGTGGCTACGTCCACACTGAGAGCAGAAGACTTATATTAACCTCAAATCAGAATGTTTACAAATGAAAGGAAGAGTCTTATTTATAAGCTCATACTAAGCAGCTGAAAGGGCAAAGCTACAACAGACAAAAGTCCGTTGGCCTTCCAATCCCAACAAACTCCCACTTGAAGTCAACGGATAATTCAGCTGATCAGGCATTCCCCTACTCTACATGCTGACCTACTTCAGCGTAACAAGTCCAAGAGAAGTTCTTGCACATTCGAACTTCTCTTTAGTTACAACTTTTGTGAATATATCTGTCGGATTGATCTTAGTATCAATCTTTTCAACCTTCAACCTGCCCTCTTCAACCATGTGCCAAACAAAGTGAGCATGGATGTCAATGTGTTTTGAACGTCGCTGAGAGGTATGATTATGAGCCATAAAGATGGCGCTACGACTGTCACTAAATAGAACATAATCATTTTGTTGATACTTTATTTCACCAAGTAATCGCTGCAACCAGATCATTTCCTGAGCACCTTTAGAAAGCGCCAAATACTCAGCTTCAGCGGAAGAAAGAGCAATAGAATGTTGCAGCCTTGAGGCCCAACTAATAGCAGCTCAGCGAACATGAATGTGTAACAGGTAGTAGATCTACACTTATCCAAATCTCCGACAAGATCTGAATCCGTGAATCCCTGTAACTGTTCATTATTGTTACAAAAACATAAAACCAAATCTGAAGTGCCTTTAAGATATCTTAATATCCATTTGACGGCCTCCCAATGAGTCTTCCCGGGATTGCTCATGAATCTACTCACAACTCCCACCGCATGAGCAATGTCGGGACGTGTCGAAACCATAGCATACATAATGCTACCAATTGCAGATTTGTAAGGGATGTCCTCCATATATTCCTTGTCCTCTTGTGTTTGTGGACACAAATGTGCTGATAACTGAAAATGCGAAGCAAGTGGAGTAGAAACACTATGCACATCAGTCATACCAAATCTCTGAATTACTTTGTCAATGTATTCTTTTTGTGACAATGTAATTACTTTCTTCTTCCTATCCCAGGTGATAGTCATACCAAGAATCTTCTTGGCTGCCCCTAAATCCTTCATAGCAAATGTGCTTGCCAATTTAGTTTTCAGCTCACTAACAATTTTAGAGCTTGTGCCCACTACTAACATGTCATCAACATAGAGAAGAAGAATGATAAATTCACCATTCGGGAGTGTCTTGTAGTAAATGAACGGATCAGATTCACATCTGATAAAATTATGTTCAAGCATGAACGAGTCAAACTTGACATACCACTATTTCGGGGCTTGCTTGAGCCCATACAGACTATGCTTCAACCGGCAATAGAGATATTCCTGCCCCTTTTTCACAAAACCTTCAGGCTGATGCATATACAACTCCTCATTTATGTCTCCATGTAAAAATGTCGTCTTAACATCTAACTGTTCCAATTCAAGATCCCAAATGGATGCTAATCCCAATACTATTCGGATGGATGTCATCTTCACAACCAGAGAGAATATTTTAGCGAAATCAATCCCCTATTTCCGAGCATATCCTTTTACTACCAACTGAGCTTTGAACCATTTTTGACCTCCTCCTTCGTCTTTCAATTTATAGACCCACTTGTTCTTGAGTGGTCGTCGATTTGGTAGAAGAGAGACCAAATCTCAGGTGTCATTTTCTTCAAGCAAACTCATTTCATCTGTCATAGCAACAAACCAATTGTTCTTGTCACTGCTTATACATGCCTCTTTATAATTTGCAAGTTCAATTTGCTCAGAAATTAATAGTTTTGGCTTTGCCTCTTCAGCAAATAATAGCTGATAATCAAAGAATTTTGTTGGAACTTTCCTTTGTCTTGAGGATCTTCTCAATTCAGTATGATCTGGTTCACGACAATGAATTCTCTTTAATTGATTATCATCATTTCCCATATTAATTTGACCAGATTGATTGAAATTTGATAGTTCTGTTGATTTCACACCAGATGATTCGTATGAGGCATCCCTATTTTCACCAAGTGAAGAATCTCTGAGAGTAACTGCTCTGTTGGATAATTGTCCTGTTAAGACACCTCCTTGATATGCATTATCCCTGCCAAGAGGTATGCGCATTGTATCCTCAGTGGTTTGTGCATGCTGGTAAAAAATGGACTGTTTCATGTCCTTGCGCTGAGACTGGTCTTCGCTATCATGCGTATGACTGAGAGAATGATCATCGTGATCAGGACTGGCACGAGATCTCTCTACCAGGAATGTCTCAACATAGGGATGGAGGGAGCTATGTCTACCATTATGTAGAGTAGCAGTCTGTAGGGGAGACTCTGCAAAGGTGTGAAGAGGAGTAGTGTGCAGGTGAGGCTCTGCGGAAGTGTCCACCTCATCCGCGTGACACCGTGTATGAGAAGTGTGTGGGCAGGGAGTATTATTCCCAATAATACTTATGCCCCTGTCATAATTTGAAACATGAGTATCATGCGAGAGGGGGGAAACTTCTTGCGAGTGAGAGGTGAGTTGTGTAAATCGAACTCCATGTGTGGTAGCAGAAGACGCCATGCCATGAGTTAGCTGCTGATTGCATAGTTCTCTTCCGTGAGCAGAGTCTTCATGCCTACCGAGTGGTATTTCCTCTCTATCATGAGGGATTTCATTTTTCTCTCCTTGAAATCCAGGGATGTCCTTGCCATGAGTTGGCAATGGATCCTCAAACCTGCCGTGTGGTGTTTGAAAATTATTTTTCCTACTGCCATAAGTGTCTTCCCTGTTGCTGTGACTAGAAGTGATATGGAGAGGGGAAGGGAAGAGCATATCCCCTTCTGAAAAACTTTGACTATCCTCAAGCACATTTCTCTGTTCTCTATCGAATAGATGTGGGCAATCATCCTCACTTGATGAGGATTGAGAAGGAGGAATTAGAACAGAAGTTGGAGTTGTCTGAAGGGAACTCCTTCCCTGATGAGTAGAGGCAATACCATTTGAAGGTATTTTGAAAAAAATGTAATCCTTTTCAGACTTATCAATGTCTATGAGAGCTGGAAATTTCTGCTCATTAAAAATGACATCACGACTACGAATGATTCGCTCTTCAACCGGATCCCAAACTCTGTAACCAAACTGATCTTCACCATAGCCAACGAATATACCCTTTTGTGATTTGAAATCCAGCTTTGTCCTTCTTTCTTTTGGGACATGTATATGAGTTTCACACCCAAAAACTTTGATGTGTGAGTACGAAATCCCTTTTCCCAGCCATTCCTCTTCCGGAATGCCAAACTCTAGATGAGATGAAGGAGTCCTATTGATTAAATAGACTGTTGTATTGCAGGCTTCCACCCAAAATTCTTTGCCCAAACCGGCATTGAAAAGCATACACCGTGCTTTCTCAAGAATGGTTCTATTTAACCATTCTAATGCCCCATTTTCTTGAGGGGAATAAGGAACAACCTTAATTCGTCTTATACCATGATCTGCACAAAAGTTATCAAACTCCAACGAACAAAATTCACCTCCATTATCCGTTTTCAAACACTTAATTTTATGACCACTCTGATTTTCCACAAGAGCTTTAAAAACTTTGAATTTAGAGAATACCTCAGATTTTCTAGAAAGCATATAAACCCATACCTTTCGGGTGTTATCATCAAGAAAGGTGACAAAATATTGTGCGCCTCCATAAGAGGTTACCTCTGTAGGTCCGAAGACATCCGAATGCACTAACTCCAAGGGTGTTGTTCTTTTGTCATGTCCATCCTTCAAGAAACTGACCCACTTTTGTTTCCCATGAAGACAATGCTCAAAAAATTCTAAATTTGCAGATTTGAGACCCGGTAGTTGATCACGATTCAGCATTACCTCAAGGCCTTTCTTGCTCATATGGCCTAGCCTTTGATGCCAAAACACAACATCGTTGTCCACAAGTGTCAAAGAAGCTCCCACCTTATCAATAGGTTTCAAAATATAGAGACTACCAGTTTTGTCTCCTTTAGCAATAGCCAATGAACCTTTGACTATTTTCCATGTATCCGTGAGTTCAGTTTTAAATCTTTGGGTGTATAATTGGCTGACAGAAATCAAATTCCTCTTTAATTGAGGAACATGTCTAACATCTTTGAGAAGTAATTTTGCTCCACCTTCAAAATGCAAGACAACACCTCCTTTCCCAATAATTTTACATGCTTTATTATCACCCAAATATACCTCTCTGAATTCACCTTCTTGATAATTTGTAAATGCATTCGTGAGAGAGGAAGCATGAAAGGAAGCTCCCGAATCAATTACCCACGAATCAACTTTTGTATCACTTGTAGATAAAATTAGGATACCCGGATCCTTTTCATGAGTTATGTTTGCTTGACTGTCCAATACTTGTTCTTGTGCCTTCTTGAATTTTCTACAATCCTTCTTAACATGCCCAACCTTTCCACAAAACCAACAACCATTTTGTCTCCCTCTTGACTGCGATCTTCTTGCAGATTGGGACCTCCGATTGTTATTAAATCTGCCTCTATATTGGCTTCTTCCTCTATTTTCGGTGCTCACCATTGTGAGAGCATTACCGGAAGAGGACTCATCATTCTTTCTCCTCAAATCTTCGGAGAGCAGGGTGGCTGAAACTTCATCAAAAACCAGCTTCTTGGTAGTTGATGTTGAAGTGCTTATAGCTGTCACAAGTCCATCCTAGCTATTAGGAAGAGAACATAGCAATAGAACAGCCTTATTCTCATCATCTTGTGTCATGCCAACTGAATTTGCTTGGCTGATCAAGGTGTTAAATTCATTGAGATGATTTGTCATGGCTTCACCTTCCCTCATCTTAAGTTTGTATAACTTCTTCATGATGAAAACTTTGTTCATAGCGGATGCTTGTGCATATGTTGAAGCCAATTTATCCCATACGTCTTTGGCTGTATTTTTGTCTGAAACATTATACAGTACATTATCGCCTAATGCAAGAAAGATTGTTGCCATGGCTTTCTCATCAAGCTTTCCCCAATCTTCATCCGACATGGCTGAGGGTTTCTTTTCTTTTCCTTCAAGTGCCAGTGAAAGCTCTTTGTTGACTAACAGAGACTTCATTTGAATCTTCCATATCTTGTAGTTCTTCCCAGAAAATTTTTGAACTCTTATATCTTCCATAATTCTGAAATTTCAATTACCAAAATCTCAACCAGCGATTAACCTCACTCTGATACCAATTGTAGAATTTAAAGAGTTCGAAATAAAGACCAGAAAAATAGAATTAAAAGAACAGATTGCAAATAATAGAGAACACGCTATTTATCGTGGTTCACCACAATAGTGGCTATTTCCACACTGAGAGCAGAAGAATTATATTAACCTCAAATCAGAATGTTTACAAATGAAAGGAAGAGTCTCATTTATAAGCTCATACTGAGCAGCTGAAAGGGCAAGGCTACAATAGACAAAAGTCCATTGGCCTTCCAATCCCAACACTGTTGGGTTTCAGGACTCAACAACACACCAAGTTGACACCACAGGCTTATTGGATCTTTCATTTGACAAATTGCAGCCCATTGATCAAAATTGTAAGACCTGTTATAAAAACATTTTTGGCAATTTTGTGGCTTGATAAGCTATCTTGGATGAAGCGTATTGTGTCAGTTCTGAACTTTGCAAAATGTTGTTGCTTTCTCTCAATGATTTGACATATTCAGAATGACTTATTTGTGGTTGACCTTGTGTTAAATGGTAGACAACAAGATGGTTGCATGCAGAAATTCACTGGAAGGACTAGCGACATCATCTTCGGTTTGCTTTTTTCCATCATCTATTAGCAATTTCATATTTTCTATTCTTGTTCATTTTACATTGGTGTAAACTATAAATAGAGGGTTATAATATAGATTTTGATATTGTAGCTTTTGATTTCTTTCCAGATAGTGATTTAATCTTTGTCATATAAAATACTGAGATTTGCCATCTTTTCTTTCATGATAGGTATGTTGACAGTCACAAAAGAAAATTTGCAGAACAGGTTGGTTTTTTTAAAAAAAATTAATATATAGAGGTTTCTTTTTGGCTTTCAAGTCATATAATATATAAAATTACCCCCTTTCAATTCAATATAATAAGCCTATGTGAACATAAATTGTCTATGGAAGATTACATTTGTAACCAGCTTGATTACATTTGCACATCAATAGAAGGAGATAGAAGCCAATAGAAAATTTGGCCCAAATCAATAGAAGAATGTAGAAATGACATGACCTGGTTTTGTTTTTTTTGAATGGAGGGTGTACTTGACATAGATATTGAGGAAATGTAAGTTTTCATACCTTAAAAAACATCCTTAGACAAAAAGCATAAAAAAAGAGGGTAAACAATGTATTCACCTAAATCTCAAGAGAAAGATTGTGGCCCCTAAAGGCAAACTTTATGGCACCCAATGAATTCAAGATTGTGAAAGTTGATGCAAAATCATATTTATCCCTAATAGAATCATAAGATACACTTGGAGGCCTAGTTTGTCTTACTGACTAAACCCAAATCATTGTGCAGTATGTGACTGAAGTTGTAGATCCAATCAAAGAAAACCATGCAATGGAGTTGAGATTGGGAAGTTGTGCAACAACCACAGAAAGGTAGGTGAACACCAAATACCACCCAATTGAAGTTAATAGATTGGATTCACAGGTTGTGCCACAAATAATTTGGAAAAAGAATTTTAGTGAGCCCTCGACAATAATGATCAGTCCCATTACAGTGCCACCTGATAGATACAGGACTGGAAAAGTAGAGAGCTAGCCACCCAATTTTCACCTGCACAATTAGCAAATTTTCCTCCCCCCCTCTTTCACAGACCATATAAGTTTACTAAAAGGAACACAGAATGATCTCATTACTTCTTAAAAGTGCAATACATCAAGAATATTTGGTTGTCTTCAATATTTTCAATAGACTAAAACTAATTGAGTAACCACATCTATTTAGAGTCCTCTATCATTATTCATCTAGATGTCAAGAAAGAAGAGTTGGAGTTTTAAGCAATTTGATTTGATAAAAAAACAAAAAGATATTTGTCATTGCCAAAATAAACTTTAGCAAGTTCCCCATATCGATTGTAGCATTTTCTGGGTATAGATTCATGCAATCTTACAAGAAGCCATAGTGTGTATAGTTGTAAGATATAAGCAACCAATAGAGAGATAATTCCCCATGTCCTGAAATTCATTCAACAATAAAAAATCATATTGGCTCCTAAAATATGCATAAGAATACAATTCAAAGAAAAGAAAGAATAGAAAACCACCTGCAAAATTCAAAGTTTCTTACCAATATGACTAGTTGTCAAATCAAGTGGCTTCAATCACTCGCTTACCACTGCCTCTAAAATCCTTAATACTTTAGGTCACTAACATAGCTTTTTTTACTTCATTACACCTAGTAATTTTAATTTATTGCACCAAGAAAAGAGTCAGAATCAGAACCAGCCTTCCAGAGTCATATACATCAGTCTCAGGAAATTAAAAGAACCTATTCTTTCCAATTAATTATCCAATTGAATTTGAAAATGGTTTCTTGCTGAAAACAAAACTTGAATGCCTCGATGCACGAGATAACTCTTCCCAATATTATGGGAAGATCTCAAATTTATTTAGTGGGTGGTCTTACCTAGAAAGTGGATCTCTTTGAGTGAGTGGGAAGATCTAAAATTTATTTTGTGGATGTAAGTACTAAATACATACCAAAACATACATATTATTAACTTTTGAGTTTTAAATTGTTGCAGTCACAATGTCATTCTAGAACAGCTTACTTGCATATTCATTATGGACTTAATTTAGACTCCATATTTGTTTATATATATCCTCATATATATTTTCCCATATGCATATGTAATGCTCAGATTTATGTGTTTACTAATGTGTATGAAAGATAATATTCTTTCTAAACTAACAAAGCAGTGTAAACACATTTCTCAGCTATAGTTATACTTGCAGTCCTATTACTATCAGAAAAACATAAGAATCTGATTGATAGACACGCCTAGAGAATGAAGAGAAAAATATCATAATGCATTGGTTCTATAGGACTCCAATGCACAGGTCTTCCTCCCATGCATCGGTTAGTAACACTCACACCACTATTCTTGCAGTCCAAATAGAAAAA
Organism: Chamaecyparis obtusa; assembly: GCA_027943335.1. Taxonomy (NCBI): domain Eukaryota; kingdom Viridiplantae; phylum Streptophyta; class Pinopsida; order Cupressales; family Cupressaceae; genus Chamaecyparis; species Chamaecyparis obtusa. The sequence goes on along the minus strand of BSBK01006719.1, from coordinate 386,809 downwards.
AAATTCCCAAACCTTTCTTTTGCGAACTGAAATCTAAACTGGAATTTGGATTTTCATCAAATACCATCGTTGGAAATGTTGTAGTATAATGAAAGGTGGAAATTCTCTAGTAGATATGTATGCAAAATGCAAAAGCGTACACCAGGCATATGAACTGTTTTGTTTTAGATAATGCCTCAAAGAGATGTCATTTCATAGAATGCAATGAATGCAAGATATACACAAAAAAATCACCAACAGATAGGTTGAACACTCATTTTCACCTGGGAATATTTGAACTTAGGTCCAAATGATACCTTGCACTGAATGATTGAAAGGTTAAAGAGGGATTATGAGATGTAACTGAAAAACTATGTGCTTCAGATGTGGCCAAAATAATATGCAACATTTTCTTTTTCATTTGAAAATTAAAAACAATAATAATAAAACTATAAAGGCAGGTGGTACCCATTGAATTTGTTATTCATATTTCATGTTGAAGAAGTTTACTTGGGATTTTTGAGGAAAATATTTAGCAAGAAGATATGGATTCTTATAGATGTCACATTATGTCTAAATGATATTGAATATGGATTTCCTTTTTAGAAAATTTGTTGTAATAAACTTTTAATACATTTTGAATGTTCAAAATTTATAGTATGTGTGTTTATGTGACATTTGTGATATGTCTTGGTTCGATTGCATCCTATGTGGAGTATCATTTTTAAATGTCAATCTCAATCAAAAAAGCTTGCACTACTTTAGGTAAATTTGTAATATTGATATTCTTAAGTTGTTGATAGTATTTGTGTTCTTGTGCCCTCAAAATCATGAGAGAAGACAAGGATAGATCTACTTATGTTGAAAATGTTGGTATCAGTATTTGTTAGGCAAAAAGTTACAACAGGGTTAACATTACACAATAAGTGCCAAATTGCTCTGCAACCTTGAATTTGTTAAATTCTTTATTTTTTAGAGTAGAATATTTTTTAAGATTTCAACAATGGTCATTGAATATGTTGGTGGTTATGGAACATTATTTATTGTGGTTCCTTTATTTTTTAATTGGAGATTGTGGGGTTTTAATGGTTGCCAACTATACTCTTGCATTTATTATGTGTGAGATTGTCACGATTTTACACATCATTCTAATTCTTATAAGCAACTACAGTAGAATTTGCATTTGATGAACTGAGAGATATTTTCTACATCAATGAATAACATTTCAATCAGCCTCTTTATTCCTTGAAACCTTGTGTATTTGATTGTCATATCTTCAAATGATTACAATTGTCCTCTAGTTGAATGTCATGTTTTTGTAACAACATTGATATCCTCGCATGACCTTTTATCATTTTCAAACTTTTGTATTTAGATATTATCATGTTGAATCATTACATTTTGTCCAACACTTCATAGAATCTTTGATCTCAAAGTCTACTCACTGTCTTGATTCTCAACATATTGTGTTTTTTATATTAATGATATCACTATATATCAACCTTGAACAATAACTTTGACATCAAATACATCACTATTTTGTGACAATAAACACGTTATTTTTTGATCTGAGACATTCAAGATTTCTCCCTTTGGTTCTGTTACCCGTCTATTTAGATTGATTGTCACTTGTGTGTTTTGGAAGGCTTTTTGTTAGATCATTTTGTAATCACATTCATTTAGAATAGTTTTTTGGTTGGAGTTATCATATGGTCTAATGGTAACCTTGTCCACTCTGAGATATGGGTGATAAAAAAGTGTTCAAGATATTGCATATGCATATGCATATTTTATAAGTTGTTAGTGTTGATGATGACTACCTATAATTGAATGAAATGTATTTCTTAAATCTAATAGTGACAAATCATGTAATGTCACATAGTCACAACAATAATACATAACTTAGTGCAAATGTATGGGTCATAGTTTTTTTTAAGCCTTTTTGGAAGAGATTGATAGTGCGTATGATAATCATCATATTTGGTAGTGTTTTTACCATTTCCTATAATATTAGAAATGGAAAAGATTAGAAAAATATTAGTATTTTATTCAATTTGTTTGGCAAAAGTTTGGTTTGAGATGAGACATTGTCTTTAATATTTTAAATTAAGAAAGTATCATATGGTAAGTTATAGAGGCTACAATAGAGGCTTGGTTACTAGCTGTTATTTTATTGGAGTTGTGCATATGATGAAACACTATACTTGATATATGGAAAGTACTAGTATACATGGTATTTTTTTTTTCTTTAAAGGGCAATAGCTCAATGGAAGAGCACCTACTTTACAAGTAGAAAGATGGTGGTTCGATTCCATCATGCCCTAATATGACTAAATTAATGACTAAATATATGACTAAATTAAAGACTAAATCAATGACCAAATCAATGACCAAATCAATGACCAAATATATGACTAAATAAACGACTAAATCAATGATCAAATAAATGACCAAATAAACAACTAAATCAATGACCGAATAAATGACCAAATAAATGACTAAATAAATGACCAAATCAATGACTAAAATAGTTTAGTCATAAATTTGGTCATGAGATAAGAGTAAAAGCACAATCAGGTGTCACCTTTTAGGCTAACTTATCAGCACAACTAAATTTTAGTATTTCTAACTAAAAATTAATTTTGGTCAAACATATGGTCTAGCTAGATTCATTTTAGCTAAGTTATATAAGTGCTTTAACTTTTCCAATTGGAAATATCTATTAAATGCATGTTTTATACCACTTTGGATCCAATTACCATAAAAATAAAATTATTTCAGAAAAGTGGCGTTTCTATAACTTCTAATCTTTTTAATGATATTTTTTTAAAATTAAAAAATACCCTTTTGTAGAGATCAGAGTCCAGAATATCCTCATATAGATTTTATAGTGTTTTAATTAGACATAGTTTATTGTAATTAAAAAATATTGCAAGTAGGTATTTTAATAGTCAAGGAGATGTTGATTGGGAGAAAGAAAAAAATAGTAAATAATATTAAATAAATTTGAAAAACATATGATGCACTAGAGGAGAGAGCCCTCTTCAAGAATAATTTTTTTTAAAAAAAATTGGAATAGATTTCTTATGAAAAATATGTTGCGAGATGAAATTTGTTGATTTCAGTAAGTTGGAATTTGAATTGTTATAAAAGAGAAAATATAGGTCACAAACCATTTTTTTCTTCTTCATGCACTAGCTATATATGTCACCTATGACATTTTAAAATTAGGGGAAAAAATATTTATTTACATATATTTTTTTAGTGGGAACTAGACTCCTAATTTTCAGCATTTTTCAGCAACTGAAAAATCATCTTTAAAAATTAAAAAAACATATCAATTCTTATTCAAAAAAATTATTAAAAATATTAATCATAAACTTCATCCATTTTATCATATTTAATTAGTTGACATCATCTTCAAATTCCAAACATAAATGTCATTTTTATACTATTGAAGTTGAACAACTTTGATTTTGTTAGCCTCTTCCTTTGTAAAAGGGTGACAATTGATTGTAAATTGACTTATAAATGACTAACAATAAACTACTAATGGTCACATGATCAAAATTAGTCATTTATCTACAATTTTTAGTAGTTTATTTAGTCATATATTGTTGATAAGTAGGAGATATTTTCCACAGCAAGTCAAATTGTGATATTGCTATCAAGATTCAACTATGTAGTTTTTTTGAGTCAAACTCATTGACCCATGATTCATGAGTAGTGGTTCACATGAACCCATCTCTCATGAGAATGAATGAAACACTTAGCACTCATTGGATCTAGATGATGCTCACAGAGGTGAAGCGCCGGGACTTCTCGGGAGGTCACCCATCCTAGTACTACTCTAGCTCGAACGCGCTTAACTACAGAGTTTCCTCCACTTTGAGGCTATACTATAAGAGATTGAGGCTATATATTATTGTTTTTGTACTATAAGAGATTGGGGCTAGACTACGTCATTCTAATTTGGATGAGAAATTTTCACCATTAAAGTGTTCGCCAAGGAGAACCAAGTGTTCTCCTTGTCAACAATGAAGATCCTTGTAGATACCTAAATTCATCCTTTTAATATTAATTAAATTTAATTTAATTAATGACCTCAAATAATATTATAGTTAATTTTTAATTAATTATATTTGTTAAATTCATCTATTTATTTAATTAAATAAATTCACTAATTATAATATTTGAATTAAATTTAAATACTACATTTCATAATGTATTAAATTTAAATTAATACGTGTTCCTCCATATTCCCCTTTTAAATAAATTTTTAATTTATTTAATTCTCTCACATTCTTTATTTCTTCTAAGTCATGATTAAATTAAATTTTATTTAATTTAATCCTAAATCTAACCTAGATGCTATCCTACACACATAATTTTCTATCTAATAAATCTACTCACTAATTAATTAGGCTAATTTTTTTATCTTTACATCTATTAGTCCTAATTATTTGCTCACACATGTGAGCAAATTTCTAAAAATTATCTTTTCAAAAATTGCCAAAATTTGCATAAACAAAGCTTCTTACATTTTTTATGACACTTCTTACACCTTCTAAAATGGTGAAAATAGACTTTTTCTCTTACACATCTCTTATACACACTTACACATGTACTTGAAATACACATTGACCTCTCACATCCCAAATTGCTCACACGTGTGAGCAATTCTTGAACTTTGCATGGCTTATATGTCTCTTTGGTGGCACCTATGTGGATTCTACATAGATGCCACCTCACCCCAGCCCTCCAAAATCTTATAAATAGGACCCTTGCCTCAAGCAAATCATCTATCATTTTTGCATGTAGAATTATAATGTTAGTTTATGCTTAGATTTGTTTTCTTAGAGTTTTTACTAACCATTTGGTAGTTGCTAAATTCTCATTGTAGACTTAGTTTCATTCTATGTTTTAGCTTCAACCATTTTTTCTTGTTAGTTGCATGCCATTGAGCTTAAGGGTTGCTTTCATAGCTCCTCCTTAAGCTTCTTTGGTTCCTTGCATTGAATGCTTGAGGGTTGCTCCCATAGCTCCTCCTTGAGTATTTCATCCATCTTTGCATTCGTAGTGGGATCCACACTTATATTGGGAGAGCACACCCACAACCTCTCTAAGAGCTTAAATCAAGCAAGTCTTGGGTCCACTTTCTTCATGATCATCCGAGGTTATGGTGAAGATTATTATTTTTTGCAAGCTTATGAACATGTTAGAGTAGATTGAATATGCTCTTTATTGTTGACATTTGCATGTTTGAACTTGTTCTTAACAGGTAAGTTTTCATCATATACATTTTGGCATGCCCGGTGGGACCGACAATCCCATTTTCTAACTATTCTTCTTGATCTTGTGAAGGTTTTTCATGAATTTTTCAGATAGGCTTCTTTGTTGGACCAGAGGCATATCCGCCTAGAAACATGCATCTCTTCACACAAGCGTCTTCGCCTACAGACATGCGTCTTTGCTAAAAAATAGTTTTTCTCTCATTTTAGTTTGTTCTAATCAGTAAAACTTGTATTTGATAATCACATTAAAGCTAATGATCATTAGTAAAATACCTAACTGTATCTGCAAATGAAGAAAAATACATAAAACTAATAAAATATGTTTTTTGTGTAGATAGGTGTCTCTACATGCACACGTGTCTTTGCTAGAAAAGAGGGTTTCCTTTGTGTTATCTTTTTTTAGCTAATTAAGTAAAGTTTTCTGACATATTAAGGTTAAAAAATCATTGTCTTTGTCATAAGAAATATTTTTATGCATTTGTCACTTAATGGGAGCATAGAACTTTAAAACATTGGTGGTTAATCTTTTCTCTGTGCAAACATGCGTCTCTACCTATACACAAGCGTCTCTACTTGTACACATGCATCTCTGCCTAGAAACAAGCATCTTTGACAGATGGGCGTCTCTGCCTGTAAACAAGTGTCTCCGCCTCCAGACAAGCGTCTCTGCTTGTACACAAGCATCTCTGTCTGATTTCAACACGTTTTCATAATATCTTGCACTTTAAGTTTGCTGATCTAAGTTTTTTTTAAGATACTGACATTTTGTGACTTCTAACAGTGATTTTGCAGAATGTTGAACAAGATTTGAACATTCTAAGACTACTAATTTGTTTGTTTTGTAGGATGTTGTTAGAAGACCAAACACATTAAAATACTTACCAAAGTTGTTTTGTAGGTTGCCAAGGAGATTCAATCAAACATTGTATTTTCTTAATGATTTCTTAGGCACCTAGCATTAAATAGGAAGTTTATTTTTTTGATAACGATTCATTAGCTAGGGGATTATGCTCTTTTCTCCAAGTGGGAAAATCAAAAACCCAGAACCTTTTGAATTGTTGTCTTAAAGAAAAGACTTGGAATTGATCATTTGTTTGGTGTGTTTGGGAGAAAACCTTGTTGGATAGGAGATTATTATGCTCTTTTCCCCTTGAGGGAAAATCAGAAATCCAGACTCCTTGTGGCCAATTCATGCATTTATTTTCAATCCTTTAGATGGGCCTGCCGACGAGGTAAAAAGCTCCTGGGAACAATCCACATGAGAACATTTGAGCTTATACATAGCTCTCACCTAACATTTAGTACGGCCTCACGGTCTTAATCACGTTTACGTGACTACTTGTGTCAAGGTGATTTGTGGGGCTATATGTCCTAGACACGCTTGCACGGACACAAAGAGTGTGTTTGAACGGAGACCCTCACTATAATCCATTAGTTAGAAGCCACCCGGTTCACCCTTGAAAGGTTGATAATCTACATGCGAGGAGAATAGTAATCTCCCCAAGACACTCACCATATCGAGCCCCCTTCAACGTTAACACTCTGATAATACGACATCATGGCTAGAGCCATTGCATGCTTGGTGATGGCCTTATTCTAAGGAGTTGTTGGGTGTGTTCCTAAGTCAATGACCAAAGATTTTCAATCTCATCCAACTTCCTTCTAGGGATAAAGAGTGTGCTTGTTACTTTCATTGCAAAACAAACCCATACACTTGAATCCTGCAAGGTTGCTTTGTCCCTTGTAGGACTATTTTCAACTAATGTGCGTGTAACCCAAATATTTGATGTATGCATGAATTTGGTTCTTGCCAAGAACATCCTTTGATCTAGCAAGATATTTTCCTGAAGTCATGACTGATAGTGTTAAACATAAGAAATAAAAACTCCTAGTTACACGAGTCCATAGAGAGAAGAAAATCATTAATCAAAAGATTAAAGCCAACCAATCTTATTTGCAACCCATTCAAAAATTTCTAGAGGCTATTGAGAAATCAGATAAAATCATCTACAACAATCGGGTTGCTAATTTTGTTGCCAAGAACAAAGTGAATATGGCCTTTGTCACTTGGGAATCCTATGACTAAGTACCTTTGACCTTCCTTCTTCATCCTCTTCAAGTCATTCATCCCCTTCTCATCTTTTAAACACCCCTTTCTTCATCCACATTCTAAAACATTAGGAACATTAATTAGAATCTTGGACTTTAAATCAAAATCAGATCAATCCATCTTTCACACCTTCATCAAGCCATAGGGTGAAATAATCATTCCAATAGTGTCTCATAGACCTTAATTCCAAAGAAAACATTAATCCCTTACTACTTTGAGAACTGAATCTTCCTCTAGTAGTCCTAATCTAGTCCTATTTTGTTTGGGGATCATTAGTCTATCACCCAAACATAGAAGACTTTAAATCAAAACTAATCTTATGTTTGGATTTAATCACAAGGTCTTGTTTCACCTAGGTTTATTCCAAACCTTTAAATCTAATCAATCCTTGAGGCTTAGTTACTCTTTAATCCAATCTCATCAATCAATCTAAATTCTCATTCAAATTAATCAACCCAATCCAATCAATCCAATCAATCATCAAGACTTAATCATTAGTTCAAGTTGCTCCTAGTTCACCAAATCTTTTTCTTTCCATACCTCATCAACTATTCACCCTTCTCCAATTCAACCATTCTAAGGTCACTCGTGCATGGTACTTACCCGATCACAAGCAAAAATAAAAGAAGAATCTCTCATCATGGATAACGATCAGGAAACTATCTATCAAGAAGACTTTAATGATGAAGAAGAACCTCACATGGAATCTGACACAGTAATACTCGAAAGTGTCAGTGTCAATCCATGAGCTAAAGAATTATTTGAGGATCCTAATAATTTAAGCTTAGTGGAAGACCTAATCCAAGCCAACAGCTCCAACATCTTCATGAATCTTATCCAAAGGGGTGTTACCCTCCCTGATAATTTTGATGAAACTTTTCTTGAGAACAACTTGATTCGAACCAACAAAAGCAAAGTAGTGCCCATAATGCCATTGACATCTGATAACACAACTCAACCTCCCCCTGATACACTTGAATTTATCCGACAACTTCTAAACAAGACTAACTCAAACAATGGGGTGAGTAACGAGGGTTTAAGTGCGGGTCGTGCACTTGAACAACAACCAGGGTCCTCAGGACGACACTCTGCTTCTATTTTATCGAAGCCTAGTGGAGTCCTAAAAAATCAAAACTTTGCACAAACAAACAACACCAATCAAAGACATAACACCAATCCTCCCCCTCTGGGAGGACATAATATTGCATCATCAGGAGGAAGAACACATCAAGTCCATACGATCACCACTAATCCTCCTGAATTAGTCCAACAAATTGACGAGTGGCATGATGATGGCTATGCAGAAAGGCGAGAAGGAGTTTTCTTTTGCAGAAATATGTCCTTATCCTTTTGACAAATCAATCACTCTCCAACCATTCCCCACCAATTTTGAAATGCCAAGTTTTGATAAATACAAGGGAGACTCATTCCCTATGCAACATATCAAGGAATTTATATAGCGACACAAGAGGTTTCCCACAATGATTTTCTTCTCTTAAGACTTTTCACTAGGAGTCTTGGAGGACTGGCCTTAGAGTGGCTATTGAACCTCCCTCCTGGTTCCATCTCCACCTTTCATGATCTTGCTGATTCTTATAACATGGAACATCAAGCGTCCCTCAGTGATTTTTGTAACATGAAACAAAGGAATGGAGAAAGCTTTGCCAACTTTCTCCAAAGGTGGCAACATCTCGCCAATCGCATACCTTGGAAAATCACAAATTTACATCTAGTTGATATCTTTACTAAGAATCTGGTTACAAAAATTTCATTTTAGATGAAGATGGCTGCCCCAGATTCCTTTGAGGAACTCATTAAAAAGGGGAAATCTATTGAAGATGGCCTTTTCATGAAAGGAGCAATAAAACACTATACCCCTAATTCATCTAACAATACTAATGATAAATCCAAGTTCTAGTCTAAGAACAAATGTGTTGTTAATGATGGAGTAACAAATGCTAAACACATCCAAAATGTTCAAGCATCCAACAACAGTAACCAAGGCAATCACAACAACAATGATCAAAATAATCACAACAATAATCAAACCAATCAAAATAATTTGAATAACCAGAATCAAAATCAAGGATCTGGTTATCGTGGCTCTCTATTATCACGATATAATGGAAAAAACAACAACAATCGACAACACCAATGATGATAATTTACACATCTGGCATATTCTCTTGATGTGATCTTTCAACATCTAGTCGATCAAGAGATGATGGTTTACCCTAACACCAAGCCTTTCAACAAAATCAACCTAAACCCAACTGGTATAAGGATAATGAATACTATGATTATCATCGCATAAAAGGGCATGAGATTAAAAAATGCATGAAGTTTCATCATTTTGTGCAAGATTTGATCGATGATGGTAAAATTGAAGTAGAAGGATAAAATGCCTCTACTTCTAATGCCTAGCTAAAAATGTATTCTAAACCTTTTCCAAAACATAATCAAAATAACACATCCACGTCCAAGGGTTTTTGTTACGATTATTCAACGAACAAAATCTCAGGAGATGAATGCACTTGTGGAAAATTAGTTGAAAATGATGTATGTGGGTTTGACCCACTGTGTGGCCATATTGAACAATTTGACACTCATGTAAACACATTGACTTTAAAGAGTGAGGATTGCAATGTTACTACTCGCCGCCTCTGCATGACTGTACAAGCTTCTACTAATCCACCTATTGTAGATCCACCTGTTGCACCATCTACTCCAACGTGACCTCCTCACGTTATGACTTGCTTTCCCAGTTAAAGAAGGACCCTGCACAGATATCCATACTAGAGATTTTACACACATCCACCATTCACAAAGAGGTCCTTGAGAATGCCCTAACTGAGTCTCATGTCCTAGAAAATATTAATGCCTCTCAATTCCAAGCAATGATCAAAAATTTGGCTCCCCAACAACACCTGGTATTCATCGACAAAGATTTTTGAGGTCTTGACCCTCATCATAATAAACCCCTGCATATCCAAGTCACCATCCATAACACCCGGATTAAAAGAGTCCTTATAGACAATGGATCCAGTCTAAATCTTTGTACTTTAAGCATGATCTGCAATATCGGTCTTTCTGAGGATCTCATTGATGTAAATAAATTAAAGAATAATAATAAAAGCATATGATGAAAGAGAAAGGGTGAGTAAAGGTCTCATTGCACTCCCCTTACAAGTGGGCCCAGCCCTTATTGAAACTATTTGTCAAGTGCTTGACTTGGATCTACCCTACAATATCCTTTTGGGTAGGCCATGGATACATGCTATCTTAGGTGTCCCATCCACATTTCAACAGTGTTTAAAATTCCCACATCACGGAGCTGAAATAACCATTCCCGGAGATCATGAAACCTTTCAATATTGCAAGAGGTTGGAAGGAAAGCAATCAAACTACTGCCCATTGAATGAATATGTTCATCCACTTTCACAAGAGATTCTCATCCAACACACTTCTTCTGAAGAACATTTGTCTAAGCAAGCCAAGGGAAAAGAAAATGTTACCCAAGAAAATAATATTGAGACTGAAAAGAAAGTTAGGTTCACCGATCAACGCCCGGGGGAATACAAGTTTGAAAATGCCCTGTGCATTGGTAAACTCCCCCTCTCTCCCAGGTCTTATGGAAAACCTTCATAACTCTTCCCTAAGGAAAATAAAGTAACTATGAAGTGTAAACAGACTACATTTGAACATATGGGATCTCTTTCAGATGAACATATGGAGCATAATGTTCTTTCCTAGCTTTTTGTTGAAGAAGAAGACAAACTTGTAGACATTCCTAAAGGGAAGTATATAAAGGCCACACCCATTGTTGAAAGTATGGGATATCATGACACTGGCCTTGGAGAAAATGAAATAGGAAGAAAAACTCTCATAAAAGCAACTAGATACCCCCGAGGAAGAGGACTGGGTTCCATAGAAACTGAGAAAACCTTTACCAAGGACTATTGTTTGATTGAATCTGATTCAGACACCGAGGAAGAGTTCTTCGAAGTTCCTTTCCAATACATTGAAGATGACCTTGATACCTGTGTCCTCCATATCAACCAATCTAACCTTTCCTCACCTGAACTTCCCCTTACCAATCCTGAACTAATCGATTGGGACCAACAAGATTCACCACTTTCCTTAGACATATGTGATTCGAATGAGGCAGTTCTAGCACTTTTCAAACTAAGAAATCTCCAAGACAATGAACATCAGATTCACTACAGTGAGCAAGCCTACTTCAGTAGCCAATTCAACTCCCTTAGTCGCAAAAATGAAGAAAAAGAAAATTAAAAAAATGATAAAATATCCTTGGGTGAAAACCTTTCTGAGGCACCTTTGGATGGAGAAAAAGAAAAAATAAAGGACATGTCCTCTTGTGAAAACCTCTCTGAGGCACTAGAGGAGGGGGAAGTTGACTCCCCATTCATGTCATTACCATCAGAGAAATCTGCTATCCTTATAGAAGAAACAATTGCAGGTAATCTAGGCACAAAAATAGATCCTTATAAGATCACCTACATTGCAAACTCTCTAGATGAGACAGAACAAGAGTCCATGACTACATTCCTTAAGAAAGCCCACATTAATTTTGCATGGACGTATAAGGATATGCCTATACTTGATACTGAATTGGTTGTGCATCATCTCACTGTGGATCCTAAAATCAAACCTGTCAAGCAAAAATTACACAAGATGCATCCACAAGTAGCACTCCTGGTTAAAGCTAAATTGAAAAAGATGCTAGATGCAGAATTCATCAAGCCCATAGACTATCCTGAATGGGTCTCAAACATTGTAGCAGTAGGTAAACCCTCTAGGGGCATCTAGATTTGAACTGATTTTAGATATCTTAATCTTGCCCACCCTAAGGATGATTTTCCACTTCCAAACATTGACATCATAGTGGATTTGACTGCTGGGCACGAGATGTTGTCCCTCATGGATGGTTTTTTTGAATATAATTAGATTCGTATAGAAATGGAAGACCAACATAAAAATGCATTCACTACACTATGGGGTACATTTTGTTATCAGGTCATTCCCTTTGGTCTCACGAATGCAAGCGCCACATGCTAGAGAGCCATGATGACCATATTTCATGACCTTCATGTGATCATGGAAGATTATGTGGATGATATATTAATTAGGAAAATCCAAGACACGAGAATCACACATTGCTATTCTCACTACAATCTTTGACAGATTGGAAAAGTATAAGGTCTAATTGAATCCCAAGAAATGTGTCTTTGGTGTGCAATCAGGTAAGCTCTTATGCTACATTGTGTCTCATGAAGGAATAGAAGTGGATCCTAAGAAGGTGAAACCCATTTTAGAGATGCCACCTCCAAAAACTTTGAAACAATTAAGGAGCTTGTAAGGAAGACTTCAATCCATATGGAGGTTTGTGTCACAACTAGCAGACAAGGTGCATCCTTTCTCTCACCTACTAAGAAAGGATATTAAATTCATTAGGGACTTCTTGTGTCAAAAGGATTTTGAACAACTCAAGGTATATCTAGATAATCCACCAGTGTTGGTGCCACCTGTTCTAGGAAGACCTTTGATTCTCTACATCTCTACAACTATAGTAGCGCTGGGTGCTCTCCTAGCACAATTAGATGACAATGGAAAAGAGTGTGCCATATATCATCTTAGCAAGACTTTAGTGGGTTATGAGCTCAACTATACAACTATTGAGAGAGCTTGCATGGCTATAGTCTTTTGTACATAGAAGCTACATCATTACATGCTTAATCACAAAGTATAGTTGATAGCAAAGATTGACCCACTTAAGTACTTGTTATCTAAAGCCACCCTGACAGATCTCACGACAAAATGGGTCATGATCCTTAGTGAGTTTGATATTGTGTGCACAGAATGCAAAGCAATCAAAGGACAAGCAATAGAAGATCAACTTGTAGAGGCTCCTATTCCTAGAGATCATCCTATTGTCACAGACTTTCCTGATGAAACTATCATGACTGTCACTCCCAACATTCAGTGGAAGCTTTATTTTGACGGATCTTTCACCTAGAAAGGATCGAGGACAAGAATTCTATTTGTGACACCTCAAGGGGATTTTATCCCTAAATCTTATAAACTAACATTTTCTTGCACGAACAACATAGCAGAATATAAGGCCTTGGTCATAGGGCTTTGCCAAGCTGTCAAATGGAAGATCACAAGTTTTTTTGTTTTTGGTTACTCCTAATTAGTTATCAAACAAGTCAATGATGAATTTCACATAAAGGATGATAAGTTTCTCCCTTACCAATGCATGGTCGAAGATCTCAAACAACATTTTGCAAGCATCATTTTCCAGCAAATCCCAAGAGCAAACAATAAAGTAGCAGATGCCATGGCTACTACTGCTTCACTAATATATATGCCAGAAATAAGTATGCGGTGTGAATTCCTTGTCGAGAATCTTATGGTCCCTACCTATGACTAACCGGATTCTAAGATGGTGTGTGAAATTGTTGGTCCTGAATCACCTTGGTATAAGGAGATCCTTGCCTATCTTCATGATAAAACCATTCCCCTCACTCTTACACCTAACCAACAAAAAAATTTCTTCCATCACACTTATCGTTACACAATCCTTGGAGACACCCTTTTTCATAAACAAATTGATGGAACTCTTCTTCGATGTCTGAATTCAGAGGAAGCACACACAACCTTGGAAGAGGTGCATCAAGGAATTTGTGGAGCCCATTCTAGTGGTCTCACTTTAGCAAAGAAGTTTCTCCACACTGGATACTATTGGCTGACAATGGAGCAAGATGCCTATCATTATGTGAAGAAATGTGTTCCTTGTCAACAGCATGGTGATTTGATACACGCTCCCACTCAATCCCTCCAACCCACCATCACACCTTGGCCTTTCTCCCATTGGGGTTTTGACCTTGTGGGCTAGATATTTCAAAACTCTATCGGTGGTCACAAGTATATCCTAGCCGTCACCGAATACTTTACCAAATGGGCTGAAGCAATCCCCCTCACCTATACAACTGGTAAGAAAATTTCCAAGTTTAACCTGAATTATATCATTTACCGCTATGGCATCTCAAAAGATCTCCATACTGATAATGGAACACCCTTTAAAAATTAGGATGTCTCTGACCTTTACAAGAAATTTGGCATTACCTAGCATTACTCATCCAAATACTTCCCACAAGGCAATGGTCAAGCTGAGGCTACAAATAAAAATATATTAAAGATCCTCAAAAAGATCATCAATGATGTTGGCCATGATTGGCATCTGCAACTCAATCCTTCCCTCTAGGTGTACCACACCTCCATCCACACTCTCACTGGTGCCACTCCATTTTCCCTTGTCTATGGTTTTGAGGTTGTCTTATCCATTGAAATTGAGCTCCCTTGCCTCAAGATTTATCTCAAGAACCTGATGTCCAAAGAAGAATATAGGGTTGCCCACTTGCAAGAGCTACAACTCCTTGATGAGAGATGCCTCAATGCCCTTAACCACCTTTGTGTGTATCAAAATTGCTCACGCTTACAGTTTAACAAGAAGATCAAACCTCATGAGTTTGATGTAGGTGATTTGGTCCTGTAGAATAACATGAAGAATCTCCAAAACTAAGAAAAGAAAGGGAATTTTTAACCCAATTGGTTGGGTCCATTTGTTATTACTACTAAATTCAATTCTAGGGCATATCAAATTGCAACACGTGAGGGAAATCCACTCCCTGATCTTGTAAATATTTTTCATTTGAAGCACTTTTATGCATAGCTCAGGATTCAGTTCCTATACAGTGTTATTCAACAAAAAATCTTAAAAATCAAAAAAGATCCTAAAAAAATCCTAAAAATTAGAAAAGATCCTAAAAAATCCCCTAAACATTAGAAAAAGTCCTGAAGAATCCTAAACATCAGAAAAGCAGAAAATCTTAAAAAAGAAGAAAATGTTCCTAAAATAAATCATTGTTTGGTAAAAACCTGGTAAACAGGTACCTTACAAAAAAAAGAAAAAAAAAAGAAATGAATTTGTCCAACAATGAAAACTTGGTAAACAAGCACTCTGGGCAAGTATTATGGTGAAAACCTATTTCAGGCACCATGATAGAAGATTTGGATCCATTGTCTTCCCATCCACTATACATATCCATCCTCATCCTAGTCTTAATTTTTAGTCATCGCTTCCCACATAGCCATAAAGATCCAATCGCAATTCCCAGCAAGCTGAGCTTAACTCTATCACAGTGAGCTTTTCCCAGACACTGTGATCACAAAAGTTCTTATCAACATCAACATCGAAATCAAATCTCTAAGTTATTGTTCCTTTCACATCTATTGCCAGCAAATATCCATTCCAGTCAATCAATCTTTTCCCTACAGGATGCATCCTTCCTTAGTCAGCTCAAACCAATCTCATCAATCCTATCCCATTCATGGCAAGAACTGTGGACCGAATGACCACTTGGTTAGGAGGCATTCTTTGTTGATTTTATCTCTTTGTATCAGTAGATCCTACTCATGACTACCTCGATCTTTCATATCTTGGTATATTGTGACTGGTGAAATCAGATGCAAGTGTCGATTGCGGTATGATCTATTTGTGGATACTTTAGGAGAATTTTTGTTGGTTTCCTAGTTATGATTATGCATATCTTAATGGAGGCAACGGGTTAGCATACTTATGTCCCTTAAAATACCTAAGTGTGCTTAGACCTCTCTAATAAGTATATGTCATAGCTTCTATCATAGTCAAGAAATCTACATCTCTATTTCTATAGCTATCTAAGAGTCTAGTCCATGCAATGGAACAATGTCATATGTGCTTTTATAACACATGATGCATACCTCCTATTGCAATATCAAACTTGGGTGTGCTCTCCAACATGAACACAAGTGAGCCCACTAAACCATGTAGTCTGGTTGCATTATAGCTCAAATTCATATTAGTTTGTTTCTTTTCTGCATTTTTGTTTGAGACAAGGGTCTTGTTTATTCATCACCCCCTCCCTCTTCTTTAGTGGTTCAGTTGATCCTATTGGTTATATCAGATACACAAACATAAAACATCTAATAATAAGTGACACTAGATCATTCCATTGCATTCTACCTCATATAGTTAAGTTCATTTAGTTACCATTGTATGTCACATATATCTCATTAATCATTAATCATTAAATACACATTGCATGTCAAATATATCTATTTAACCATTAATCATTACCTATGCATTGCACATTCATAAACATCACATATGCATAATAAAACATCAATTCATTACATATCTACCTAAGCTTTACACATCATGTAGTATACATTTCACATAATCACACACATCCTGCATCACACACATCAGTATAATAATTTAGTACTATGCATACTCTCATAATCCATCAAATAAACTCATACAATAATGCCACAAAAATATTTGTATATATATATATATCATAACATCATGGTACATCAAAATGATACATCAGGAACCTCAGTGCTACTAGACATATACATCTCATCTAAAAATCCACAAAATATGTATCCTATATAATCAACTAGATCCCATGACCACTAGAAGATGTCCCTGTCGTCCTCACCTCCCCTTTGTGTACCTCATGGAGTAGATCTCTCTGCTCCTCTACCACTGTCACCTCCTATTGCCTTGTCCCTCGGTGGCCTGAATACTGACCCTAATGACACCCCTCGAGTCCTCTCTGATATCCCTCTCTCTGAATAAGGGGCTTGTCTCTGCTCTAGAGGTACTACCTGATGATAGAGGCCCATATAATAGGCCACCTCTCTCCCCATCCTCGACTCATCTTGTTGTGCATCCAACATGGCTATCAATAACTACCCTGCACCTGCTACCATCACTCCCTACCTCACTAACTCCCGCTCCCCTTGGTATATCTCTACTCATCTCTGCCACATGTCCCTATCCTTTGTCAATCACTGGGTGAGAATATTTGTCTATCTCTTCATCTCCTCTATCTGGCTTGACAATCGGGCTACCTCCCCTGCCATCCCCTTTGTACTTATGTCAGCTCTTGTCCTAGTAATCTCTCTTGTACCCACTCACCCATGTAGTATGGCTAACTCCCATCACATAGTCTCTCTCTCTCTCTCTCTCTCTCTCTAGCTACCTCAGTCCTGGCTACTTTATCCCTCTCTACTGCCACCAAAGCCTCTAATCGTGTCACCTCTTCCTATAGAATGACTACCTACTTCAAATCACCCTAGCTCTCATCTCCTCTTAAACCTCCTAGCCCCATCTCCTCATGCTCCGTCAATGGCTCCTAGACTACCTCCTCTTGCCCCCTCTACACTGCCTATGCAGGGCCACTTGCAACTAGTCTCTGAACTATCCCTCTCCACCTCTTTGTCACCTACCTCTGCGCCCCCCACCTGACTCTAGCACTACTATTGGTCTCTCCTCCTCATCCTCCTCATCCTCCTCCTCCTCATCCTATGACTCTATCTTTGACTCTTTCTGCTCTATGACCTCTCCTGCTCTTAGCTCTGTCAACCTTGTTGGCCTACGCCTCTCCCACCAAGCTACATACTCAGCTATCACCCCTGCATCTGCCACCTGTCCCTGGGCTGTTGTCCATGGTACTAGCTACATACCTCTTCAACTACTCCTAGCATTTCATAGATCTACTCTGATGCCCCATACTGACCCAATCTCCCTCGAGACAATCAGATGTGGATAACTGTCTGGAACTATACCCTACCTCATAGCAAACTATCTACATACTCGTGATGACATGTATCTCACTATCTGAAATATCATCCTCTCGATCAAAAAATGATCTTTCTATAGGTATCCTAAGTGCTCTGCATCTAGAGCACCATCCTCTCTCCTTGCCCACTCATCCCAGTACCCCCATGTCTCACAACCTCTCTACGGTGTCCACTCAAACCATATCAGCTCATCCAGTATCCTCCGCCAGGTCTCAACTGATCTCACATCTGCATATGACAAGGGTGATCGGTACCGACACACAAATGGCTCATATCACTATCATCGACCCTTCCCTTGCAGTGGTCATACCACTATGATATACTCCCACACCCAGGCTAGCAGCAATGTCACTCTTGGTCCCATCTTCTGTTGAGTATGGTATGCACACATAAGTAGGTCATAATATACCTATGCTAGGATCGTATATCCCTAGCAATATGCTATACCATCCTCCTCCAACATCTGACTCACTACTCTCACCCATCCAATCAAAAAACCATGACTTGAGTGGTTTGGCATCAACCTCGCTCTTACCAATCTAGCTAAATGCAATGCTAGTCAGGGCAATTCTACCTACATCCCCCCTCTCCATGACATCCACTAATGGTCCATCGATAATTGGTCTACCTATCATCTGAAACTCTCCTCCATAGATTGCTCCACTCTCTCTAACTAATACTCAGCCATCTCCCCCTGAATTGGTATTCGCAAAATCCTCCATACGTCTAGCAATGTCACTATTGCCTCTCTCATTGGAAAATGGAAACTCGCTATGTCTGAGTGCCATCTCTTGATCAATGTTGTCATCAACGTATTATGTGCTCTCAGGTGCAACCACTCATGCACATGTTGTAGGCCGCATAAGATCACCTATCCCCACTATGCCTTGGTCACCTCCTCTTAAAGCATCATCATGTCTACCCATCACTCTTTCAAGCGAATCCAGTAATCTGGCTCCTGCATCCAATCACTCGACACCCTTCATCAGTCTTAGCCATTACCAAATTTACCTTATCCCTACCCTCGCATTGTTTCTCCCCCCCGTCCCCATGTCTTCTTTTCCTGTGCTCAACCCTCCCCACTTTTGGTCATAGAGTCATGCATCTTAAGATGGGTGACTCGTCCTCTTCCACAACCCCTTTGTCGCCTATCCATCGATGGGTGGCAAGCCCTCTCTACTGAGCGACTATGACCTGCCATTGCTTGGCGAGTGCAATCGCCCATCCATTGATGGGTGGCTTCACCAGCCCTCTTGCGAGTGAAGCCACCCATGGTTGTGTCCCGCCCTTAGGCAGGCGTAGACACCCCTTTGCCCATCGAGTGGCATTGCCCCATCCAAGGGCGGGTGGAGCCACCTATCTAGTGTTGACGGGTGGCAACACCCCGCCCTTGGGCAGGCAGGGCCACGCATCCCCTGCCAGGTGACAACACCTTGCCTCTCGCTTGACGAACGGCACCACCCCACTCAAGGGTGGGCGAAGATGCTCATTGGGTGATGGGTGGTGCTGCCCCACCCAAGGACAAGCGTAGCCACCCGTCACCTAATGGGAGACACCGCCCCGCTCAAGGATGGGTAGAGACACCTGTCGGGTGATGAGTAACGTGACCCTGCCTAGGGGCAGGCACGACTACCCATTGCCTAACTGGTGGCACCGCCCCACTCAAGGGCAAGTGAAGTCACCCATCCGTGGGTGTAGCCGCCTGTCCGTAGATGGATGACTCCACATCATGTGCCACCAGCGGGCATAAATGTTTGCTTAAGTCATTTGTCGATGACTTTGCCCTATTTGTTTTCCCCCGCCCTTTGGCATCTTCGCCCCTAACCCACATACACAAATCTAAAAAAAACAAACTAAACACACACTTTCAAATTAATGAAATTGATAACAGAGGATTTGTGCACTCACCGGTTCCCCCTGTCCACTGCTCACCAATAGACTCGCACACGCTCACCCAACTGCAGTCTGTCCCGTCATCCTTCCATTTTCTCTTCTTCTCTCCTCTCCTCTTTTTTCTTCTCCTTAGGGGTAAAAATGAATCATTTTCCCCCTTTTTGCCCTTTTATAAGGGGTCCCTTTTTTAAAAAGGGAGAGGTTCTTTTTTTCTTTTTTTAACCCTCATAAGTCATGCAAAGTCTTTTTCCCTCCTTTCATGAAAATTGACCAAAATTTTTATTTTTGGCCTATTTTCCCGAAGGGGCACATCCTTCTACTGACTTTTCCTCTGTACACCTTTTAGGTCCCTTTTTTCCTCTGGGGCATCTATATTTTCTTTTTTTTTACATGATGACATTTGTTACACCGCATCAAAGAGGGGCAAAATGTAGACACCTAAATCCATCCTTTTAATATTAATTTAATTTAATTTAATTGATGACCCCAAATAATATTATAGTTAATTTTTAATTAATTATATTTGTTAATATTTATTTAATTAAATAAATTCACTAATTATAATATTTGAATTAAATTTAAATACTACATTTCATAATGTATTAAATTTAATTTAATACATGTTCCTCTATATTCCCCTTTTAAATAAATTTTTAATTTATTTAATTCCCTTGCATTCTTTATTTCTTCTAAGCCATGATTAAATAAAATTTTATTTAATTTAATCCTAAATCCAACCTAGATGCTATCCTACACACATCATTTTCTATCTAATAAACCTACTCACTAATTAACTAAGGTTAATTAGGCTAATTTTTGGATCCCTACATCCATTAGTCCTAATTATTTGCGCACATATGTGTGAGCAAATTTCTAAAAATTGTCTTTTCAAAAATTACCAAAATTTGCATAAACAAGGCTTCTTACATTTTTTATGACACTTCTTACACCTTCTAAAATGGTGAAAATAGACTTTTATCTTACACACACTTACACATGTACTTGAAGTACACATTGACCTCTCACATCCCAAGTTGTTCACACATGAGTGAGCAATTCTTGGACTTTGCATGGCTTATGTGTCTCCTTGGTGGCACCTATGTGGATTCCACATAGATGCCACCTCACCCCAACCCTCCAAAATCCTATAAATAGGACCCTTGCCTCAACCAAATCATCCATCATTTTTGCATGTAGAATTATAATATTATTTTATGCTTAGAATTGTTTTCTTAGAGTTTTTACTAACCATTTGGTAGTTGTTAAATTCTCATTGTAGACTTAGTTTCATTCTATATTTTAGCTTCATCCATTTCTTCTTGTTAGTTGTATGTCATTGAGCTTAAGGTTTTCTTTCATAGCTCCTCCTTAAGCTTCTTTGGTTCCTTGCATTGAATGTTTGAGGGTTGCTCCCATAGCTCCACCTTGAGTATTTCAATCCATCTTTGCATTCATAGTGGGATTCATACTTGTGTTGGGAGAGCACACCCACAACCTCTCTAAGAGCTTAAATCAAGCAAGTCTTGGGTGCACTTACTCCATGCTCATCCGAGGTTATGGTGAAGATTATTGTTTTTTGCAAGTTTATGAACATGTTAGAGTAGATTGAATATGCTCTTTATTGCTAATGTTTGCATGCTTGAACTTGTTCTTAACAGGTAGGTTTTCATCATATATAATCCTATCCTAGAATGTTAGAGGTGTTAACACCTCTAACAAGCCTCTTGGAATCAAGTATCAACTTGATTCTTCACAAGAAGACATTGTACTCCTGGAAGAGAAATATTTCTCATGAAAATTTTCAAAAAATTATTGACAAATGGAATACATGGAAATTAGTTCACATTCAAGGTGTTGGTGCTTCCAGAGGCCTTGCTATACTGTGGAATCCAAAGTCTATCAGGAGTAAATTGGTACAACAAGATACAAATTGGAAACTACTAAACAAGCAACATTTTGATTTATCATTCTATTTATTTAATGTTTATGGCCCCACTACCACGTAAGATAAGAAAATATTATGGATAGTGCTAACCTCAATCATTCAACAATTTTTTTATCAGGACATAATTATTGGGGGATATTTTTGTTGGAAAGTGATATTTTTAGAGCACTATGGATCACTTGAGGGTTGTCATTTATGGCAACACATATTTATAGTGATCACATGAAGTATGAGTGTTGAAGACATAGTCATGAAAATGACTAAGTATGAAATTGGATTTACATAGTACTATAGAACTATTTTGGACAACAAAGATAGTATATGCTAGATAATGACTTACAAGCTTAGAAGAAGACATTTTGGGATATGTATGATCTTCAGTTAAGATCGCATGTGTTTTGGTATTAATATTAGAAATTTAATGTGATATGAAGGCATACGAAGACAAAGGAACAGTGAAATACTAGGGTACATGAACAATCACAATGATTAAGGGAATGTAAGATGGAATGGTAATGTGCTAAGCCATATAAAGATTGTATATTATTGACACTTTGGTAATACAAGGTTGCCAACTTAGTATTTATTGTTTGCATTATTTATTATTATGTATTGTATTGTATTGTATTTGGAAGCTGACTGGATGACATAATACATATAAATGAAGAGTATTTTGTGAAAGTGATATAAGCACAAAATATGGATGCTAGATTAGGATATCAGTAATGGATAAGAAGAAACCAAGGAGAGTAGAGTTAAGAAGCATATCAATCACCTAGAAGCTACATTGCATGATCGATCAAACCAAAAGTTCCAGAATTTAATGTATTCAAGGTATTTAGACCGTTTACTCTAATCAGAAGCTATGGATGCACCAGTGATATATGATGTTGTTGATAGGCCAAGATATAAGTCTAAAATAAATCCCTTTAAGTCCTCAAGAAATCTCATCTCTTCACCTTGAGGAATCTCATTTCTTCACCGTTTGATAAGAAGAAATCAAGGAGAGTAGAGTTAAGAAGCATATCAATCACCTAGCAGCTACGTTGCATGATCGATCGAAGCAAAAGTTCTAGAATTTAATGTATTCAAGGTATTTAGACCGTTTACTATAACAAGAAGCTATGGATGCACCAATGATATATGATGTTGTTGATAGGCCAAGATATAAGTTTAAAATAAATCCCTTTAAGTCCTATGAGGATGACCCTAAAGGAGCATTTTTGTAAACACCATATGACGTCTTGCACATAGAGGATATTAGGGCATACATTCATTGCAAGTATGAAACTATAGGAGATGCAGAGATATATAGGGAAATAGATGAGATGATAGAATCTGATGGAAAAATGAAGGATGAATTCAAACACCTAAATGACCAATCCATCATAAATTTATCAACCCTCTTGATATGAATTTAGCGAGACAGAATGGTTAAAGATAATACTAAGTAGAGTGCATGATCAGTTTATTTGGATAGGAGAGTAGCCTGTGAAGATCTGCAGTCAGTTGATTCATGACATAACTGGACTAGACAACATTGGAGCCATCCCTGTGGCAGAGAAAAATATTAAGCTTCAAGTTGAAACCTGACTCATTCAAAATGGGATAAGCGAGCTATGACAGTCAATGATATATTCCAACTGGATGTGAGACTATTTTCAATACTTCTAGGTTAAAAACTTTACTATAGAAGCATACCTAACTCAGTTTCAATAGGAGTCATAATGATGGCTTATAGAATGGTAAAAGAAAACACTAAATATAACCTATGCGAGATTCTAGCACAAAAATTCTTGGGAAATGTAAAGATTGTTAAGAAGCAAAAGTCTACAGCATTTAGATTTGGTTCACTTTTGATACATATGTATATTCATATTGAGCATAAGTTTCCTAGAATGCACCCCAAAGTATGGAAGGAAAGCATACCCACTAGTATTCAGATATCAGAGAGCTACCAGAGACATAAAAGTACATGGGTAGATGGAGAATTATTTTCTATGATCAAGATCCTACAAAGGAAAATGAAGGAAATATACAGGATCTTTGAGGAATTAGTTGAAAGATATAAGGATACAATCTATTTCATGGTTGAAACTGATTGTGTATGCTTTGAAGAAGTTGAACCTAGGAAGAAATGGTGTTATCCTATGGGATATGAAGTTAGTTCTGAGGTTCTTGTGATGCAAATAGAGCATGTAATGACATCTAAATTTGAAACATATGAAGAGAGATGGGGAACATATCTAGAAAATTCAGCCAAGGTGAGAGAAGAACAAGATAAAGGAACAAGGAAGATGAAGATAGAGAAGATGGTTGATGATATGGTAGAAAAGGCTAGAATAAAAAAGGAAGAACTAAAATAAGTAAGGACTAAGATGATAGAAGGAACTTCTAGAATGAGGATTGAAGCCCCTCCACCTTCTGAAGAAGAAAATATAATAAGTACTACTTCTGATATGATTGATCTATCTATCACTCCTGAGAAGATAGCACAAGAATATGTACCTGAAGACACTCCTAGGAGATCTACTAGATCAAACAAACCTAATAGCCCTAAGAAACAAAAGATTGAAGTAGAAGCAAAGAGAAAGGAAGATAAGGTGACCGAGAAGAAAGAAGAGAAAGTAGAACAAAAGAAAATAGAGAACCTATGGAAACCGAACATAAAAATATTGCAGAAAAGAATAATAAAAGATGGTAACTTGAAGACTCTTAACATATACTATGAGAGGTGTGATTGTGATAATCAGTCAGTAATAGAGGACATAGTGATTGAGCATTTAATGACTTATAAAAATAACCTACTGGAAATTGAGGGAAGCATACCTAAATACTTGTATGGCAAGTTAGAAATCAAGAAACAAATGGCACAATTAGAGGATGAAACAATAAGGAATAAATCTATTGAGGATATGTTTCCTGTAGTCTCCATACATGAAAGAGAGAAGATAATCAAAGAACTAAAACCCCTATTGAGAACTAAGGCCAGACTTGTGAAGATAATGGCTAGAAAATATGATGAGGTCATTGAGGATACACTTAAGGCACTAAATCAAATATTGATGAGAGACATTCCTAAGAAGGCTTCAAATCTTAAGGTTACCAAGCCCACATCTATAGGAATAGGAGAAAGATCTAAAACAACTGAGGAGAGCATGGAAGGAAGTAAAGTAAAAGTTGACAAGCAACCAAACTTCTATGTTGCTGGTGTGCCAGTGACCCTTGACACTACACTGGATGAGAGTGACCAATTTCAAGGAAACTTGGATAGTGTGGTAACAGAAGAAGAGGAAGGACATAAAGAGGGAGGATAGATAGAGAAAAAATAGGAAGAGAAAGGACAAAAAGAGGAAGGACAACGAGAGGAAGAAAAGATAGAAGAGATAGGAACATGTAAAGAAGAAGAGGAAAGAGTTGAGATCAAGCAAGAACCTGATACTTCCACCACCTTATTTTTGGAAAATATGGACAAGCCTATGAGCACTGATGTGGAGAATATGGATGAGGATGAATTAATGAGATTATCCTTCATGACATTTTCTAAGGCAAAAGAGAGGTCAAAACAAAAAGGAGATAAAAGGTTAAGGTGATTTCTAGGGTAGTAGACACAATGAATAAAATACTCCCTATACCTCTTGTATTTCAAGGAAAAGATGATGCTAAGAACCTTAACATGGCATTAGACAACTTTGATAATCACTATGAGTCTCTGATGAAGATTGCAAAACAAAAGGAAAAGAAGAGATACCTAGAGAAGAAGTTGAAGGAAGTATGACAATCTATTTCATGGGACTTGGGCATTCTGAAAGAAATTACATCTAAGGCCAAAGGTTGTGTTGCACAAGGAAGGAGATGTATAGCTATTGCATTAACCCTCTCAGACATATTCAAAATATTGATGATATAATAGCTAAGGACAGAGCTACCTTGGATAGTATGATGGACAGTTGTGAGACTTCCTCACAAACTGTATTAGAGATGGACAAGAAGACATCCAAAATCTTGAATAAGGTGAATGTCTTGGATATAGAGAAAGGGAGAGTAATGACAAGATTGGGTTGCTAAAGATTTTAATCACTCCTAAGCTATCAATTTTGGAAGCACATCTCACTGAGATGGAGAAGATCAGTGATTCAATGACCAACTCTATACCAACATAACTGAAGGTAGAAGAGACTACATCCTATGCATTGAATGAACTAATTCATGTCAGTGATCTATTGATCAAGTCTTGGAATGATGAAGTGAAGACTTTGGAAGATTCCTTCCAAGATATTCAGAAATTGGTGAGTAAGCACTAAGTCCTATATTTTTTAAATTTTTAGTATACCTTTGCCATTGATGTCAAAGGGGGAGAAGAAGAAAAGAAAAGAAAAAGAAAAAAAAAATGTCAAAAATAATAATAATAATATGTATATAGAAAATAAGAAGGAAGAATACAATTAGTATTTTGGACACTTAGTCATTTTTTGGTAAGTGTTGCCATCAATGCCAAAGGGATAGATTGTTGGCAAGTGGTGTTTTGAGAGCACTATGGATCACTTGAGGGTTGTCATTTATGGAAAAACATATGTTATATTGATCACATGAAGTAAGTATGAGTGTTGAAGACAGTCATGAAAATGACTAAGTATGAAATCAGATTTACAGAGTACTACAAAACTATTTTGGACAGCGAAGATAGTATATGCTAGATAATGACTTGCAAGCTTAGAGGAAGACATTTTGGGATATGTATGACCTTCAGTTAAGATCACATGTGTTTTGGTATTAATATCAGCAAGTTACAATGATATGAAGGCATGCAAAGACAAAGGAACATTGAAACATGACACATGAACAGTCACGATGATTAGGGGAATGTAAGATGGAATGATAACATGCTAAGTCAGGTAAAGATTGTATATTGCCAAAACTTTGGTAATAAAAGGTCGCTGACTTAGTATTTATTGTTTGCATTATTTATTATTATGTTTTCTATTATATTTGGAGGCCGACTGGATGACCGAATACATATAAATGAAGAGTGTTTTGTGAAAGCAATATAAGCACACAATATGGATGCGAGATTAGGATATCAGTAATGGTTGATCTAGAAGATGCGAGATCAGAGATTGATAGAGGCTATTGAGAAGTATATCTAGAACTATTAAAGCATAGAAGATGCTTGGATTGTTCACTCTTGAGAATACTTTTAACTGAATTATTGATTGTAAGAGTTGTAAGCTCAGTATACCTTTAACGAGGTTGATATTCCTCTAACAAGGAAATGTACTATGTAATATTTAGCTCCCATTAGTACATTTTGCACCATTTTTTTGACACACTATTGGTCAAAGTTTCTACCCAACACAGTTGAATAGTTGACCAACTGGTTCGTTGCTATTATTTGCGTCAAAATATCGATCCATTCCTAAAACCATGAATGATCGACACCAATATTGGTAAAAAAATGAGGGTAAACTAGGCCGAAAATAACATTGGCATGTGTTGGTGTATTGGTCGATCTTTCAACCAATATAAAATTATATTGGTCAAAACCTTTGGTCACTCTGACCAGGATGCCAAACTCATGATGGTCATATTTTGACCACATTTGATTGAAATATTTAGCGGCTTTGACCAAGATGCCAAACCCGTGATGCCACATTTCGACACAAAATGGTCGATTTTAGGCCAGACTTTCGACGCAAGTGGGTCAAAATTTTGACAAAACGCGTAGTGTTTAAAAAAAATTGAAGATAAATATCCAGACTAATCACCAATGGCATCCTGATTGGTGATTAGTCTAGATATTTATCTTCAGGTGTCCACACTCATTTTGCTGCTTGTTGCCAGTGGGTCCCTGCTTGTTCTGTTTTCCAAACTACTTTGGTCTCTAGCAATCCATCTGCTCTGCTCTGCGTGAAATTATGGGTTTTTTAATTTTGTTTGAACTATTTGAGAGATAGGCTCTGACTGGTGATCCGTGAATTGGTAGAGCTTCCTCTTAGATGCCCACAACTCTTCAAATCTATTGGTGTGAAGCCTTGAAAGGGTATTCTTCTCTATGGGCCTCCTGGTTTTGGGAAAACTTTAATTGCTAGGGCAGTGGCAAATGAAACCAATGCCTTCTTTTTCTATATCAATGGACCTGAGATCATGTCAAAGTTGGCTGGAGAAAGTGAAAGCAATCTCCGAAAGGCTTTTGAGGAGGCTGAGAATAATGCCCCGTCCATTATATTTATTGATGAGATATTACAAAGATTTGTCAGTGGGCTTACAAGTATGCTATTAGAGAAAATATTGAGAAGGCAAGTTTCAATTGTAGCGGCTTTTGCAAACTAGATTTGGCTATGAATTTCTTAATGTTTTTTTTTAACTAGTTTGTTAGAATTTTACATTTTTTGATTCAATTTTCCTCAACTTGTATCTTATTTTTTCAATTTGTCATGTTCTCTTTCCTCTGCACTTTTATAGGATAATATTGAATGTGAAAGAAAAAGAAGTGAGAATCCCAAGGCAATGGATGAGGATGATAGTGATGAGGTAGCTGAAATAAAGGCTGCTCATTTTGAGGAGTCAATGAAATATGCTCGAAGAAGTGTCAGTGATGTTGATATTCAGAAGTATCAAGCCTTTGCACAAACACTACAACAATCTCAAGGATTTGGTTCTGAATTTTTATTTTCTGGTGCTTCTGCTGGTGCTTCGGATGTATTTTCTATAGCAAATAATAAAGATGATGATGACTTATATACTTAGGAAACTTAGTACACAATTGTCATCATAATGAAGTGACAAATGTGTCTGTTCTAGCAGGGACCTTCCATTGACAAATAGCCAATGCTATTCAATTTGGCTCCGGCTTTTTCTTGTATGATTTTTATCTATTCATATGTTTGAAATTTTATTTAGTTTATCAACCCTTTAGTCGAGGACTTACTAACTTGTAAGTATTTAGAGAAATATTAACTGTGGCAAGGAAATTTAGTTATGAAAAAATTTTCTCAAGTGGTAGATAATGCTACGAAAACCTTGCTTTTAAAAAAAAAAATCCTGCTAGAAAATATTCTATACTTAATCAATTCTACAAAAAAGAAAGTCTATTTCAACTAATTCTGACTGGTGATCCGTGAATTGGTAGAGCTTGCTCTTAGACACCCACAACTCTTCAAATCTATTGGTGTGAAGCCCCCAAAAGGTATTCTGCTCTATGGGCCTCTTGGTTCTAGGAAAACTTTAATTGCTAGGGCAGTGGCAAATGAAACCGATGCCTTCTTTTTCTGTATCAATGGACTTGAGATCATGTCAAAGTTGGTTGGAGAAAGTTAAAGAAATATCCGAAAGGCTTTTGAGGATTCTGAGAAGAATGCCCTGTCCATTATATTTATTGATGAGATATTACAGAGATTTTTCAGTGGGCTCTAGCAATCCATCTGCTCTGCTCTGTGTGAAAATGTGGGTTTTTTCATTTTGTTTGAACTATTTGAGAGATAGGCTATGACTGGTGATTCATAATTGGTTTGCATTTTTGCAGCGTGGAAGTAGTGTTGGGGATGTTGGTGGTGCTATGAATAGATTCCTTAACCAGTTGTTGATGAAGATGGATGGTATGACAACCAAGAAAATAGTTTTCATTATACCTAATGGAATTGGCCTGTTATACCCAAGGATTCAATAGAGCTGATATTACAGAGATTTGTCAGTGGGCTTGCAAGTATGCTATTAGAGAAAATATTGAGAAGGTGAGTTTCAATTGTAGTGGCTTTTGCAAACTAGATTTGGTTATGAATTTCTTAATGGTTTCTTTTGAACTGGTTTGTTAGAATTTTACATTTTTTTATTCAATTTTCCTCAACTTGTATCTTATTATTTCAATTTGTCATGTTCTCTTTCCTCTGCACTTTTATAGGATATTGAACGTGAAAGAAAAAGAAGTGAGAAACCCGAGGCAATGGATGAGGATGATAGTGATGAGGTAGCTGAAATAAAGGCTGCTCATTTTGAGGAGTCAATGAAATATGCCTGAAAAGTGTCAGTGATGTATTTGATGTTGTTGCTGCTTCGGATGTATTTTCTAAGATGATTTCTACCGCCAAGATGATGTGCATCCATTTTATGGAGATCTGCTAAATGTTTTATATGATAAAGATCACTACAAGTTGGCCCTTGGCCAAATCAATATTGCTCACAATCTCATTGCCAAAGTGGCCAAAGACTATGTTAGGCTGATAAAATATGGGGATTCTCTTTACTGCTGCAAATCTTTGAAGGTTGCTACACTTGGACAGATATGTACCATTGTTAAGAGAATTGGACCGAGTTTGGCTTACCTCAAACACGTGAGGCAACATATGGTTGTGTTCTTTTTTCTATCTATCTAGTTTTCACTACCTGTCATTCCTTGGGATATCTTGCAAGGGTTCTATAAATTGATGGTCTATATTTTGGTGGGTGTCTTGTATGGGCCTATGAACTTTTTAATCTTGTCTTTTTTTTCAATCCTACAACTAGATATTAATATGTGGATTGCTTGTAAGGAACTTTGATACCACCATTTTAGTAGTTCTTCATATGATAGTTTTCTATGCAGTCCCTAGTCTAGGCTTTATTTGTAGATTTTTTATCTCAATATTAAAAGAATTAATTTAGTTAAATAAAGCTTTATGTCCCAAACACAATGACAACTAGGATGTGGATTTAATCTTTCTGACAACTAAAGAGTCAAAAAATATAATAGATGGTTCAATATAACCTACAACTTTGTCCATGTAAGAGCTGAACTCTAAAATTTATGGTATGAAGACCTACAAATTGCAGCTAAGAATATGATACTGAATAATTATGACTTATTTTAAAAATTCAGGAAAACTTAACCATTTCTATAGCGATTACTTAAAAAAAAGTATACCTGATCGATGACTCAATATTTGTAACCTCTTAGAAACTTTTCCTTTCCACTTCAATATCTTTCCTTGATAATTCTTGATCTCCTCAGAACCACTAGAAAAAAAACAATGACAACAAAACTTGCTACTTTAGAAAATTGCATCAATACTTAACTTAAACGTTAAAGTCATGAAGGGTGTAACAAAATCTGATATGCTAATAGACAAACTCATTTTTCACAAAATGGCATTAAGCTTGGATTTTGGTTTACATGTGGTACATCAATTCCTTCATCGAAGATATTATCTATTACATTTATAATTGTTTATTTAGGTTCCATAGCACTAGCATATACACAAAAAGAATCTGTATTTAAAAAAAACATGGACACTACATATATATAAAAATAACTTGTTAAAAAAAAAGAGGCCACTGAGGACAATTACATAGGTCTCCAGAAACAACATTACCCAACTCTTTCTCTCAAGCCAAAGACTCAGTGTGTTCAATTACCCAGACTAGTAGTCAATTCTATGTTGAGTATATTTGTTAGGCCATCTTGTAGTTTGAACGAATTAAGAATAGAAGATAGGAACTGACTTAACACTTCACCTACTCAAAAACACAAACCAATGAAATAATCCACATTAGGCCAAGAGAAGTTGATGCATTCAATATGAGATTACTTGCACAAAATGAAGCGGAATCATGCCAGACTATGACAATGAGAAGTTGACTATTGGCCCTTTTAGTTTTTTATTTGATAGTTGCCTGACAATGACACATTCAAAATGCACTTATGAGCAAAGACCTAGAACAAATGAAATTGATTAAATAATGAAGGTATGTTAGTTTGAGCTTCACTCGGTTTTGAGAATACTTTAATATTCTCTACTTAACAAGGCCAACCACGTGAAGGTGGAAACTCATCTGGCCTCATGCCCCCTCCCCCTAACATCAATATAAATTCCCCATTAACACATAACAATATTCATTAACATGATATATAATTCAATATTAATACACAACATTCATAGATAATTACTTAAAACAATGTTCATGGAGTTATTATGATAGTTTTATTGATATTTTTGTCACAATTTGATGTTTGAGATAGGGGAAAAGCACCTGCAACAATAGAGGCAATAGCTGTAGATATAGATGACAATATCCCAGAAATCCCTAATATAATAAATACAGTGAAGAAAAAACTAAAAAGAGTCAATGCAGAAATTATTACTATTTTGCATGATGCTATTACCAGCCTCACCACGATGTCCATGACCAGGTAATTGAGAAAGAAAAAAATCCTATAACAAGAACAAATACATATTTTAGTTCACAACATAAAAGAGTATAAAATATAAACCTTTATTGAACTTTTTTTATAACTAAAGATTCATTACTACTTACTTCAAAATGACGTGCTCACGCCATCAATTCATATGTCTTCTTCAACATCTCCTCGGTTGGATTTGCATCTTCCAAAATAGTAATAATTTCGGCATTACTCTTTTTCTTCACCGTATTTATTAGATTAGGGATTTGGGATATCCTCATCTGGTCTACAAGTTTTGCCTCTGTTGTTAAAGGTACTTTTCCCCTATTTGATATTTATCTTTAGGTGTCCACACTTTTTTTGTTGCTTGTTGCCAGCGGGTCACAGTCAGTGATTGGGAGAGCCCTGTTTTGGCACCAGCCATGTAGTACAAGCACTAGAATTGAGTTTTTCGGCATGGCTGGGAAATTTTTGTATATCAACATGTGATAGAGTTTTTAGAAAATCCGTCTACCACCACATAGACATTTCAGAAGAATATGAATGAATAAATGTTTTAAGAAATATTTGAATTTAATTTTGACAATAACATGAGGAGTGATATATTTCAAACTTCAACGAGACTTCATACTACACAGTGTTTCTAGATTACGTTCAATGTGTTATTTACGCTTGTATTGGTGGGAAAACTCTTGAAAATGTGCAAAAGAGATTGCATTCAACCATGTTGTTTACATGACACATGTAGTTTACCTCCAGCCTAAATCAATGTTGCGTACAAATCTGTGAACGGTGTGTGGTATGAAGCCTTGCTCAAGCTTGAAAATGATAGTCAATCCATAGTCAATGTCTATTTAAACTTGAGGATGATACTTATATGATGGCTTAAGTAAATTGTTCTTACCTTGAGACTAGTACACCATGGGATTAGAGGATGGTTGTTATAATAGAAATTGTGTGTCTGTGGGATACTTTTATATTTTGTATTAAATGATGATACATATGTGTTTCTTCCTTTTATAACAATTTATATTTTGATACTTATAGCCTATCATTATGATACCTTGTATTCAACAGATGTTGGAAAGCCCATCTCATCTTCCCCCATCTCATCATCCTCGTCACCCTTAGCTGCCAACCAAAGCCCTTCTTCCCTCTCCAGTTCTTCAAGCCTCTACAAGATATCTGGATCAATAAAGTCTGCAACATTGTGTCCATCCATGATCTTAAAAATATCATCTTCTTTCCACTCTTCTTGCCTCTCTTTCCCATCTCGCAGCTTGGGCATTGCAACATGAATTCTATTTTCCACAACTACTGATGGATCCTTAGGTGTAGTTGAAATTACCAAATGGCCTTCAAAGGTCAAGGAACAAATGGAATAACCAAGAAAACACTATATGTTAAATCATGTGATTGATAGTAGATTGGGGCTCACCTGAGCCATAAACATGAAGAATTATTCTAAAAAAAGATGTAAACCATATATATGCGCACTTGAGGCAAAGAGAAGTTACATCATATCCATATTAAAATATTAGTTACAATATAAAAATACTAAACTAACTAATTCCTGAGTTCAATCCTGAATATGGTCGCAATAAAGATATGTGATTACAATACAGAGAAGGCATCGTAAAAATATAATTTCAGAATTTTCCCTAGCCTGACACGTTTTGCACTCAAATCCTTCATCGAGGATAAGTGGAGATGGGTGGATAGATGTAGATGAGTTTTCATCGACCCAACTAAAGTATCTGCAGCCATTATTTCCTTGTGATGCCCAATCTACATTAGTTCTTATAATATAATGAATAGTATTTACATTAGAAACATTAAATATATACACATTAGCAACCTTTTTTCTATTTGGGCAGCACCAAAATTATCATCCAGGGTTGCTCTGTGTCTGTGAAGTCTTCAACACACACTGCCCACCACCACATTGATAGTTTGGCACATTGACAAGAGCCATCAAGCCTATATCAATAATGCACCGCACCATCGTTACTATAGAAAAATCATTAAGACTAGAAAATCAAGTTCTAGAAAAATCATTATGACTATAGAAAAATCATTTAGACTAGAAAATCAAGTTCTAGAAATGGACGGTTTTGGTGCTTTGACCTTACAACAATTGAGCATTCATCATTTGGTACTTCTTGGCGTATTCCATTTAAGTTTTTCAGCTGTCGTGTTTATGTGCATGTTCTTTATGTGTTTGGCTTCTCTCCCTCACAAGGGATACACCAATAGGTAATTGATTTGAAAGCATAATGATTTGATAGTATTTTTTTAGGATAGGTGTAATCATCCTGCCAACCTTAATTAGCAACATTTGTGATATATGTCAAGTACTATAATCAATATGCCCAACAAATAGAGACTTAATAGTAAAAGCATGTCCTTTGGTTTACTAGTTTACTTATAATTAGTATGTCCTTTGGTTTACTAGTTTAATCTAGTTTAAGAATTGTTTGTTTCATGTTTGAATGTACCATTGAATGAAGCTTGGCTATATTAAGTACAATCTTAAGATTCGTGACTCTTCAAATTCTCTTGTTTCCTTCAGACCTCCAAACATGTGTACTATGAGATTTCCTCCAACAAATGGACTTGTGATGATTTTCACAATAGTACGTGTTGGAGGACTACTCAAAGTACTGCTTAAGCAAATCTGAATGTTCATCACCTGTGAATATAAGAGTTGATCATAGAAGGTCTATGCACAGGTGAAAAATATGCATATTTGACCAAGCAATACTAGTAGCTAGACCCAGCAGCAAATAGATTTGTGGTGATTTTCACAATAGTACATGTGTTGTTGGGTAAGCTCCCAATAGCACTCAAGAAAATATGCATGTTCATCACCTGTGCATATGAAGTGGCTCTAATGGAAGATATGATCACTAAATTCTGCATACTCCTTATTTTGTTCTGGGTTAATATTGTCAAACACGGTCTTTCTTGAATGGAATGACTCATTACTTGTACATTGACTAGAATGTTGGTGGAAGAAGGATGATTTGTTTGCAACCATTTTTTCAACTCTAATTTTCTCAACATAAAGGGGCATTTATCATAGCCATAGAAACATGATTATTTTAAAATGGAATACACCAATGAGTACCATCAGAAATATTGACTATTTACAATCATGAATAGTTAACCTTAATCAAATAGCTCATTTTTTTATCAGCATGTGTAGTCTCTGTGTATATGAAAAATGAATGAAATATCAAGCTGAAATAAAATAGTGAACAAAAATTCAAATTCAAGGCATAATTTATCAAGAGCAATAAACATTAGGACGAAAGAAAAATAATTAAGACTATAGAAAAATCATTAGAACTATAGAAAAATCATTAAGACTAGAAAATCAAGTTCTAGAAAAATCATTACAACTATAGAAAAATCATTTAGA
Source organism: Chamaecyparis obtusa (assembly GCA_027943335.1). Taxonomy (NCBI): domain Eukaryota; kingdom Viridiplantae; phylum Streptophyta; class Pinopsida; order Cupressales; family Cupressaceae; genus Chamaecyparis; species Chamaecyparis obtusa. Next base: position 351,295 of record BSBK01006719.1, on the reverse strand, counting down.
CTAGAAAATCAAGTTCTAGAAATGGACGGTTTTGATGCTTTATCATTACAACAATTGAGTATTCATCATTTGGTATTGTGTATTCCATTTAAGTATGTCAACAATGTTCAAAAAATAAGAAAAATCATTAGGACTATAGAAAAATCAAGTTCTAGAAATGGATGGTTCTGATATTGCTTTGTCATTACAACAATTGAGCATTCATCATTTGGTACTTCTTGGTGTATTCCATTTAAGTTTTTCAGCTGTCGTGTTTATGTGCATGTTCTTTATGTGTTTGGATTCTCTCCCTCACAAGGGATACGTCGATAGGTAATTGATTTGAAAGCATAATGATTTGATAGTTAGAAGGTTGGTTAATAGATTCCAGTCAGTTCTTTGTAGAGGGCAGTCTATTTGGAGTACACTTAATTTTTGTGCAATTTTAGAGTCCACTGTCCCATAGGTATAGTCTAAACACCAGTGTATTGATTTGAAAGTTTAGAATGTGATCTTTGCTTGGTGGTAACATAGGAAAATTTCCAGGCATATAGTTGTTCCTTTAAGGGAAGATTGTAGGGCCCAAATGATAGCCTTCAATTATATGTACTAAGTGTTACAATGGAACTATGTTGACTTTATTTTGTAGTTGTTTAACATGAGAGTTTTTAGATTAATAGGAGCTCACATTTTTATGGGAACGTATCATTCAATTGAGCATTAATGCCCATCTATATCTAGTGAGATGAACATAACTCATGTACCTCATGCTAGTGTGCTTGGATTAGACTAGACATTATCCAACCACCTATGAGGGTTGTCACTATTATTAATTGGTGTAAAAGGAGGACCGCCTATGTGTTATAGTACTTTATATAAATACTCACTATTTGGATAATGTCTAGTCTAATGAAAAATAGTGTATACAAGGTATCCAAGCACACTAGCATGAGGTACATGAGTTATGTGCATCTCACTAGTTATAGATGGGCAACTATGGCACACTAGTATCTGTGAACTCTTATTAATATACAAACTCTCATGTTAAACAACTACAAAATAAAGTCAACATAGTCCTGTTAACACAACTAAAGTTAAAATTAAATTATCTAAAACAAATGGTGCCTTAGAGGGATAGAGGAACACTTTTCTAAAGAAGTTTGACTATTTTTTGTGAAAATTCCTCCAAGGAATGCAGGTACTACTAGGGAGATCCAGGAGTTGAAGGAGAAGAACATAAGGTTTCAAGAATCTTACAATGTACTTTTGGCCAGACTTGAAGTACTGGAATCCAATCAAAGAGCAGCAAATGAAGGTGTTGATAGTGAAGAAGAGGAATAAACCCATAAGGAAGGGGAAGGAGAGGAAGAAGAGGAACAAATAGATCTTGAAGATCCTATACTATCTAACTCCTATTACATCAACTCATGCCTTTATAGATTTAGGCTTATTACATGACATTCCATCAAATTCACAAAATGGACCATAAGTCCAATTACATTGATATATTCATGTTTTGATCTTTTAGATCCTATAATCTTTATGATCATTCTTCAAGAGCCATTCAAGTGACCCCTTTTCATGACTTTGTTAGGGTGCCCTGCACCATACTCCCAAGTATCAAATAAATCCAAGTCCCTTGGATTGGGAGTTTCTTTCATTTCCTCCAATCTATGTCCACTTCTTGTTGAGGACCTGCAACAAAAGAGTATTCCATGTTCATGTGTTCTATGCCCCTCAAATGAAACATTATGTTCTCATGCCAAGCATTAAATATGTCAACCTTCATGTTTATATTCCCATAGATGTGTGCAAAAACAACACTTGCATGGTGAAAAATATCAAACTTCGGCAAACCTGTCATAAAAGTGTTAGAAACAAAAATAAACAAGGTTTTCTTGACCACTAGTTTCTATACAACTCTTAGAAACTTGTACACTCTCCTCATTAGCAACTCCTTGAACTCTCTCAATGAGTCCTCCATTTAGTAGTTTCTTCTCTGCCATAAGCCTTTTAATAGGCCACACAACCCTCTTCCTCATCTTCTTATGCCAACTTGTGGCTTCTTGCTGCAATGCTATCTTCAAGAGCTTTGACTCTTCACTCTCTAAGGTCCCTATCACCTCTGAGACCTCTTTCAACTTCTGATTCCAATTCCATCCTCCTTGGAATGCAAACATGTCATCTATGGCTTTCTTCACAACCCTGCCTTCTATCTTTTCAATAGAAACTTTTAATGGACACTTGACTATCCCAACTTGGATTCCTTCATCCATGCACTCATCCAGTTCATCAGCAACCTCTGCAATTCCCTTCTCTATCTTTGTTATCTCAACTTCTTGAGAATTTTCCTTTTGTGGCCCACGCATCCTCATTGTCTTCTCAATCTTGTTATCTTCATAAGTATCCTCATACTCTGACTTCTCTCTATTCATCTTCACATGCATCTCTGTTTGGAAACACTTTATATGGTGTTCTATGGATTGTTCAATGTTGTCATTAGCATTCTCACCAATCTTATCTTCTATCCTTTTGTCTGTTGTCTTCCCTTCACTCCCCAAGAGTCCATTCCACTCCAAAATACCAACACTCCTTGTCAATGTCCATGACACTTCTTCATCTTTCAAGGGCTGAAACACAACTCTCCTTCCTCTATCCAAGAATGTGTAAGTGTTCTTTTCTCCATCATGGAGGGTACGTTTACTTATCTACCATGCTCTCCCAAGGATCAAATGAAAATCCACTATGGGAATGACGTCACACCACAGGTTGTCCTCATATGGCCCAATGCTAAAGTGAACTTGTGCTTGCTTTGTCACCTCAACTTGGTCTTCCACATTAATCTCATGTGCCCTATATGGCCTCTCATGTAGTATCCTTGGAAAATTCAACTTCTGAACCATCTCAATTGAAACAAAATTTGAAAACACACCATTTGAAACTATAACTTTACAAACTTTGTTTTTGCACATACAATGTGTCTTGAATATGCATGGCTCCACAATGTACCTTGCATCCAAATCTGCATTAATGATCACCATCTTTTTTATATCCCTCTGATGTCAGAAAAAATTTTCTCCACACTTTATCTACAATCTAGGATTCATTCAACTTCAAACCACCACCTTGGAACGCTCTTTAAAGGATAATTCAACTTTAAGGGTTCAACAAGGGATTCTAGGTCTTCAAAATCTTAGAGTGTCTTCTCCCACTCTTCTCCCAAATAGATCCTAAAGAGTAGAGGAAAATTAGGATATTCAAGGCTATGAAGAATGAGCAACATAAGGTGAGGGGAGATATCCCTATGTATGATGGAAGTCTGAAAGAACAAGAGCTTTCAAATAGAATATCAGCAATAGAGGAGGTTCTTCAATGAGGGGAAGAGGAGGAAGAACAAATCAAGTTTGGGAAGAAAAGGACAAAGGATTGAATAGGACAATACTACACAATCCTAGAAATGCAAACTTTTGTGATTTGAACTATGTTCAAATAGGTACAGTCAAGTGTCCTATTGAAGTGCAGCCAGTAAACAAACATGTTCAGATGTGGACATCTAGTGGGTAGAAAGAACCAACTATCAAGGCACCATATTCCTAAAGTACAGGTTCAGACTCATACATCCAATGCCATGACTGATTCTTGGGACAAGAATCCTTTCAAAGGTGGTGAACATGGTGTAGGGGCATCTAGAACATCCAAAGACTACTCGGAGTCCATAATGACAACCATGCACCTAATGACATCTAAAGACATCAATTGGAATGTATTGGCACCTATAATGGCCTATAAGGTCATTCCATGCAATGCAAATGGCAAATATGTAATAAGTCTTAAAAGGCCTAATAGGCCTTAGGACCAAAATAAGAGCCTAGGATGGTATTTGGTGTTACAAGTTTATAATAGTTTAGATTTGATTTTAATAATGCTTACTAAGTTCATTTGGGTCACATTTCAAATTCTTAAGGCTTCATTATCTTAAAAGTTTCAAAAACTCCAAATTTGTAATGTTACAAATTCAAAAATTTGAAATGCAACAGTTATTAGAAAATGGAGGGAATTGGATTTTGTTATGTTTTAGTGCAAACTAATCCATCCAACCGATTGGGATTGATTGGGGTAGTTTCTAGGAGTCCATCAAATATGCCAAAGTTTCATTGTATGACAGAAGAGGCCTGGTGTACGGACTGTACTAAGTTTTTGATAAATAAACTTCTTTCAAATGCAATTTCCTTGAGTTCTTAGAGTGATTTTGGATTCATTTTTTCATTGTCTTACATTTGAATGCATTTGGAATAGTTAGATATTGATCCTAGACCACATCTATGCATTTGTGAGGTCTGTATTTGTGTATTCCAAACTAAGCCAAATAATTAATAACTAACTATTACCGGTTACATGGAGGTTGTAAACCGGTTGGAGAGGCTTATTAGAGCATGGATGTGTATGTTTGAGACACAGGGGAGTAAGGGAAGATAGAAGAATCAATAAATGCCAAAGAAACAATGTAACATACTTGGGTTTTTAATGAAATGTAAATTATTCTCCAACAGACCCTGTCACTGCCCGTGAGGGTACAGTCAAAATCCTTATTGATTTATTTCTTCTTTCATGAATGGTATGAATAGAGATGGATTGGTGTAGTATGGTTATATATTTATACTGAGTTTTTGATAAATAAACTTCTTTCAAATGCAATTTCCTTGAGTTCTTAGAGTGATTTTGGATTCATTTTTTCATTGTCTTACATTTCAATGCATTTGGAAGAGTTAGATATTGATCCTAGACCACATCTATGCATTTATGAGGTCTATATTTTTATTTTTACTCAATTAATTCTGACTGGCAGAGTAGTTTTAGCCATTCCTTTAACAATTTTGTGAGTTTCCAATTGAATATGGTCATTCCATGACCTCTGACCACTGTAACACATGGAATGACTAAGTATTAACATGTACTATAGTTCCCTAATCCATTAATGATGAAGAATTTTTGGGTGATCACCATAATTTATAGAGGAAACTTAATGAATTTGCTTGGTATGCTACAACAGTAGCCATTTGGTCTGAAGGAGGAACATAGATTATGATTTGGATCATCTTATAATGATCATCTAATGGTGAAACAACTACCTATTGGACCTAGAAGTGATCGGAGATAGGAGATTTAAGAAACCCTTGGATTAAGGGTTTAGAAGTGCTAAATTTGGAGATTTTGGGGTTCTCGGTGGACTGAGCCCTATTCCTTTGAGGTTTGTTCATTTTTAGACATTATTAAAGACTAATGAAGGTTTGGAGTCTTGGGAGTGCAATGATTCTATGGTTTCTTTGTTATTTGGGGTCTTTTTAAGCACTTATGAAGCTATAGTGTGTAGACAGTCACACCTGGTCTAAAAGAGTCCATGGAAAGCTAAATGTAGAAATTTGACTGCCCTAGTTTTATGTCAAAAATGGTCTATAGATGACTGTCACATGATTTCTTTCAGATTTCTACACCAAATGATCTCAGACCGGTCGCAATTGAAAGCTATGACTCCAAGTAGACTTCCTATGGAGTTAGATTTGACATTCCAATCCACACGAAGTCGGCAAAAAACAAATACCAGTAAAAAAAATGTTAAAAACACAATTTTCTCAATCTTGTTTGCAACATCTCCTCTTCCAACCTTACAATCATAAACCTAACACTAGTACATTTACAGTGTAACATGATGCGGTGATTCAGAAATTTAGGGTTTTGCAAGTTCATCTCTGAATCAAATGTATATAAATAATGATAAAAAATGTGCTAGCAAATACCAAATACATGATGCCCTAGTACATTTCTCATGGGCCCTAAGTAGGTAACCAATAAAATAATGCCAAACAAATGCAGGGTAAGGAAATCCTTACAGGCGGTCCTCCTTTTACACCAAATCATAGTGGAAACCCTCGCAGGTAGGTGGTCCTCCTTTTACACCAAATCACAGTGGCAACCCTCGCAGGTAGGCGGTCCTCCTTTTACTCTCACCAAATAATAGTTCAAACTATCACAGGCTTCAGCTCCTTCGCGCGCTCCGAATTAAAACCAAACAATGAAATGAGATACAAAATATTTTTTCTTTTTAAAGTTATGCCCGTGTTGGTCAAAATTTTGACCTACATTGTATTGGTCTAAATTTTGACTAACACAGGCATGGATTAAAAAAAAAAGGAATTTTTCCTTCTATAATCCGACCAAACTAAACCTTTTTAATTGATTGTCAAAAATTTTGGTAGAAAAATGAGGTCAAATGTAGAAGTGTCCTAACAGGGCTAGGCCTCCTAATAGGGACATTATACTTTAGTGCATATGTGTGGGTACCATCCCCACCAGATTTTTCCCTTGGCTAGGGTTTCTTCGAAAACAAATAATGGTGTTGTGAGTTGTGTCTTATTTGTTTATGTTGTTTTTATTTCAGCAATCATATGATTTATTAAGAATTGGTTTAAGTTTAATATAAAGTGTTGTAATACTAATTCAGCCCCCCTCTCAGTATTACTCAATCCTAACAATTTTAATGCAATAGTCTCATTAAATGGTAAGAAAGGTGGAATCTTCCCTCCTCCAAGGACTATGAAATATTTTTAGGACTTCTTAAATGATAATGATTTGACAGATATCATTCCAAAAAATGGTTTCTTCATGTGGACAAATAGAAGATCAAACTTTCTTTAGATAGTTGAATGGTTGGACAGGTTCTTCACATCTCATAATTGGAAATTGGTAGATGTTACTATGCAATCAAAATTTATTACATTCACTAGATTAGACCATTTCCCAGGTCTTTTGAATATTTCTAAAACATCCTCTCTCTCAGGTCATAAGCATAAACCATCCTTTAAATTTGAGAGCATGTGGTTCTATCACCTGAACTTTCACTTCCTTTTGATACATTGGTGGCTCACCTTCCCATTGGAACTGTGTGCTAAGGTGTTTCAATCTCATATGAAGCTGCAATATGTTAAATCTCAAATCAAGATTTGGAATTATCAAGTTTTTTAAAATATTTTTGAGAAGAAAGATTTAGTGGAAAAGGAATTAGAGAAGATTAATTGGCATATCATTCAACATGGTTTGGATGCAATCACTTTTGTAAGGGAGAAAAAGTATCAAGAAGAATGGGAGGAATTATGTCAAAGAGAAGAAGAATAATGGAGGCGAACATCTAGAGATCTTTGGTTGAAATAGGGTGATAAGAATACAAAATTATTCTATATGTTAGCTAAACAAAGAAGGGAAGCTAACACAATCTTCACTATAAATGATTCCTTAACAGGTAATCCCATTTTAGATGCATAAGGCATTCAAGATGAAGGGGTTAAATTTTTTTCCAATCTCCTTATTCTCCCTCCTAGCCCACCTCCTCATCCTGATCAAGGAGAAGAAATCCTTGATGCTATTCCATCTTTGATATCCTCATAGAATAATCACTTCCTCATGGCACCCTTCACTTTAATGGAAATACATAAAGTGGTCTTCTCTATGCCCACTGATAAGGCACCTGGCCTAGATGGTTTTACTACTCTTTTCTATAAAAAATGTTAGTATTTTTTATGTTTTGATCTCCCTGCATCTTTAGAAGAATCTAGGAAGAGCACCTCTATGCTCAAAATCTTCCTTGCCACAAACATTTCTCTCTTTGTGTGTGAATTTTGTACCTAGCTGTAGACACAACACTTCAATAAAACATTAGAGGTTAGCAGAAATCAAAATCTGACAAATAATTGAAACTAAGCTAACCAAGTGATTTACTACCTTCTAATAGGTGTGAGTATGATGTTCTCAGATTGGACTCAAGATCAGTGACAATGCAACACCTAAACGAAGGATTTGAATGCAAAAGATGGATATGAAATGAATGCAGATTATTCTATATTTTTGTATTTTTTGTGCAATAATATGAAAACTATATGAATCTAAGCTAGATGAATGAAATTGAGATTGAATGTAGATTTATCTAAGAATGATATGAAAACTATGAATGCTAAGCTATGATATGAAAACTATGAAACTATGACCAACAATGAAAGATCTCACAAATCGCCTGTCGCAAATGTTCAATCCTTCAATCGCAAATTCGCCAGAGTAATTATGCAAATTTGAGGTATTTTTTATGAAGAGCTAAGCCTTGATTTTATAGAAATCCAAGGCTTTGAGGATGCATGAGAAAAGCCATAAATCACTCTTGATAAACTCAGGTTGATTTTTGAGTTATCAGGAAATCAGAGATAATTAACTCACAAAAATCATGCAAAAGGAGTGTTTAACTCAAAATAAAGTTTAGATCAAATTTCAAATCATCATCAGATGTTGAGTTTAAATTTAAAATTGATTGTTGATTTCTAGTTGACTTCTTTTCTGATTGTGCATGATTTAATATGAATTAATTTAAAAATAAAGTGATTTATTCTCAACTTCACTGATTTTTGAATTAAAATAACTGATTTATGGGTTAATCAATTATTAAATCAAACTTTATTCTAAAATTGTATTATTAAATATTGACAACTTGCTTTAATTAATTAAATAGGAATTTAATCAATTAGTCATGAGATTTTAGATTTATTGTCAAAATTAAAATAATACAACTTAGGAATAATTTAATTAAACTCAATTAAATAATTAAGTGGCAACATTAAATATGATTAATTAAATATTCAGGATATTCAATTAATCAAACTTTAGGATAAATAGGATCTATCACCAAATAATTATTAAATTAAAGATAATTAGGATAAATAGGATAAATAGGAATATTGCTAGGAATATTCCCTGATGCATAATTTAGGATAAAATCAATTAGGATTCAATAGTGTGCAGATGTGCCTTAGGTTAGGAATTTGATGTCAATTTTGTTTGATTTGAAGATGTAGGAGATTAATGAACCTATAGCCCATTTTTAGGGTATTACATTTTGCCCCTCTTTGAATTATTGGGCGAAGCGCAATGGTTCAAAGAATAGTCTGTGTTTGATAAAGATGTATGAAACTGATTTGAAAGATTAACCGATTCCGAGACAAAAACTGATTGAAAGATTTGAAGATGCAAGATTTGGGTCCTGATTGACCAAAGATAATGTTAACTATAGAAAAAATGAACCGATGATTATGAAAAAGTGTCAAAATGTCTGATTATGAACCTGATGATTGTGAAGAAGTGAGTGACCGATTCCAGACCTGATTGTCCTAAAAAGAATCATATTGGTATCACATCCTGAACCCATCAGTTACGAAGAAATGAAGAAATAACACTAATGAACCGATGGTTACGAAAAGTTGATATAGTTTACAAGATAGATTAGGATACCGGATTGATATGGATCTCGATGAATCTGATATGCCCCAAGAATCAATAGATTTTCCCCAAGCAATGAGGACTTTAGATGAATCAGCAACTAGACGTGGTTGTTGTCTTGATTACTGAAAGAAAGATTTGATTGACAAAATTGAGTTTACAAACTTTGAATGATGTGCAATACCATGCCCCCTTCAGGATGAAAATCGAAATCAGACAAGAAAAGTCAGCGTTATATAGTTTAGAAGCATGTTAATTGATTTGAAAATTGGTTATACACATTTGAGAATGCATTCTACATCATTTAGAGGTCCTGGAGACCAAGTTTGACTAGTTGTGACCATGCGTTGACCATGGTTGACCAAGTTGAAATTTTGATAGTTTGATGTAAGATAATCAGTTAAGTTGAATTCTAGATTTCTATGATGATTGAAGGTTGATTATGCAAGTAGTCAGCCATCCTGGGTCTGAAAATTTTTAATCGCAATTTTGACATAGTAAATGATCTCAGATTTCAATTTTGATCCCGAAAATGAGTTCTACTTGCTGTTTCATTGGAGGGACCTTCATACAATGCTCAGTCCTTGTGTCATATTTAGCATTTTTTTTTTGAAGAATCGTTTAAGTGTTCAAGCAATTTGTGAGACCATGCAAACATGCAAAGTGCAAAATGAAATGCAAACCTAAGACCTAGGACCTAGTCACTGATCATGTGTCGATTTGTTTCATCATTGAACTTTTTAGGTAACTGAATAAATCAATACAAAATCCACTAGTTATGAAACTATAAATATATGAATATTGATTTGTATGTGCAAGAATCAATACAACGCTAACTGGTTAGACAACCATGGACATATGAATATTGATTTTGTTTTTGGAATGTCGGATTAGATATAAGCACCAAGGCATAAATGCCAAGATGACCTGAATATCATGTCCATTTTGATATAGAAATTTTTATAAGCATCAAAACATAAATGTTGTGATGACTAGAATATGCCTTGGGTAAACAAACACATCAAGCAGTCAAGAGATCATTCTACATCCAATGTGAATTACCCGTAGTGACCCTTTATCATTCACAACCTTAGGTAAGATCGTGTTTCATAGTAGGAGTAAGAACTCACTCAAAAAGACAATAGTTAGATGAAACTTCCTTGAATTTTCTAGGTATCAATGGTCAAGATACTCATGGCCATCCAATTCAAGATAGAGGCTCTTACAAACGGACACCATTTCAATCCAAAATTTCCAAAGTTGTTAGATTTTCACATACAAGAAGAAAATAAAGAAAAGATTATGCCCCCAGTCATCACTCTCTAAATCCTGTAAAGGACATCATCGAAGAGTTGGAAGGGACACAATATGCAAAAATATCAATGTGAATCAATAAGCATACAAGGAGATAAAAGCATGTAAAAGCATAGATTGTTTTCAGTTTATGTTGATGTTTGATTGCGTTGTTGTAGATGCAAAATCCTTTCTGGAGAGGAGACTGACTGACTGACTCGAATGAAGCTTCAAAGGACTCTGATTGGATATGACATGTCTAAGATACACTGGAGGCCATAGGATATGACTTTGATTTCCCCTAAGTTTGAACATTGACATGATACAGACCCTTGAGCTGATTGGTGTACAGATCGACTTTATTAAAAACAAGGATATATACAAGAAACAAACTGGGAGATATGTACAAACTAAAGCAAGACTGAAAGTTGGGAAAGACCAAGATTGCACTAATAGATGGAGCGTTTTGAAACAAGTGGCACCCGTTTGCCAGGTTTTCACCATCTTGGCAGAGATTCTATTTTTGCTACCAAGGTGCCCATTTCCAGGTTTTCACCAAGGCACTTTTTCTTTTTCTCATTTTTTTATATTTTTCATTTTTTCAATTTTTTTATACTTTTGATATTTTTTGATTTTTTTGTGAATCATCAAGGTGCCTATTGCTATGTTTTCACCAAGATGTTCATTTTTTTAGGACTTTTTCCAATTTTTATTATTTTTTTCAGGTTATTTTGCAAATACTGAATGCCTTAGGCATAGAGTTTCTTCAGATGGAGAACGTTGATTGGTTTTCGAAGCTGTTCTTCTTCATTCATTGAGAGTTGATAAGCACCAAAACCAAAAGTAGCAGTGATTAAAAAGGGACCTAGCCAATTGGGTTCAAACTCCCCCTTGTGTTCTCCATGTGATTGATTTTTAGGATTCTCTCTCAAGACTAGATCGCCAACCTGAAATTCTCTGTGTCTAACTTTGTTGTTGTAGCCTCTAGACATTCATTTTTGATATACTTTGAGATGATCATACGCTACTTTTCTACGCTCATCTAGTAGTTCAAGTTCTTGCAACCTAGACACTCTGTAGTCATCATCAGTTACTAGACCATGCATTTTGATTCTTAGTGATGGGATTTCAACCCCAATCGGCAGTACCACTTCAGACCCATAAAACTAAAGCGAATGGTGTAGCCCTAGTGGGTGTTTTGATACTTGTTCTGTAGGCTCAAAGAGCTGGATTGATCATGAGGTGCCAATCTCTTCCTATTTTATTAACTATACGATGCAAGATTTTTAATAGATTCTTGTTAGAAGCCTCTGCTTGTCCATTCCCTTGAGGATAGTATATAGATGACCAATGTTGTGTAATCTTGAATTTGGCACATAGATCATCTAGGTCTTTGTTCTTGAATTGTCCACCATTATCTGTGACTATAGAATGTGGAATACCATACCGACATATAATGTAGTTCATGATGAACATAGATATTTGCTTACTAGTTTCTTGTGTCAAAGGGACTGCTTCTACCCATTTTGTGAAATAATCTGTAGCTGTGATTATATGGGTATGTCCATTAGAAGAATCAGGATGTATGGATCCTATAAGATCAAATGCCATTGGTGAAAAGGCCATTGTGTAGTGAAGGGAATTAAATCTCTCCCTAGAGCATGAATTAAGTTTCCATGTACTTGGCACTTTTGACAATTCTTAGCAAACTTAATAGCCTATTTCTCCATTTTTGGCCAATAGTACCCAGCCCTAATAATTTTTTGGGCTAGTGTTAAACTATTTGAGTGTGACCCACAAATACCATCATGGACTTCCTCTAACACATGTTGAGACTCTTCCCATTCTAAACATCTAAGTAGCATACCATCTAGACCTCATTTGTATAGATCATGACCAATGATAACATATCAGGATGCATTACAGATAAGGTATCTCTTTTCATGGTGGTTAAAGGTATCAGGAATGATTTGATCTTTGAGATAGAAGAAAAGGTTTTTATATCTGGATGAATCATGACCTACAATAGTGCAGATCATATGGGTATCAGGGGAATCATATGCAAGATAAGATAGTGCTTCCACTAGGAACTTGTAGCGTAGCTCATGTTCAAGCTGCTGTAATAAAGTAGATAGCATTGCCATTGCATCGGCAACCTTATTCTCTGTTCTAGGTATTTTCTCAAAGGTGATAGATATGAAGTATTTCTTTAGATCATCTACCATTCTCTTGTATGGAATGAGCTTTTCATCTTTCATTTGATACACATCATTGACTTGGTGTATTACAAGTTGTGAGTCTCCATGAATGTATAGTTTTGTTACTCTCCACTCAATTGGTATTTTCATACCATTTAGAAGGGCTTCATATTTAACAATATTGTTTGTACAAGGAAATTTGATTTGGAATGCCTTAGGGATTGAGTATCCTTGAGGAGTGATAAACAAGATGCCTTCTCCAAATCCATTTTGTGTATAGGATCCATCAAAGAACAATTTCCATTATCTAGAAGAAAGATTCATGATAGAGGAATCTGGGAATTCCATTTGCATTGGTGTGTCATCAAGCATAGGTGCATCCACCAATTGATCAGCAATAACTTGGCCCTTAATAGCTTTTCTTTCAACATATTCAACGTCAAATTCACTTAAGAGCATGACCCATTTGGCTAATCTACCCGTGAGGGAAGCTTTTCTTAGTAGGTAATTTAGTGGATCAATCTTAGCTACCAAATGTGTGGTATGAGCCAACATATAATGTCTCAATTTTTGTGATGCAAATATCACAGCTAGACAAGCCTTTTCAATCATAGAATAGTTCTTTTCATATGCTACCAATGTTCTACTGATATAGTATATAGCTCTTTCCCTTTTGTTCTCATCATGTTGTGCAAGAAATGCCCCCAATGATGTATCTATTGCAGAGACATATAAGATCAATGGCTTCCCTTGAATAGGAGGCATCAAAATAGGAGGATTTGATAGATATTTCTTGATATGATTAAAATTATTTTCACATCCCTCATTTCATGCAAAGGTCACACCTTTATGTAATGTCTTTGTGAAAGGCTGTGATATGTCTGCTAGCTGAGATATGAAGCATGTAATAGATTATACTCTCCCTTGTAATGTTCTCATTTGACTGATATTCTTGGGAGGTTGCATCTCCATGATAGCTTTAACTTTTGTTGGATCAACTTCAATGCCTTTCTTTGAAACTATGTAGCCTAAGAGCTTCCCAGAAGTGACACCAAAAGCACACTCCTTAGGGTTTAGTCTGAGACTAAACTTCTCCATTCTATCTAGTATCTTGCTCAAATCATTTAGATGTTTAGATCTTATCATAGATTTTGCTAAAGTATCATCAACATAATCCTCCATAGTTCAATGCATCATGTCATGAAAAATAGATGTCATAGCTCTCTGATATGTAGCACTGGCATTCTTAAGCCCAAATGGCATGAAATTCCAATAGAAGGTACCCCATGCGCATGTGAAAGTAGTTTTCTCTTGATCCTTTGGAGAAATTTTGATTTTATTATATCCAGAAAAACCATCCATTAAGGAATACATCTCAAAACTTGCAATCATGTCCACTATCATATCAATGTTAGGCAGTGGAAAATCATCCTTAGGGAATGCTTTGTTTACATCTCTGAAATCTATGCACACTCTTATAGATTTGTCTGGTTTTGATACAGGTACAATATTAGAGATTTATTCAGCATAGTCAATAACATGGATGAATCCAGCTTTCAGTAGTTTCTCTAATTCAACCTTGACCAAGAGTGCAACATGTGGATGCATCTTTCTCAATTTCTGCTTAATAGGTTTGACGTTTGGAGCTATAGATAAATGGTGCATTATGAGATCAGGATCCAACCCTAGCATATCTGAATATTTCCATGCAAATTTGATCTTCTTTTTTGTTAGGAATGTTGTAAATTTTTTCTTTTCTTCTTCTAATAAAGATTGTGCTACATGAATCAATTGTGGTTCTTCTGCTATTCCCAAGTTGATAGATTGAGTGGGCTCAATTAGAACTGGAGATCTATCCTATAAATGACTCGAAAGGACATCAAATATCTCATCCTTAGGTGCCTCAGAGAGGTTTTCACCTTCGGATACATCTTTTATTTTTAATTTTGTAGGTTCTGAGACTGCCATAAAGTGGTTTTCACCCTCAGAACTCCTTTTCTTTTTCTTTTTATTCTTATTTGTTTGACTAAGATACTTGATGTCTGACTCCTTCATGCTAATGCTCGGTTCACTAATGGAAGTCCTCATAGGCTCAACTATGTTGAGGTAGAAAGCAAGAGCATAGTCATTGGGAAAGGTATAAATACCTTGGCTCAGATTCGTAGAGGTTTGGTCAAGAAGTTCAGGATTTTGGATAGTCAAAGTGGTGAAAGATTGGAAAATAGTGTTTACAGATATGGATCTATCATCATTGGTCCTAACCCGACACTCAAGTTCGAAGGTGATATTACAGCTTAAGATGTTCAATTCGTGAATAGGCTCAATATCATTGTGGGAGTCCACTTTAGCCATTGGTGGATCAGACTCATTAAGTTCATCATTTCACTCTAAACTTACATTGGTTTTAGGTGCATATTGGTGAATAACATCAATATGTTTCTCTGTGATAAGCTCATCTTCCTCTGGAATGGCTCCCCATTCATAGTCATTTGATTCCTCATCTATGCCTCTAGGAAATTTAAGAATGTGAGTAAAGTTAGGATGAATTTCCCAAGAATGGTTACCCTCAGATTCTAATTTGAATTCATACTCATGGGAATCTATTTCAAAATAACTACCACCTTCCTCTTTATCTATTTGATTGTCTTCAAGATTAGATGGTTCTTTTGGTGCAACTATCTCTTGTTCCATAGTAGGTTCTTGTGTTTCTACTACATTGATTCTTTTTACTGGATCATCTTCAGCTTCAAGGAGGTCTTTTATTTCTTTAGGCAAATGCTCATAAGGAATGAGATCTTTAGTGGTGTCTAAATCATCATCGTTAGATTGTTTAGTTGTTTCTCCCATTAGTTGATTTGATGTGGATGGTTCAATCTATTATAAGACATGTGGGGAGTTCTTGCTAAGATAGAAAGGCTTCTTCTTATATCCTAGACCTATTGTATTCTTGTTTTCTTGGCCATGATGGTCAAGAGGTGATAGAAGACCTTTACCCTATATTCCTAGAGGTCATTTTCCTTTATATCTCATTTTTGTGATCAATTTGTCCCCTGGGCCATATGACTTAGAAGCGATCTTTGGTGTTTTAGCATCACATTTTTGAACAACTTGAGATTCAGGTTCATCTTTGTATAGCCATGAAAGCACAACTTCATCCTCTTCAAACTCTTGTTTAGATACTTGTTCTGCAACAAAATTTCCTTTATATGCCTCAAGAGGTTCTTTAGACTCCATTTTAGACTATTTTAGAGTTTGCCCATAGGACTTAGGCGAGATAGGGAGAGATGTCAAAGATAAGACTGGCTCTATAGTATATTCTCCCATACCATTTTCTTTGATTTTAACCTCTTTAGCAATGTCTTCCATCTTGGATGTTGAAGCAATGTCTAACTGCTTAGTGGAAGATTCTCTATTATTAGGAACAAGTTTATCAAAACTTTCTTTCAATCCATTGCAAGTTGTATATAGATCAGCTGGAATCATCACTTCTACTCCTTCATAAGGAAATTTCAAACACCGATGGTACGTAGAAGGAATAGCTTTCATTTCATGTATCCAGGGTCTCCCTAGAAGGATGTTGTAAGCCAAAGGTAGATCAAGAACTTGACATATAGTATCTATGATGACTGGACCTATTTTGATAGGTAAGACAATTGTTCCTTTGGAAGATCTTTCTTGCTCATCATATGCTTTGATAGTTATCTTCTTTCTAGGATCAATGGCAATTTCTAAAAATCCCAATTTTGTAATCAAGCTGAAAGAACAAATATTTAGACCAGCGCCTCCATCTATCAACACACATTTGACATGACAGTTTTGGATCAAGACTTCAATATGCAAGGGCTGGTTATGCGGATGACTCAAGGAGTTATCATCTTCCTCTGAAAAGGGGATATAATGCAGAGACATAAGATGACCAACCATAGTCTGGAATTTGTCTAAATCAAGGTTATCAGGAACATTGGATCTGAGAAAAGCTTTGTCTAGAATGGCTCTATGAGCTGGAGATATCTGAAGCAACTCAAACATGGATATTTTTGCATTTTTATGCTAGAGTTGTTGGACAATACTATATGATGTAGGCCTCATGTCTTTAGGATTTGAAGATTTAGATGTAGCATTCTATTTAGAAGCAGATGAAAGATTGAAAGGCATCTTGGGGACATTGGATGAATATGGGATTTGTCCTTGTAGATGCGCCTGAGCTTGTGATCGAGTAACTGCATTTGCTAATTGATTTTCTCTATCTTTTCTTACAATTGTGATGAAATTACAATGCTCAAATAGGCATGGCTCAACCATATTGATGACAACATTGTTTCTAGAGTAGGCATAATTGACTTTAGCACCCATATTAGGCTAAGCAGATGAATCTTCTTGATTATATCTCGAAAATGGTTCCGTGAATGCTATATGATCATTATTGCTCTTATGATTGTCAATCGTAATTTCTCCATTATCAATTTTGTCTTGTATGATGTGTTTGAAGTGAACGCAGTTATTAGTCTTATGACCCTTATTGCGATGGAAGTCACAAAAATCATTCTCTCTCCACCATTTCAGTTTAGGTTCAGGATCAAACACTTTTATCTCAGGAAAGTAAATGATTTTGTTAGCCAATAGAGTTTTCATAGCAGACTCCAAGGACTCTCCAAGAGGAGTGAATTTGTGGTTAGGATCTGTAGCCCAAGGTTTGTAAGAAGATGGCTTCTTCTTAGATTATGTTGCTTTAGCTTTTAAAGCTTTGATGGCTTGGGTGCCAACAGTAAGATTGAAAGTGGGTGCCTTGGATGGAGAATGGATAGTATCAACAACACCATCTATGATGACACCCTTATTCTTGTTCCAGCTTTTGTTCTTGTCCTTAGAACTAGATCCAGATTCATAATTGTCCTTTTGAAGTGTGGTATCTCCTTTTTTCACAAGTACCTTCTCAATTTTGATCACATTATCTACCATCTTATCAAAGGATGTATGATTTTGCATTTGTAAAGGGTAGTTGATTTCTGGAACAAGATTATTGATGAAGATTTCTAGCTTCTCAATTTTTGGAATAGGTCTAGCATATAGAGAAAATTTCTTCCTCCATCTCTTGAGAAATGTCAGGAATGGTTCTCCTAGATATTGTTTCAGATTGCGGATGTCAATCACGGTGACCAGATGTTGAATATTGTAGGAGTATTGTTGATAGAACAATTTGATTAACTCAAAAGTTTTGATAGTAGGAGGCATCCTAAAGAACCAATGAATGGTTTCTCCTCCCATAGATCAAGGGAAAAGATGCATTAAGTAGGTTGGTTCGTGCATGAACTCCATAGATTGAGTACAACATTCTCTGACATGATCTTGAGGATTAGATTTTCCATCATACTTATCATATTTAGGCATCTCCACTCTTTTAGGGAATGGCGGCATGTACAAGTCTTTATCAAATGGAAAAGGGCATAGAGCCTCCATGGAGAACTCTTTTTCCTTTTTTTTTTCAAGTTTGTTAAGTTTGACTTGCATGGCATGCATCTGTTTCATCATAGCTATGATTGGAGTTTCTTCCGCATGCATAATGATATCTTCAACATTAAAGTTGGGAGGAATTTTAGCCCCTTGATGAGCTAACTCTAAGAAGTATGTTTCTTTGTCTTCCTTCAAGAAATGCCTCATCATTTTCTTGAAGTCGTCATTATTTTGATATCGAGCAATTTCGGAAGGTGTGGGTTCTTGATCCGCACCATGTTGAGATTGATGTCCTTGAGACCCATGGTTTGTCCCTCCTTGAGACATGTTAGGAGTTTTAGGACTCCCTGGGATAGATTGAGGTGGAGTTTGTTGATTACCTCTGTGAGTTGATGGAGGGGGTATGTAACCAATTTTCAATTGAAAATTTCCAAGACCATCGTCTTCGTAAAGACCTAAATTGTAGAGTTGCTCAAGAGTTGGACCCATGTGAGTAGTCAAAGGTACGATGTTGGGTGCTTCTCTAGATTTCTTGTGTGAGGAAGCTCTATTTTCCACCATTAACCTTGGGTGAAGAAAGAAAGCAAGATGAAGACAACTAAAGAAAGATCTAATTCAAGAAGATCGAATGACACAACCTTGTCAAGATTGAAGTGATTGAAGATTAGATCAGACGTAAATGAAGGATACTATGCCATAGTAGTATGGGTAGATGCCCAAAAGGTAGCAGGCATGAGCTCACAACACTTAGTTGTTTAGTAAGAAGACTGAATTTGAAGATAATTTTGACAAGGTTTTGACACGATGAAAAAGACTCAAATCGATAAATCAGAAGGCTAAATCAGACTCAAAAGATCACTTTAGGAAAAATGAATGAATTTGTTCTAGTTTCTGCTCTGTTCCTGACATAGTGAATATTTTGACAAAATCTGGAAATAGGCTATAAAAATTGGATTTCTGAAAAATTTGACAAGTCTCTAACAACTTTTTGAAAATTCTCAAATGAGTTTCTAAAAGCTCGTACGACACTGGGTATGCTCTCAAACAATAATTGACAAGACTCATACGATAATTACTACCAAGGATAATGTTCTTTTGATTTCTAGTGACAACACTCGTACAACACACTACTAGCTCCCGTACGACAATACAGGGGTTATGAAATGACCTTTGTTGAAGACTTGTATGACAATCTGAGACTATGGGATGACTTTTGACTTCAGAGAGGAATTTTTCTTCAGATTTTGTAATTTTTGGGTTTTTAGTTTCAGATTGTTGGTAAAGTTTTCTATCCAATTTTGAAGATCTGTGTAATAGTTCATCTAAAATAACCAAGTAGATATCAAGCACTCAAAATAGCAAGCAAGGGAAGCAGGTAATCATCTGAAAACAATGAATAAGGGCAAAAGAAACCTTGCACATGAACAAGAAATAGTGACTTATTGTGCTAATCCCTAGAGATACTACTTGTGTATGTTCTCAAAAGTTTTTCAATAATGCACATATTCCTAGAAAATGAAAATTTGGCCTCACTAGGGTTTGTAGTAATGGTCTGACTTTGCAACTTTTGTGATCTCGAGAGGGTGAAATCCAATCCAGGTGCACCGGGGTTTTGACACAGTCTAAGAATTTAATCAATCAGGAGCTACTAGGGAGATCTGACAGCCCAACAATAGACCACATCTGTGAAGATTTCCTCCACAAGGACATTTATATAGTGGCTATTGCTACCATGATAAAAATGGCTATTACCACTTGAGGTTTCGTCCACGTGGTTGACCCAATTAAGGGAATGTCCACTATGGTTAACCCTCTCTAAAGGTGACTCACAAAAGATACCACAGGGGGACTAGATCGGATTCAAGGATCTAGGTTTCTGGTACTATCCAAAAGGGAAGTAGAGCATAATCCCCTAGCCTCTTCACTTCACCAAGACAAAGCAAATGGATTAATCTGACATGCTAAGACCAAAATTATCATACAAAGATCTATGATGTCAATCGCTTATGATCTATCAACTTCTCCAGAGAGAGAATGTATCAATCAAAAGTTGAAGACGTACAAATCTAGTAGAACGCAAGACAATCTTAGTAACCTCCCTACCTACAAGGGGATCCTTTGTCAAGAAGAGCTTCACATGCATGAACAAGCGAAAGAAGCCCACTCTCTTGAGATCATCCACAAATAGTGTTCATAGGGCCTATTTACTATGTGTAACAGATATGTAGAAAGCAAATCTATGTTAGTTTTATAGCCAAAAATGAAGTCTGTGATATGAAAGCGAGAAAATTCACACAAGCTTGACACATGACAGTTTGTTTTATGTCCAAATCGAAGTGTTATTGGATCATAGTAGAATACCTGAATTCCTCGCAACGTGCTTAGTAGATTTTACCTATTTTAGTAATTTAGTTTCCCTTTTCCCAATCAGACTCAGCAAATATTAGTCAAAAATAGAAGATCTCAATTGTTAGGGTTAACTGTTAGTCCAAATCTGAAAAACTGACAAAAATTATGAAACAATAATTGAATCATGGAGTCAAAACTTGTACAATAGTGGGTTACCTTCCAGATGACAATCCAAATCCCATACGACAATGGGTTAGCTCTGATACGACTATCTGTAAACTCATACGATAGTGGGTGTGTTACCAAACAATAATGTATCTCTCAAACGATAATCTGCAGTTGCTGAAATGAGCCTCAAAATCCTCAACTATCATATGACAACCAGTAGCTTCTGGTACGACTTTCTGACAAAATTCATATGAAAAATGTATGAACAGAGAATGAAATTGTACAATGGACCAGAAAATGACATAAAAATAGATAGAAGTGAAATAGAAGAGATGGAAACCCATTTCAGGGCCCCACGGTGGGTGCCAGAAATGTGTGTGTAAATTTTGTACCTAGCTGTAGACACAACACTTCAGTAAAACATTAGAGGTTAGCAGAAATCAAAATCTGACAAATAATTGAAACTAAGCTAACCTGGTGATTTACTGCCTTATAGTAGGTGCGAGTATGATGTTCTCAGATTGGAATCAAGATCAGTGACAATGCAACACTTAAACGAAGGATTTGAATGCAAAAGATGGATATGAAATGAATGCAAATTATTCTATATTTTTGTATTTTCTATGCAATAATATGAAAACTGTATGAATCTAAGCTAGATGAATGAAATTGAGATTGAATGTAGATTTATCTAAGAATGATATGAAAACTATGAATGCTAAGCTATGATATGAAAACTATGAAACTATGACCTGTATGTGACTGGATGTGACCTCTAAATCAGACACAACACAACATGGTCATTATTCACTTGATAGAATTTGGGAGAGAGTATGAAGAACTCAATCCAAATTCCATGGTGAGGTGACCTGTTGCCTCCTATGTGAATGGGGTGTTTGATTACTCTCAGAACAAGAGCCAACAACCGAGAGACCAATTCAACAATGGAGGATTTGAAAGCAAATATGAGCAAAATGAAAATAAGCTAAGAATTAATGCAATTAATCTAGAAAACTTTGAAAGAAATATGAAATGCAGATTTTTATTTGATTTTGAAATAAAGATGATATTAGTCTAAGAACAAGTAAGCAAATTTAATCTAAATGTGAAATGCAATTATACTAATATGAGAAATTAAACTAGATAATGCAATAAAAGAGCTTTGAAAACAATGAATCAAATGAGACTAAAAAAATGCCTATAGTGTAGATGCTCTCAAAAATTGCTCTCCCTTGAATGAGAAAAAGAGATTCATTAAATAGACCAAGCTAGAAGAGGAATGAAGAGTTTCTTGATTCAAAACGGTGGACTCTTCATTTCTAATTGAGATAAAAAGACAATGAATTATTTAATTAAAAGAATGGAATTTGCCACATGTGGGGAGGTGACCTTTCGAGTAATTTGAATTATTAAATTCAAATAAAGAGGTGTCCATTCAATTAACTAAATATTTATTAATTCCTTTCAAGGGTATTTAGCTAAAGGGGGTGGAGTTTAATTTAATTAAAAGTACTTAGGACTTCATAATTAAATTAACTTATCATAGAGATTATTTAGCCAAATAAAGTCTAGGACTTAGGAATTATTTTAGCATTTGATTATTGCAATTTAGGGTCATTGCAACTGACATCAAGTCAAATTAAGTCAAGTAGGAGAGAGAAAATTGCCTAGTGAACTAGGACTTTGATGATGTAAAATCAAGATAATGCACCAAAATTGATGAAATTAAATAGGTGCCAATTTTGGGGTATTACATTTGCCCCTCTTTGAATTGATGTGCGAACAACGCGTTGATTCAAAGAATAGTCTGAAGTGACAGATGATGAAAATTTCTGAAGTCTAAGTTAGATTGCGAAGACAACGGTCTTAGAAGAGAACCAGAATCGGGGTTAGATTGCCCCAATACCAATTGATAAAGATGTAGATTTAGGACTATCTCCGAATCAGGGTTAGATTGCCCCAATACAAAGGTTAGTCCTCCGAGACCCAGGTTAGATTGCCCAGATAACGGTCTTAAAGAGATTTTGAGAGTCATCTCCAGAATGAAGCTTGACTCCCAGGAATTAGGGTTAGATTGCCCCAATACCCAAAAGATTTCAAGATCCTCGAGGATCTGAGTTAGATTGCTCAGATACCTAAGAGATAGATTTCTAGATAACAAGATACGAGGCGCCAAGATGCCCCTAGCAATGAGAACTGTTGATTCAAATCAGACTGATTCAAGAATAGATTTGACAAGATTCAATGATGCAATCATCCTGCCCCCTCGGGAGTGAAATCGAAAGATGACATGTCAGAAGGATGATAAACAACAAGAGATTGCAGAGCAAAAGCAATTAGACTAGATTCGTGAAGCTGCAGAAGTGAAGCGGAGCAAAGCAGAGGTCTTGTTGACCAAGTTTGACCATGGTTGACTAAATTTGACTTGAATTGACTTTGATGAAAAAGAGAAAAGATCTCAAGAACATGATGCAAAGATGAGGATCTGGCAAGAAAATGACCCCAGAAGGCTAACTGCACAAGCATCCGATCCAGAAGGAATCCAATATTTAAAACGTGATTTTGAGCCACTTAGAGATGTCAGATTTCAATTTCAATCCCGAAAAAGGATGCAGCCAAGATGAGATTGGGACAGAAGATGAGAACCTTTGATGAGTAGATCCAGAAGAAAGCAATCAAGAGAGAAACAAGAAAGCACTCCAAATGCAAGCCTAGAATGAAAGATGCAAGTCTAAATGCAGGCCTAGGATGAACAAATGCAATCCTCCGAACTTGGCTGTTGGACTCATCGTATTTATCATCATTGAGTTCATTTAAGCACGGGACAATCGCAAGATGCCATACAATTCTCCCCAACATGAGAATATGAATATGACATGTCTTAAATTTGTCGGAATGAGGTGTAAGCATTAAGGCACAAGAAGCTAGAATGACCTGAACACCTATTCCTTTTAATTTAGCAAGTTAACATAAGCATCAAAGAACATTTGCTAGAATGACCTGAATGTCTCTTGCGAACAAACACACCAAGCATGCAGGAGTTCCTTCTTTTGCCAAAGATTGCTTGCAGTGACCCTTACATTCACTTAACAGGACGAGCGTTTACAATTTCATTAGTAGCAGAAAGAAGTCACTCAAAAGACAAGGAGAAGAACCAACCTCACCAAAGCATCCATATAAAAGGAGTCAAGGTACGCATGGCCATCCAATACGAGATGGAGGCTCTTATAGATATACACCCCTCTTATATGAATTCTTTGGATCGTTGGAACTAAACCAACAAACAGAAAGCAAAAAAAAAACAAAGCAAACAAACAAGCACTCAAAGAAAACAAAGCTCAACATGCCTCAAAGGAACACACATTTAGTTTTAGTTTCAGTTCAAGTTCATGTTCAAGCGGATTGAAGAAAATTCAGAAAGATAACGTTCGAAGTCTCAATGAGATAATGACAGTAGGCAGATGCAATGAGAATCACTGGTGATTGATATAAGGGAGAAATCCCGAAGAAGAGAGATCGAACGAAAGCTAGGTATCCGCAGGCAGGCATAGTGGGAACCACTGGCGACCAATGCTCAAAAGAGTTTCCGAAAGTGATAGGACAATGCCCCCTAGGCCAGGCAGGTGCCCCCAAGTGTGAACCAGTTCCAATCTATGAAGAGTTGAGGAAAACTCAAAGACAAGCGCATGAGCTAGCAAACCAAAGCAGGAAACAAACTAAAGCAGGAAAGCAAGAAAACAAACTAAAGCAGGAAAGGAAGGAAACTAAAGCAGGAAACTAAGAGCCAAGCAACGCTGAGATGAGATGTTACTTCAGGAAAACAAGAGGTGCCTGTTTACCAGGTTTTCACCATCTTGGCAGAGATTCTATTTTTGCTACCATGACGCCTGTTTACCAAGTTTTCATCAATGGCACATTTTTCTCTTTTTCAATTTTTTTGTACTTTTCTCTTTTTTTTTATTTTTTTTGCATTTTTTTGAATATTTCATTTTTTTTGTATTTTTGTATTTTTTCATTTTTTTGTATTTTTGATCTTTTCATTTTTTTTTTTGGTATTATCAAGGTGCCTATTTACCAGGTTTTCACCAGGATAATAGATACATCAAAGCGCCTGTTTGCCAGGTTTTCACTAAGATGATCATTTTTTCAGGACATTTTGCAATTTTTAGGATTTTTTGAGCATATACAATTTTTAGGATTTTTTCAGGATCAATAAGTATGTACATGAGCATACAAGCAATGTCTCAGCTGTAGAACTTCTTCAGATGAAGAGCGTTGATGGGCTCTTTGAGTTTCTCTCCTTCAGTGGTGATCTCTAGAAACACAGTCATTTGTAGTAGTAGCCAACTGAGAAGTTGCAGAATCAGAACCAGATGTTGTAGCAGTAACAAGAGAACCAACCAGTAGTGTCCAACAGTCAAGAGATCCATAGTCAAGGAAAGATCACTTAAGTGAGACCCACAAATATCCTCATGGACACACCTTAACTCTTCGTCAGATTTCCCACGCTCTAAACACTTAGGAAGAGTACATTCTAGATTTTTCTTAGTCATGCCATTAGTAATGAGGAGATGCTGATATGCACTTTGGGACAAGGCAAGATGGAGTGAAGAGGGTAAAGTATGAGAGGCAAGGGTGATGAAATGGAGGGAAGCATGAGAATTTTGGAAGCTCGAATGACAACTTTGATTTTTTCTTTCTTTGGAATCCACATAGCTTTTGAATTTTTTCTTCTTTACTTTGAGGTGCTTTTGATGACAATGCCTATAGAATGGATTTCGAGATCCATTTTTTATTTTATTTTCTGGCTTTTGATTGTCTTCTTCTTTTTGAGGACCTTTGCGGTCTTTTGAACACCTTTGTTTCTTTCCTTTCTTCATAGTCACATGTCGATTAGATGGGACATGGTGACCTCGAGATATAAGTGGATTCTCATTATTTTTATTTTTATGTTGCACATCCAAGTTACTTCCAAAAGACTCAGGAATGGTGGATGAAAGAGGTTTATATGACTGGTTCAGGTGGAGAGGTGGAAATGGAAGTGGATGGGCCACTTTTTTGAGAGATGAAGGGGGAATAAAAGTCAATGGGATGGGCTCAAGTGCAAATATATCAATATCATCCTCATCATTCATGAATGCATCAGGTAGATCAAGAAAGTAATCTTCCATAGAGCATTGTCAATTGTGAGTAGTCTTAGAAGAGTCAGATAAGTTTGGAGGAATATTATGTGAGACTAACCAAGATGGTCTATTCCAAGAGTCAGGTCCCCTTTCAGGTGGTAAGAGTGCACGAATAGGAACCATTTCAATTTTGGATCTTCCAATATTCCATGAAGCTGTAACAGAATGGGGTCTTACATACCCATGATTTGCTAGAGTAGTAGGAGTATAGCTTGGAGTAGATGGCCTAGGAGCCATAGGAATGATCTCCACAGGAGGGTGGAAAGGATCATCATCAATAGCTTGATCTGGAGGATCATAACTTTCTCCTCTTTCTGATTTTTTAATACTAGCATATAAGTGCATAGCATCAACTGGTATTTCTGTAGTAGCATCTGATATGGAGTCCCATTCAGCTAGAGACATAGTCGGAGGCAGACTTTCTTCATTGCTGTCATCTAACATAGGAAGTGTTTCTTTAACAGTAGGATCTTGTTCAGTAGTAGAAGCAGCAGAGTAATCTGGAATAGGCATATCTTGAGGCATACCCAAGAGAAGAGAAGCATCCAATAGTTTCTCCCAATCAGTATGTGTGCCATTGGACTTGGCAATAGTAGGAGTCTATTCAATAGTAGAAGTGGTGGAACAATCTAGAGTAGGCATACCCCAGGGC
The DNA here is from genome assembly GCA_027943335.1 of Chamaecyparis obtusa. Taxonomy (NCBI): domain Eukaryota; kingdom Viridiplantae; phylum Streptophyta; class Pinopsida; order Cupressales; family Cupressaceae; genus Chamaecyparis; species Chamaecyparis obtusa. Next base: position 324,710 of record BSBK01006719.1, on the reverse strand, counting down.
ATACCCAAGATAAGGGAAGCATCCAACAGTTTCTCCCAATCAGTATGTGTATCATTGGAATCGACAGTAGTAAGATTTTGTTCAACAGTAGAAGTGGTAGAACAATCTAGAATAGGCATACCTTGAGGCATACCAAAGATAAGGGAAGCATCCAATAGTTGCCCCCAATCAGTATGTGTGCCATTAGAGGCAGTGACATATTCAGTAGTAGCTGCAGTAGTAGAAATCTGTTCAGTAGAGTGTATAAAATCCTCCTGGTGAGGACCAAAATCATGTTCCTGAAGCACTTGAGAAGGTAGATAAGACTCTTTCTGGTAGTTTGAATCAGAATTTTGAACATTCAAAGATCTTTCATGTGTCATAGGATGAATTTGTGTTTCTTCATTATCTGAATCTACATGTGAGTGCAAGCTGTAGCTAGGTTGGTCAAGCTCATAGCTCTGATAGCCAATACCAAATCTATCTTCAAAAGGTTCCTCACAGGAACGTGGAGATGGAGGGAGAGTTGTCAAAGACAAGATGGACTCAATCTGATATTCCCCCATGCCAATATCTTTGATCTTCAAGGTCTTTTCTATTTCTTTGAGCTTAGCATCATAGAACTCAATGTACTCTCTATTGGCAGGAACAAAGCTGTCTGTTGTTTGGGTAAGCATCTTAGCAGAACAAGTATTTAGGCTAGCACTATTGTCAATGAAGACGCGGGGGATATGCTCGGGACCTTCCATAACTTCAGTGTGTAGGAGAGCATTATGCGGGTGGCTTAAGGAATGATCATCTTCTTTGGAAAAGCACAAATAGTGAGGTGAAGTTAAATGACCCACCATAGATTGGAACTGATTGAGATCGAGATCTTTGGGGACATTTTCCTCAGTGAGGGCTTTATCCATAGATAGTTTTGGTTTGGATGTTGAAGGTTCAGGACCTTTGAGAACAATCTTTGCACGAGATTGAGTGATAGTGTTCGCACAAGCTAGAGATTGTGTGGATTTATAAGAGGGAGACGCATGGCCTCGCAAGACAAAGGGAGTTTTGGGTTTAGGAGTATCCTCGCTCCCTGGAGCAATGATCATGTCACAGTGAGAGATCCAAGGTTTGTTTCTAGCAAATCTGGAAGGCGGTTGAGCTTCTGTTGTAGCCTTCTCAGTGGCATTGACTGTTTGCATGCTAGAGCTAAGATTAAAGACAGACTTTGAGGGTTTTGGCATGTTAAAGCTGAGATTGAAAACCAACTTTGAAGGTTTTGGCATGTTAGAGCTGAGATTGAAAACTAACTTTGAAGGTTTTAGATCTCCCATCTTGTTGGTAGTATTACGAGAGATCGTGAAAGAGTTGATAGGTTCAAAAGGATCAATAGGTTTAATTTTAGAAAGTGACCCTTCAGAGTCTTGCTGGTCTTCAAACAATGGGTTATAATATTCTTGAAATAATAAGTCAGACTGTATTTGAAACAATGGATTGTAATACTCTTGGAATGACGAAGAATGTGAGAATTCCTCACGAAGTTCAGATTTCATAAAAAATTCAGGATGACCTATGTCTTGATTACAAGGTTTACTTTGATCTTGATCAGCGTTCTGAATGGGATAAGTCTTGCCACTTCGAGTCGTGACAGTCATAAACGAAGATGTAACGAGCAAAGATTCGGGATAAAGCTAGACTCTATCTCTAAGATAACGAAAAGGAGATAAATGGCTAGAACAGCCAAGATGCAAGATGAACCTGGTATGAATTATCAAAAAGAGATGGCTAGAACAGCTGAGATAAGACAATCACAACATAAGGTACAAGAGCACAATGAGATAAGGTAGACTAATGAGAGACAATACGAGTCAAAGCAAAGATCGATCGATTCCTAACTCAAGACAACTAGTTTCTGATGGTAAATGATAGGAAAATAGAAAAACAAATCATGGACAAAAGGCAGATCAGATTTATGTCATTGATCAAGCACATAAGACAACAATCAAGGAGTTCAAGCAAACAGTCTTCAAGCAATGGGCAAGGGACAAAGCAACCTTGCACACGAACATGAATAGTGACTTAGTATTTCTACTCCCTAAGGACTCTACTTGTGTATGTTCTTGAGAATGTTTTAGCAGACACTTAAAACACAACAACATCCTAGCAAGTTGTCTACAAGGATATACATGGCTTTTCTAAAGGGAGTCCTCGATATACACAAGGTACGTGAGGCCCAAATCCGTAGATGAGAAGAATTTGAAATCACACAGCCGGGGGGAGACGGTAACCCAAATCTCCTCCTTCACTTCTCAAAGGTATAAAGTTCTTTGAGGCTTAGCCAAGAGTGAAATCTAACTCATTCCCAAGAGAGGTGTCTTTGGATTCACCTCCCGATATTTATACTCCACCGGAACACGGGAGTTAAGGTCGTCCCTTGAGGTGATGAAATCCCCAAGCAGGCCTTCTAAAAAAATGAAAAGTAAGTAATTCTCTATCAAAAAGTATTGGAAAGCACTAAAGGTGGTGCATTTAACCCTTCAAGTAAATGTGAGGTGAGTCCACAAAGTGGTGCATTTAACTCCTCACACAAACTCAAAGTGAGTCCACACCCTAGAAAACAAGTGAGTTCCAAAAAGCACAAAAGGGTTGCCAAGTGGAACAATTAACGCTTCTTTCCTATAGACCCCTCCCCTTTAATGTGGCACTGGGATTGCAACCACAGGGCAGAAATGAGGGGCCGGCGGATTAGCGAGTCCAATAACCCAAGATAGCAATCTAGATCAATCACAAGTAATCTAAGACTGCTAATCAATACTACTCATAAGTGCAAGAGGGTTTGAATCATGGAATATTTAACTTTCCAAGTAAACATGAAGTGAGTCCACAAAGTGGTGCATTTAACTCTTCATGTAAACAAGGAATGAATCCATGCCCTCAATTACTCAATGAGATATTTTGATATTTGAAACCAAGAATTACTTAAGGTTTAAACACAAGCATTCACTTACACAAACTTGAATGAAAGAAAATCCATGTTCATTCATTTTCCATTAAGAGCATCAATTAAAATGTGTTCTATGAAAGCATGTAAACACTCAAGCCAAACACATGAGAGATTAATTTTATGCCCAAAGTCCAAATGTTATAGAGATTTTAAGAACTCACCTTAGGTCCAAAGATCTGCAATCCAGCATTTAGCACACATCCGAAAGTATAGAAGCAAGACAAATCAATGGCAAATCGTAAGATATGTAACATTTCTGTCTTCAAGACAGTCTTTAAAGATTGATTTATTTGACCCATAAAATCACAATATTAAAATTTCTGGAAAGAATAAAGTTTTTAGCTAACATCAAGAACTATCATTTCCCAAAGTTACAAGGTCTTATGATTCCATTTGGTTCCTCAACCAATAACCTTTTTAGACTGTCATTTTTATGTCATAAATCAGATTTAAAACACCAAACCCTTCCTAGGGAATCACATATCTTTCTCAAAAAGAATCAAAATGAAACCAAACCAATTTAATATTAACTATTAATGAATCTAGTTTCCAAATATGTAAGCCATTTATTTTTCCCATTCATAAATCATTTTCTAAGAATAAATCATTGCCTGCAACTCCAATACAGATTGTTAAAAACCAGTTTTCACTCAAACGCCCATAACTTTCACAAATCTGCATGAAAATGACTCAAACCAAAAGGAAATGAAAGCTAATTCATGTATCTTTCCAATGAATATTATTAGAGATCTTTATTATTTATAATTTTTCCACACTAGACATTTCAATCTGACTATATTCAGAGAATCTCAAATCTGCAAATACCCACTTTCACCAAAATGATCATAACTTATTCATTTCTTTATAAAAATGAACCAAACCAAAAGAATGAGAAAGAGGATTAATCATTCTATCCATCCATTACTATCTTACAAGGTTTTCAGACTGTAAATGGCCGTACAAGGCCTGAAAGCAACATTAAAATTGAAAAACCAATAAAGAATGAGGTCAGAAATTGATCTTTTCTGCCCCACGGTGGGCGCCAAAATGTATGTGACTGAATGTGACCTCTAAATCAGACACAACACAACATGGTCATTATTCACTTGATAGAATTTGGGAGAGAGTATGAAGAACTCAATCCAAATTCCATGGTGAGGCGACCTGTTGCCTCCTATGTGAATGGGGTGTTTGAATACTCTCAGAACGAGAGCCAACAGCCGGGAGACCAATTCAACAATGGAGGATTTGAAAGCAAATATGAGCAAAATGAAAATAAGCTAAGAATGAATGCAATTAATCTAGAAAACTTTGAAAGAAATATGAAATGCAGATTTTTATTTGATTTTGAAATAAAGATGATATTAGACTAAAAACAAGTAAGCAAATTTAATCTAAATGTGAAATGCAATTATACTAATATGAGAAATTAAACTAGATAATGCAATAAAAGAGCTTTGAAAACAATGAATCAAATGAGACTAAAAAAATGCCTATAGTGTAGATGCTCTCAAAAATTGCTCTCCCTTGAATGAGAAAAAGAGATTCATTAAATAGACCAAGCCAGAAGAGGAATGAAGAGTTTCTTGATTCAAAACGGTGGACTCTTCATTCCTAATTGAGATAAAAAGACAATGAATTATTTAATTAAAAGAATGGAATTTGCCACATGTGGGGAGGTGACCTTTCGAGTAATTTGAATTATTAAATTCAAATAAAGAGGTGTCCATTCAATTAACTAAATATTTATTAATTCCTTTCAAGGGTATTTAGCTAAAGGGGGTGGAGTTTAATTTAATTAAAAGTACTTAGGACTTCATAATTAAATTAACTTATCATAGAGATTATTTAGCCAAATAAAGTCTAGGACTTAGGAATTATTTTAGCATTTGATTATTGCAATTTAGGGTTGTTGCAACTGACATCAAGTCAAATTAAGTCAAGTAGGAGAGAGAAAATTGCCTAGTGAACTAGGACTTTGATGATGTAAAATCGAGATAATGCACCAAAATTGATGAAATTAAATAGGTGCCAATTTTGGGGTATTACATGACCAACAATGAAAGATCTCAAAAATCGCTTGTTACAAATGTTCAATCCTTCAATCGCAAATTCGTCGGAGTAATGGTGCAAATTCGAGGTATTTTTTATGAAGAGCTAAGCCTTGATTTTATAGAAATCTAGGGCTTTGAGGATGCATGAGAAAAGTCATAAATGACTCTTGATAAACTCGGATTGATTTTTGAGTTATCAGGAAATCAGAGATAATTAACTCACAAAAATCATGCAAAAGCAATGTTTAACTCAAAATAGAGTTTAGATCAAATTTCAACTCATCATCAGATGTTGAGTTTAAATTTAAAATTGATTGTTGATTTCTAGTTGACTTCTTTTCTGATTGTGCATGATTTAATATGAATTAATTTAAAAATAAAGTGATTTATTCTCAACTTAATTGATTTATGGGTTAATCAATTATTAAATCAAACTTTATTCTAAAACTATATTATTAAATATTGACAACTTGCTTTAATTAATTAAATAGGAATTTAATCAATTAGTCATGAGATTTTAGATTTATAGTCAAAATTAAAATAATACAATTTAGGAATAATTTAATTAAACTCAATTAAATAATTAAGTGGCAATATTAAATCTGATTAATTAAATATTCAGAATATTCAATTAATCAAACTTTAGGATAAATAGGATTTATCACCAAATAATTATTAAATTAAAGATAATTAGGATAAATAGGAATATTCCCCTATGCAAAATTTAGGATAAAATCAATTAGGATTCAATAGTGTGCATATGTGCCTTAGGTTAGGACTTTGATGTCAATTTCATTCGATTTGAAGATGTAGGAGATTAATGAACCTATAGCCCATTTTTGGGGTATTACACTCTCATTCCTAAAATTAAAGATCTCAAAACATTTTGATTTTTGTCCTATTGCATTACGCAACACGATCTACAAGATTCTCACAAAAGCCATTTATTTGAGATTGCAACACCTCATCACCTAAATTATATCTCTGGAGAAAGATGGATTTGTGTTGGGAAAGGAAACCACATGAAGGGCATTAGTGGCCCATGAAAATGTTCATTCCATACATACAAATCAGTCTTCATCATTTGTTATCAAATTGGATATATGAAGGCCTATGAAAAGGTAAATTGGCCATTTTTATTTAAAGTCCTCCAAAAATTTGGCTTCGCACACAAATGGTGTAAATGGATTAGGGCTTTCATATTAGGCACACACTTTTCAGTCAATGTAACTGGGATTCCAATTAGTTTTTTTGCTTCTATTCAAGGGGTAAGACAAGGGTATCCCCTATCCCCATTCCTATTCATCATCATGGCATAAGCATTTAGTAGAATTATAAATCTTAGAAAATAAAATGGCTTATGACAAGGTACACACGTTGCTAGAACTTCCATCTCAATTACCCATTCTTTATTTGCTAATGACACTCTACTTTTTGGGAAGTCAAATGTTCAAGTAGCTAAACAAATCAAACAAGCATTGGATCTCTATACAATAGTATCAAGGTAGAAGATTAACCCTAACAAGTCAAAGATACACATCTTCTACACAAGTCAGTTAACTTCAAATAGAATAATTAATATATTGGTATTCTTGATTGATGAACTTGCATTCACTTATCTTGGTATCCCCTTTTTATGGAAAACAACAAAGACATTTATTAGAATTCCATTATTGAAAGAATAAAGAGAAAATTATATGCATGGAAACTGGAAATAATGTTGGCTTTCATTATCAGGTAAAATCCTACTTGTCAAATAAGTTCTCTCAAAAATTCCAAACTATTACATTTCAGTCCTTAAAGCCCCTAAATCTATTATTCAACAAATACAAAAATTTACAAGAGATTTCTTATGAAAAAGTAATTTGACAAATGAAAAAAAATACCATTAGTTTCACTTACGGATATGGAATCCAGTAAAGAGATTGGGGGTGTGGGATTGCACGACTTAGCAAATAGAAATAAGGATTTTGGAGACAAGTTGATATGGAAGATGTATTCATAACCCAATAATAAATGGTACAAGATTATGTAGGAAAAGTATCTGGAGTCCATGGATTTCTCTAGGATTTTAACAATATCAGATCCTCCCCGTGGTTCAACCATATGGAATTTCATGATGTCTTCAAGAGAGGTTGTTACTAGATATATGTCGGTAGTTCATAATGGGGAAAGTGTCAACTTTTGGAGTGATTCATGGAATGGGCTACCACCTTTAGATAAAAATTTGGAATTGGCCACTACAATCCAAATTATCATTGACTGTTGAGGAACAAAGATTATTGACTAGGTTAGTGTTGTACACATCTTTTTAGGTACGGCTACATGGAAATACTCTTGATCACTACCCACATCTTGGGATCAATTAAAAATACTCCAACATATTTTATCTCAAAGAGATGTGTACATCTCAAATAAACAAGATACCTTATTTTGGGTGCCATCCAATGATGGGAAATATTCATTCAAAATTGGGTATAAGACTATCCACCAATTGGATGTTCAAAAAATTGAATCATGGAGCCTTTTCCTTTTGTTGGAACAGTTCAGTTTTTCCAAAAGCAAGTTGCTTTGCTTGGTTAGCTTTCAAGAAAAGTATCCTTACTAGTGACAAATTGCATAAACTAAACATTTCTCAACCTTTTAATTGTGTTATGTGCAACAAGGAAGTGGAGAGTGTTGACCATAGTTTTTCGCCCTACTCCTTTTCTCAGCAATGTTGACATTTTGTTATGATTAAATTGACTCTTGTTATGCCTCTTCCCAACACCATATGGTATATGTTCCAATCATGGCCCAATATTTTCTCTAAATCAATGTTTGCGTGTATTTGGAAATGTATTCATGTCTCTATTATTTGGTCCATTTGGTGGGAAAGAAACAACAGGATCTTTAGGAAAAAGACATCTGATGTGCATGTGGTTTTAGATGGGATAGAAAAGTCTATTTTAGAGATTGTTAATTCTCACACCCAAAAAATAAAATCCTATCACATTTTCACTCCATGGGATAAGTTTATCACTTCTCAATGGAAATCTATTCATTTTTATTCCCTCCCTTCCCCTATGTCTCACTCCCAACATCTCACTGACAAATCTAAGGTCAAATGGCATTCTCCATGTGAAAAATTCATCAAGTTGAACTTTGATGGGGCTTCTACAGACAATCCATGCTTATCAAGTATTGGTATTTGAATTAGGAACCAAATTGGAAGTTCGATGGTAATGAAATCTTCCAATATTCCAATTAGGACTAACAAAATAGCTAAAGAAGTGGAATTCTTGACTGGTTTAACCTTAGCAAAAACATTGGGGGACACAAATAGACAAATAGAGGATGAATCAACTCTAATAATCAATGCTTTTATATCTAGAAAAGATTCCAATTGGAAGATTGAATATATCCTCAAACAGATTTGGTCACTATTGGATTCGTTTAAAGAATGTTACATCTCTCACACATATAGAGAGGGTAATGACTTTGCCGATATGTTAGAAAATTTGGGTTGTAAGAACACTAAATTGGACTCCTCAACATCACCCATTGATATTCATGATTACCCTAACCTCTTACAGATTGTCAATTCGGAAAAAACAAATTGAACTTTTCATTTGTTGCAAGTCAGATCATGTCCCCGCATAGATGATGAAATGTGTTATATTGAAGTGGCCATCCCATGATGCTTCACATCAACTGAAGGCTGGGAAATTATGTATCCATGTGACACATTAAGATTCCCAATTAAGATATGTCATTTCTTTATGTTGCGAGCATATATCGATAAACTATGTATCCCCTAATGATTATACTGTGCCACCAATTTGATAAATCACATTAAATGTAATCTTTTGTAACCTCAAGTGTCGATGCTGAAAATCCATTATTCTTAGTACCTCCAAATATTTGGCTCACTCCTCTCATCAAATACTAATGTATTCTAGGAACTCACTTGTTTGAAACTTCAATAATGTGAGGTGAGGATGAGATGTGGTAGACATATGTCACGAACATAATTACTTCTAGCTTCTATCTCGTATTTATTTCCCTAAAAGCCAAAGCTTGTTCTTTCTGTGCCTTTCAATTTGGATCCTATTACTCACTACCAAAAATGGAACATGCCCCATGCAATTACAAAGTGGCATTGAAAATTGCAGCTTGGGAGCGTCCTTTGGAGGACCACATTGAGGATGTACATCTTGGTCAAGTTTTCAAATTAACTATCAATATTGTAAACACAACATCAAATGAATATTGGGTGAAGAGATCCTCTACCCTCATGCAAAGAGGTTTATTTTTCCTACTCAACTTCATTCTATCTTCCTATCTAATGTGGTCGATTTGATGCAAGCTTGGAATTTATTGGAAAATGTTGTTAATAAAACTGTTAAAAAAGACCTCTTGTAGGATGAAAAGTTATTGGAAGTTTTGCAGAGTTATGACCTGTGGGATGGTCAGGCCCCTTTTGGTGGGCTCTTCCCTAGAGAATATTTTTAAACCGCGGAAGAATTTGTTACAATCTATGATAGCATTAAAAAGTCCATGGTTCAACAAAGTGTTTAGCCCTTTCAACATGTGACTAGAATTGTTGGTAGCATTCTCATATCCAAAATAAAGAGTATGATTTATACTAGAATCCATGTGATATTGGCTATATTAGGGCATGAACATGTAATGAAAAGTCACTTTACAAATTACAACCCAACAAAAAGTTCTTGATCCCATGATTTTCATTCTTTACAGGCTAATGATGGGGGAATGTCCCATCTCATGCACACACTTCCTACACAAATCTTCAAGGAGTAGGTGAAGCTAAGGAATCACCCTCACCACTGAATAGTTCATGGGAAAATTTCTCTCCTACGAGTTCTTCTTATATTCAGGTAATCTTGGAAAATGCTCTTTTGGACTCTACCTTTGGTATGAATGATAGTATTGGAATGGAAGTCTAGCCAACAGAGGAGTAATACCCTTTATTTTTCGATGCAATTTTTTGGAGGATTTTGTTACACCCAACCAGTTCATCAAATACCAAAGTATCAGAGTATGTTTCATATGTACTACAAGATACTCTATTTTTGGAAAGCTATTTACTAATGGGATTTATATAATTCAAATACTGGAATGCAATGATAAAATCAAGTGTATAATCCAAATGTTCTCAAGGACCTTCTTCATTCACAGTCATAAAATAGTGGTAATTCAAGTGTCTAAAAGTCTCTAAAAATTTTAACTTCATCATGAAGGATAGTAACTAATTAGATAGTTGATTTTCCTTTTTTCATACCATGGTACATTTGGGAAAGGTTTATGAAAATTGGGGCAATCTAGTGTCCATTTTTGGGATTATACAATTTGGGGCAATCTTGTGCCCACTTTTACTGTACAAAACTCTTGTAATATGGGTAATTTCTTAGGTGTTGTTAGGTGATATGGGGACTTAGTTTCTAGGTAGTATTTCCTATCATGCATTATATTTGAGTAGGGATAGAGGTTTTCCTTCACTGGTTCTTTCCCTCTTGAGCTCTTGAACCGGGTATTTAATATAATATAATACAGTGGCTCTACCACTTTTGCCAAAAAAATAAAGAAATATTAATTAATTAAATAATACAATTATTTTATTAATTGAATATTAAGGAATTAATTAAATAATAACAATTATTTAACTAATTTGTTAAACATTTAATAATTTAATAATTGATTAAAATTATTTAATTATGGAATTGGGGGGAATTATGAATTCAAAAATTGAAAATAGTAGAAAGACACCAATTAAATAAATAATAAAGATTATTTAATCAATTTAAGAGGAATATTAGTGAAATTATCGCATATAGATAACAGGTCAATTTTGGGTGTTTACATTTTTTCCCTTTTTGAGATGCTGTAGTTTTAGGCATTATTTTTGTTGGTGTAATTAACTATTCACTAATTATATTTTACTTAAGTTTACTTAGGATAATGCATTTGCATATTAGTTGTCATTGATACACCTAGGAATTTGCATTTCATTTTAGCAAGTGGTTAGGAGAAATTCCACTTTAGATGGTGATAGTTGTCATCTCATCCTCTTTGTGTGTGAGGTCCACCTTAAGTGCTCTTATCACATTATCATCCTCTCATTATTTCACATGTTGCACATACTTTGATGAACAATGGATTATGATCCACCTTTGGTGGACATGTGATTCTACCTAGTGAGGTTGATAGCTTATCATCTCATTATCATGTAGTCTTATTGCATTGCCTATATATTCAGGCACTCCTACTTTGTATTCAATTCAATTTTATATAATCAATTATTTGATCATTTTGCCTATATCTCTCTTGTGCTATCAATTGAGCTTCTAGATCTTGGCATTTTCATTCTTTGCCTTAGGAAAATTCTTACATGGTATCAGAGCGATGTCAAAATTCTTACAATTTTAAATAATAATTAATAAAAATTATGCCCTAGAATGCCCTAGCAAAAAAGAGATAATAACTAGGTAGTATGGTGCCCCCTCAAGCTAGAGGTCTTAATTTGTTAAACAACCGACCAAGATCACAATGCAACTGATAGTTTAGAAAATGGAGGTACTGGGAAAAAGTTATGTTCTTTGAAAGGTAACATTTTACAAACACAATTCAAATGAGATTGGTGCACGTCTATTGAGGAGGGATGGGGAGTATAAATAGGTCAAAAGGGTCATTTTTAAGAGTTTTTTTCACTCACAATCTTTGGAGAATAGGAGTAGATGAGGTCTTAGAGTGAATTTAGAGAGCTATGGGGGTCTACGAGGATGAAGTTCACATTATCATTCAGGTCAGGACCTACTAGCAAGAAGCATAATCATGTTTTTGACACATTTATTGTCTCATTTTTTGTTCCTTTTTGGAACTAGGTCATAGTTAGGCTCCTAATCGAGTTGCATATGTAGGTCACATTTGTCACAATAACAATGGATGTGATGCAACTGCATGATGCTTTTATCGTAATCGATCTAGAATCACTTATAAAGTGACACACTCACACTTTGTTAGCTGCAACTCATGATTTATTAAACGTAAGTGTAATTTTGATTGTACACATGCAAAATGTAATTTATTTGAAACCAAACCACATGTGGTATGCACATTTGATGCAAGCACCTACTTAAATTTCTCAAATTAGATAACCACATGTGCATAATTCCTTATAGGTATATGATTTATTTTTCACATAGGCTAAATTGATAAATACATTTTAGACATGTGTTGATTTGGTTTTAGCTTGCATACCTTGTTAGGATATTTTACTGTATTTTGACTATTTTTTCCATTTGCATTGGGCCTTTAGATACAAGATGATGTATTGATTACTCATGAGAATCATCCTGATACCCTTGCATATAGACATAGACTGAACCAAGAGGAGATGAACCATCTTGATGGGATGGGACTCCTTCACATTACTCTAATGCCCTAGATTAGGTAAAATAGAGTTTTGATTATAGCTCTTTGTGAGAGGTGGTACTCTGAGACTTTCTCTTTCCACTTACCTATATGAGAGTGCATTATCACCCTAGAGGATGTGTATAGGATACTAAGACTATCTATTTGGAGGGAGAGGGTAGTGTTAGAATAACTGAGAGGGGGGTGATTCGGTTATCCATAATCCCAAATCAAAATGTATAATCCAAAACAATTTACTTAAACTTCTGCAGCTCTGTAACACAAAATACTTTATTGTCTGTGCTTTTACCGATTACCAATCAATTAAAAACTAATGATTACCGACCAAATCTAACATGTAATATGTAAAGTATGATAACAAAAAATCACCACAATGAACACATAACACAAAAGATTTAATGTGGAAACCCTATGAAGGGAAAAGCCACCAGGGACCGGCAACCCAAAAATGTTCACTCTTCTGAAGTGAGGTCGGTGAAGACCCAACCCTGTTAAAGGTTACAAACACACTATTAGGTGTGACCTTGTTAGAAGATTTTAGACCAACCATTATCGTCCAACCAGCAGTCACTCCAGGGTTGACAGGATAACAATGCTCATTCTATGAATGAAACATATAAGACTTTCAAGTCCACTTTGTTAAGAGATTTCTCTATTTACAATGGTTAGAATGTAACAACGGTTTGATCTCATTACAATACAACTTCAATTGTAGATGTTCAGATCTATATTATGCTCAATCAAATCCTCTTATCAGTATTACAATTCTATATCACAATAATCAATGACTTACTATCGCTCGGTAATAGCTTTCTGATGCTTGGTAAACTTTGTAGTTCGATTCTTCTTAACCAGTTTCATAATGAAACTCTGGTATCTTAAATAGACAAGTAAACCATTTTCTTTTCCTCCATTAGATTTTTACGCTTATTCTCCTTCGTCCATTTTATCACTTAAACCTTCCTCGACAGTTGTGCCAATAACACATTTTGATTTCATCTTTTAGATCTTCCTTGAATTATGCTAGCCATTGATCTCTGTAACAAACATTATCTCCATCACTGATTTTGATGTACTTTACAGCTCATCAATCCTTAACACCTAAACTAATCATTTAATTCTTTTCTCCTGCTCGGTTAACAAAGAAATGCATCGGTGAACACAAGCTTGGTTTATACTATGCTCGATATACACTACACTACTCGATGTATACTATAATGCTTCATCAACCGACCACACTGCCTTGTATCTTTCAGCTCTTTTCCTCATCATAGATGAATGAAACATAATCAAGTCAATAACATAAGTTCATAGACTCATCAGGAAGTTACTCAATGTATTCCTTATCCTCATCTATCATATACATCTTCCTCATGTAGATATTTATGTTCTTCATCTCTTTTACTCCTTTTCTATAAATGTTTAGTTATAGTAACTTACAAAATAAGTGATGTCAAACTAGTTGACATCAATGACAACATATTATTGATTTAATCATATTACATATCTAATTAGAAACTCGGTGATCTCTAATTACAGATGTTCAATTAGGTTCTAAATCAGTTGTAGTTCATCAATCTCTGTCTTTGGCATTGATGGCAACTCAAGTAATATGAAATGTACCATACACATACCAAACATGTATTCTAAAAATCCGTGAACAAATGTTGTAAAAGCTCTCCCTTAGCTTAATATGTTTAATCACTACATTACTCAACAACATTATCAAATGCAACTTTGACATTCTGCAATTATGATCTTTTCAGCTTTCGGATTCCTTCTTTTGTTCTCAGTAACCGATCTTCAGTGCTCTCCCTTTCTTCAATTTGTCTCTTTCTTCAATTTGTGTCTCCCTTAGATAATTCTCATCGGTGCATATTGTTTCATGTTTTTTATCTCTCCCTTTGACAACAATGCCAAAGAAACAAATAAACATACAGCTCTATAGTAGCCAAGTAACTCTTTATTGTCCAGTGCATACTCTGTATCTCTGTAGACTGATATGCCAATCTGTTCCAGTTCTCTAAACTTTTCACAACCTTAGACATGATCCAAAGTGTGAACTATGCTGCATCAACATGAATGATCTTCTGATAAAATTAGGCTGATGCAACATCCAGATCACATTAGTGACCGGTAGATAGGGGACGAACCCCAAGTCTTGTCCTCAATTATTTAAATGTATCCTTCGGTAGAGGCTTTGTAAATATGTCTACAAGTTGTTCTTTTGATGTAACAAATTCTAGCTTAACTTTCTTCTCTTGTACTTGTTCTCTCAAGTAGTTATACTTAATTGATATATGCTTTGTTTTAGATTACATCACTAGATTCTTTGAAATGTTTATTACATTGGTGTTAGCACAGTATATAATCATCAGCTCAGTGATTATCTCATTCATACCTTCCAGAACTTGTTTAATATATGCAATATTTGAATAGTTTGTAGCAGCAGCAACATACTCTACTTTGGCTGTAAACTGAGCAATGAAAGCCTACTTCTTACTTGTCCATGTAACAAATCTTTCACCAAAGAAAAATGCTCCTTCGGTGGTACTTTTTCTGTCATCCACATTTCCAGCCCAATCAGCGTCGTTATAGACTTTGAGTTCAAAATTTCCTTCCTTAGGATACCATAATCCATAATCTTCTATTTTCTTCAAGTATCTTAAGATTCTCTTTGTAGAAATCATGTGTGACTCTCTAGGGTTTGCAGAAAATCTTGCAACAATTCCCATAGCATGTGTTATGTCTGGTCTACTATGCACTACATACATTAACTTACCAATCATTGATCGGTACAGTGTCTGGTTCACTTCTGTAGTTTCATCTTCCTTAGTCATTTTACATCCAGTAGCCATCGGTGTTCCCATAGGTTTATCATCTTCCATGTCAAATGTCTTCAATACTTCCTTAATATATTTGGATTGTGTGATGAATATACCATCATTCTGTTGAATCACTTGTAGTCCTAGAAAGAACTTAATCTCTTTGAACATAGAAATTTCAAATTCACTTCTCATTTCATCAGCAAATGACTTACAGATTTGATCTTCTCCTCCAAAAATAATGTCATGCACAAATATTTCAGCAATAAGAATTGCATCATCAGTATCTCCTTTCATATACAAATTGTTGTTCTCACTTGTTCTAACAAATCCTATACTTAACAAATAAGTATGCAGCCTCTCATACCAAGCTCTCAGTGCTTGCTTTAGACCATATAAAGTTTTATGTAATCTACATACCATATCTTTCTTTTTTGGATCAATGAACCCTTCAGGTTGTTCTATGTAGACTTCTTCTTCAAGTATTCCATTAAGAAATGTTGACTTGACATCCATTTGGTAAAATTTGAACTTTTTGTGTGTAGCATATGCAAGTAACATTCTGACTCCTAATCTAGCAATAGGTGCAAATGTTTCACCATAATCAATTCCTTCCTCCTGTGCATATCCTTTGCATACCAATCTAGCTTTATTCCTTGTTACTTCTCCATTCTCATTTTGCTTGTTCCTGAATATCCACTTAGTACCAATAACATTCTTATCTTTAAGGCGGGGTACTAAGGTCTAGGTTTTGTTCTTCTCTATCTGTTCTATTTCCTCTTTCATTGCATTAACCCATTCATCATTTTATAATGCAACTTTTACATTCTTCGGTTCATATTCACAAACTAGACATGTACCTTGTCTTGCTTTACTCCTTGTTTGCATGCCAACTTGTCTATCTCCAATGATTTGTGTCTTAGGATGGTGTCTTCTGACAAAACTCACCAGTATCTAATTTCTTCTTTCTTGTTCATCATGTTCAGGTTCATTTTCTTTCTTGGTAGGGCCTTCCTGCTCGTCTGTTTCTTTTTCATGTTCCTCGGTATTGTTCTCTTGTTGACCAATTGTCACTGTCTGCATCATCGGTAGGTACTCAGGTTGTTCAATGTAAGTGAATCTACTATAGTCCTCATGTTCCTTTCTACTTTCCTCTGCATTCTTATCATCAAACTCATCAACTCGAACATTAGTACTCTCAATCATTTTATTTGTAACTCTGTTCAGACACGTGTATGCTTTACTTTTACTAGGATATCCTAGAAATAACCCTTCATCACCTTTTGAGTCAAACTTTCCATTTCTTTCATCTATCAGAATAAAACATTTTCTTCCAAAAATTTTGAAATAACTTACAGTGGGTTTATGTCCAAACCATAACTCATAGGGTGTCCTATTAGTGTCCTTCTTCGGTTGTACTCAGTTTAGCACATAGACAGTAGTGCTAACGGCTTCTCTCCAGTATGTTTGAGAAAAATTATTTTCTATCATTAATGTCCTTGCGTAGTCAAAAATTGACCTATTCCTCCTTTTAGTAATGCCATTCTACTAGGGTGTCCTCGGTGTAGGGACCTGTCTTTTAATACCATGCTCATTACAAAAATTAGTAAATTCATCAGAGATAAATTCACCTCCTCTATCAGATCTTAAGCATTTCAAATCTTTACAAGTCTCTTTTTCTAATTTTTATTTATACCACTTGATGCAGAGGGTTATGGTGTGATAAGGCCCAATCAGCAAGGGTAAGGAGATCTCATGAAATAACAAGTTTTCAATGCAAGGGAAATGACCTTAAAGCCTCCAACATATGAATGTTTGTTCAAGATCTCTACTATGATCCTATGTGATTTGAATGTCTTTAAAACATCAATTCCAAATTGGTTCAACTATTTTTAACCTCCCACAAGCTCAATATGGTTCAAACTTGAAAAATGCACAAGTTAGGCCTAAAACCCCAACTAGGTTTCCACCTTTGTTATCACACATTTTTCTCAAAACCTTTTCAAAACATTAGAGAAATAAATTGCATATTTGGATACCCATTTGGCTTCTCTATAACATATCAAATTATTAGGTATGGTTGTTTTGGATAGAGTTCTTTTTTTTACACTATAGGCCCTATTTTAAGCCCAAAAACACCCACTTTTACAAAGGAAGTACTCTCAATACCTATCCCAAAAATCCCAAACTCTATATAGTATCATAAAATGTGTTTAATCAAAGGAATCTTCAATCAATTTGAGTCTTTAACTGATGCAAGTGCAAAAGCCCCAAATTAGGCTTCAAAACCCTCAAAAACTAGGGCCTCTTCAATCTATACTCTCCTAATGCTTTCTCCAATAATCAATGGATGGAACACCTTGTCTTTGACACCTATAGACACAATCCAACATAAAAATGACCTCTCCTTAAGGCCAATGTGCTGCTGCTGCACTGTACCAACAACTTTCAATGCAAAAACACTAGAAATTAGTATGGTGATCACCAATAAACTTCACTTCTCCCTCTCAAATGCATATTAGAATGTTAGTAGGATATAATACATGTCAAAATAGAGTCATCCCATGAGTCTCAGGGTTAAAAATACTTCAGTAAAACTTTAATCAAAGCATGAAATGAAAGTTTAAATCCTATTTCAGTGCTCTTCCTTCATACAAAATCAAGCCACCTTTCAATGGCACCCAAAGCAATGAACAAAACTCATGAAATTTTCTAAATTAGAGGATTTCTTCATTAAATTCTGAGTGCAAACCATACTATTCACTTCTTATCCGTACAAAGGAATTCCTTACCTTATATATAACTTCCCTACAACCTTCCCAACCGAATTTGGTTGGTATAAGAGCCATTAAAAGGTTAAAACATTAATAAATCCCTTTTCCCTCCTAAAACCAACTAACCGTTGCAATTCAAAAATTTGAATTTGCAACATTACAAATTTGGATTTCTAAGAGCAATCTAAACAATCTAACCTTGCCAAATGGCTCAAAAAGCCTTATTAAGAATTCTTAAAGACAAAACTAACTTAATTTAATCCCTATTACATCCATATGCTCAATTAGCCCTTTTTTAGACTTCCAAGACTTAGGAATTATATCTTTTGTATATTTGATGCCATAATAGGCTTTAGAACTTCATAGTTGATTCCACCATGATATGAATGAGTCATCTTCATGCTTGGAGTCTTCTGGTTGTCCTTGTGTCCCTAGAATGGTTTAGGTGCTCCTGCACCACCACTTGAACATCTTGAATGCCTCAGATTTTTCTTTTAAGAACATGACAATCATTAACCTTGTATAATCATCAACAAAAAGAATAAAATATATGTCTCCATAATAACATTGAGTTCTCATAGGACCACATAGCTCTGTATGAACCAAATCAAGTATCTTCTTTGTTGAATAATATTTTCTTTTGAAACTAGACTTAGTCATCTTACCTTTCTGACATTCATGACACATAACATGATCCAGCTTTGACAAGTTAGGCAGACCTCTAACTCTTTTCTTTTTACTGATCTTAATCATGTTATCAAAATTCACATGACATAACCTCTTATGCCACAACCATGCATCTTCATCTTTCATCAATAAACAAGAAGACTAATTATTATCAAGATGAAATAGATTACCTCTGGATTGTATACTAGTTCCAACAAGTCTTCCTCCATCATCAAATATTTTCACCTTTTTTTCTCTCAAAAGAAACTCGGTGGCCTGAATTGTTTAGTTGTGCCACACTTAGCAAGTTATAGTTTAATCCTCTTACCCAATAATAATTTTCACATTTTAATCTATCATTTATCATCAGGGATCCTTTACCTCTTACCATATAGGGTGCATCATTTCCCATTCTTACAGATCCTCCATTGTATTCTTCAAGATAATCAAATTTTTCTTCATCACCAGTCATGTGATGTGTACAGCCACTATCTATAATCCATGTATCATTCTTATTAACCTTAGAGATAAGTGTTATCTCTACATACCTTTCATCTTCTTTGGAATCATCCTTCATTGCCATAAATACTACCTCCACATCATCATTAGTGTCAGTATCAGTGATATCTTCTTCCTCAATAATGTTGCAAACCTTCTTGCCTTTGTCATTAGTATCTCGATTATCTTTGTTGCAGTGTCAGTAGCCTCTATTGTATCTTCTCCCATAGCTTCCTTCAGATCGGTCTTTGGGTCTATCATCATCTTTCTTGTGTGGACATCTAGCAGCAATGTGGCCAACCTCTTTACAGTTAAAGCATGCTAAAGGTAACTTGCCTCTATACCTTCCTTTTCCTTTAGGTAACCTTCTAGTCATAAGAGCTTCAAGTTTATCAAGCCCATCATCAGTATTTCTATCACTATCATCATTCTTATTTCTACTACTAGACTTACCAATCTTCAGAGAAGTCATGAAAGAGGATTCAACATTAGGTACAACACTATTATCATAATTATTCAGTTCAAATGTTGTAAGCTTTCCAATTAGATTATCAAGAGTGAGTGTGCTGTTAGGCGCTGACCTATTTTCATGAATTGCAGATATTCTGATGGCATAGATAGGCAATAGGGTTCTCAGAATTTTTCTTACCATAGTATCTTCATCAATAAATCCATCTGATGCTCTAATAGCGTGAAATACCTCTTTTATTTTTTTTGTGTACTGCACAATGTTTTCACCTTCTTTCATCTTCATGTCATCGAATCTTCCTCTCAAGCTTTCGGCTCTTGCTCTCTTGACATTCGCATCACCACTATAAATTAGAGCTAGTTTATCCCACATCTGCTTAGCAGTAGTACAGTTCTTGATATCTTTAAATTCAACATCTAAACAGGTAGTAGCAATCTCCATCATAGTAACATTGTGTTCATGTCTATCCCTTAATTGATCAAGGGTCAAGGGACCGGTGGGTGGTGCAAGGTATCCATTCTCCATCATATCTAGGGCAGAATTCCCAATCCTGGATACATGCAGCTTCATTCGACTTTTCCATATTGTGAAGTTATCCTTGTTAAGCTTTGGCACTTCCCTCTTAAACATTTTGAGACCTTTGTGTTGAAGTCCTTAAAACTTTGTTCCAAGCAATCACAGCTCTGATACCAATTGTTAGAATAACTGAGAGGGGGGTGAATTAGTTATCCACTGTCCCAAATCAAAATGTATAATCCAAAACAATTTACTTAAACTTTTGCATCTCGATAACGTAAAATATTTTACTGTCTATGCTTTTACCGATTGCCAATCAATTAACAACTAATGATTACCAACCAAATCTAACATGTAATATGTAAAGTATGATAACAAACAATCACCACAATGAACACATAACACAAAAGATTTAACGTGGAAACCTTGTGAAGGGAAAAACCACCTGGGACCAGAAACCCAAAAATGTTCACTCTTCTGAAGTGAGGTCGGTGAAGACCCAACCTTGTTAAAGGTTGCAAACACACTATTAGGTGTGACCTTGTTAGATGATTTTAGACCAACCGTTATCATCCAACCAACAATCACTCTGGGGTTGATAGGATTTTTATGTATTTGGAGCCTAATCAGACTCAAGTTCTTTTGGTGTGGTTTCCCCCCTGACTTATCTATGGGGTCAAGAGGCAGAGCCCCTTGCGGGGTCCTAGGGAAGCCATCAATTTTCTATTAGTTAGAGTATTTTTGCCCTAATTTCATTACGTCAAATATACTTGTAAAAGAGGCTTAGGGTTTGAGATTCATGCATGAGGGATTTTGTAGCTTCCTGTGGCAGTATTGAGTTGCAGGCTTCAGATTGTAATCATTGGATAATAATAAAGATATTGGACTCATTGTTGGTGGATGTAGCCCAGGGATTAGGTGAACCACGTTAAATTTTATGTTATTTTGTTCTCTTCTATTTGTTAATATTTGCATTTTCTATTTATTATTCTAACAAGTGGTATCAGAGCGAGGTTATTTCATTCATTCTTTCATCTATTCTCTAAAGCAGGTCTCACGAGTTAGTGGGAGAGTCTCTTGGTTAAGTGGGAGAAATGGTAGATGAGGGTAGGCTGAAGGTTGATAAGTTTAATGGGAAGAACTTCCAGTTATGGAAGATGAAAATGGAGGACTATCTCTATCAGAAGGATCTATGGCGGCCATTAAAGGGAATAGCCAGGAAAGAAGCAACAATGTCTCAGGATGATTGGGATATTTTGGATAGGAAGGCACTGGGGAGTATTCATCTATGCCTGGCACAATTGGTGGCATTCAATATTACTAGAGAAACGAAAGCTAAAGATCTGATGGACACCTTAGCGAAGTTGTATGAAAAGCCTTCAGCTTCAAACAAGGTATTTCTTATGAAGCTTTTATTTAATATAAAAATGGTAGAAGGTGGATCAGTCACTGATCATTTGAATGAGTTTAATATAGTTACAAGTTAGTTAGCCTCAGTTAAAATTACTTTTGATGAAGAGGTTAGGGCTCTCTTGATTTTGTGCTCTTTGCCAGAAAGTTGGAATGGCTTGGTAATGGCTGTTAGTAATTTTGTTTCTGGTTCTAATACCCTAAAGTTTGATGATGTTATTGGTGTTATATTGAGTGAGGAAATTCATAGCAAAAGCTCAGGGACATCCACATCAGGTAGTGTATTGAACGCAGAAAGTAGAGGTAGAAAAAGAGATAGAGGAAACAACTCTGGAAATCATGGAAAATCATGAGGGAAGTCAAAGAGAAAGAGGTCTCAGTCAAGAGGACCTAGTGACTGCTAGTACTATGGAAAACCAAGACATAAGAAGAAAGATTGTTGGTCTCAAAAGAAAGATCAAGGAGACAAACATGATGGAAACAAGGAGGCAAATGTGGTAAGTAACAAATCTGAAGAGGATGCTTTGCTCTTGTCTTTAGAAAATGTTGATGAATCATGGGTGTTAGATTCGGGGGCTTCATGTCATGCTACACCCCATAGAGGTTATTTTTTTGATTATGTCCAAGGGGATTTTGGGCTAGTTTATTTGGGAGATAATGAACCCTATCAAATTGTTGGAAAAGGGAAAATCAAGATTAAGTTGCACAATGGGAATCATTGGCTACTACAAGAGGTAAGACATGTTCCAAGGCTGAGTAGAAATTTAATTTTAGTAGGGCAACTTGCTGATGAGGGTTGCACAATTACTTTTAATGATAAAAATTGGAAGGTTTCAAAAGGTTCCTTAGTAGTAGCAAAAGGTGTGAAAGTAGGCACCTTATATCTTTGTACAGGTCATACTGTTCCCTCTACTTTAATTGTTTCAGAGAAAAATTAATGTCCAGGAACAGTTGTTGTAGTTGAGCAGGTAGAACAAGAGACAGTAGCTGGAGATTCTGAAACAGCATCGTGGCACAATAGACTTGGGCACATGAGTGAAAAAGGTATGAAATTACTTCATTCAAAGAAAGCTCTACCAGGTCTGAAATTTGTTAATATGGATTTCTGTGAAAGTTGTGTGTATGGAAAGCAAAAGAGAGTCAGTTTTGTAAAGAGTGGGAAGGAAAAGAAAGATGAAAAATTAGAGCTTGTGCATACAGATGTATGGGGTCCATCTCAGGTATCTTCCCTTGGTGGCTCTCAGTATTATGTTACATTTATTGATGATGCAACTAGGAAAGTATGGATATATTTCATTAGACAGAAATATGATGTATTTGAAACTTTTAAGAAATGGAAAAGCTTGGTTGAAAATGAGACTGGAAAAAGATTAAAATGTCTCAGATCTGATAATGGTGGTGAGTATTGTAGACAAGAATTTGAAGATTATTGTGCCTCTACTGGTATTCATAGATACAAAATAGTTCCAAGGGCTCCACAGGAAAATGGAGTGGCTGAACACATGAACAGGATAATAATGGAATGTGCTAGGAGCATGAGGTTGCATGTTGGGCTCCCCCTAAACATGTGGGAAGAGGCTGTAAATACTATTGTATACTTGATAAATAGAGGCCCCTCTACTCCCTTGGATTGCGGTATTCCAGAGGAAGCATGGGCAGGTAAGAAGGTGAGTTATTCTTTTCTCAGAACCTTCGGTTGTGAAGCGTTTGCACATATAGATTATGAAAATAGAACCAAGCTGGAAGCTAAATCTAAGAAATGTATATTTGTTGGATATGGCATTGATGAATTTGGTTATAGGCTTTGGGATTTTGACAATCATAAAATTGTAAGAAGCAGGGATGTCATATTCAATGAGAAAGTGTTGTACAAAGATTTGTTGCAGGAGCATGAGAAGAAAGAAAATGATTATGTAGTGTTGGATGATATTCCAAATGATAATGTTCTAGAAATTCCTTATGCTCTGCAACAATAGCAACAATAAATACCACAAACCCTAGTGAATGTTAGATAGTCAACAAGGCTAAGTAGACCTCCAGATAGATTTTCACCTTCTTTCTATTCTATCTTATTAACCGATGTTGGTGAACTTGAATGTTATAATGAAGCTATGCAGGTGGATACAAAACTTTAGTGGGAGTCTACAATGACAGATGAAATGGACTCCTTACTGAAAAATCAGACTTGGGATTTATGTAAGTTCCTTGCAAGTAAACGGGCTTTGCAGAATAAATGGGTTTGTAGGTTGAAAGAAGAAGATGGAGGTAAGAAAAGATTTAAAGCTAGATTAGTTGTAAAAGGATTTGCATAGAAACATGGTATTGATTTTGATGAGATTTTTTCTCCAGTTGTTAAAATGACTTCTATTCATACTATTTTAAGTATTGTGGCTATTGAAGATTTTCATTTAGAGCAGCTTGATGTTAAAACAACCTTTCTTCATGGTGATTTG
This sequence comes from Chamaecyparis obtusa, assembly GCA_027943335.1. Taxonomy (NCBI): domain Eukaryota; kingdom Viridiplantae; phylum Streptophyta; class Pinopsida; order Cupressales; family Cupressaceae; genus Chamaecyparis; species Chamaecyparis obtusa. Next base: position 300,643 of record BSBK01006719.1, on the reverse strand, counting down.
AATGAAGAAATGTATTGATGCAGGAGCATCCTGGGTGTAAGAGCAATCTTGCATCCCAAAAATATTTCTATTTTTGTATTCAATAAGGGCTATCTTGTGTAGAGCTTCTATTTATGGGAACTTGCTATTTTTAGTAAGTTGGTCATATGATCTCAGAATGTTCTAATTTTACATGTGGAGGTTCATCTCAGTCATATCAGCTTGCCAATAAAGTTTCATGGCTAGATCAGGTCTAGTTTTGAAGATATTGAAGATTTTTGGTATTGGCAATAGGGTACAGAAACTTTGAACTCAGTTTTGAAGGCTTTAGAGGCCTCGAATGAGGTCAAAAATTTGGGTGATGGGTGCTTGTGTTAGTCAAGCTTGTAGAGCACTTCATGGCCTTTCCGAAATGGGGTTATAATAGTCAATTGGGTCAACTGGTGATGACTTATGGTCTCTAAAAGTCGGGCCACCTAAAATGGCCGAAAATAATTTTCCTTCAAAATTTATGTTCAGGTTTCAAAAGTTATTTTGAGCCGACCTTGATGTAATAAATTGAAAAATAAAATAATTCTAAGTTTGGTCGGCCTAAAGGGCTAAATTTCTGGAACCTTCGCGGGCGGTGGAAATTGCCTATATAAGAAAGGTCTATAGTGTTGTCTTAGGTAGTTCAGGACAGTTCTGGGTAGTAGATCTAGGTATTGATTTGAGGCTTTTTCCTACATAATATTGTAAGGGAATGCCCATGTGGCTTTGCATATTGTAATTCTGAAAGTTTGTAATTTCACATTTGTGGAGATAATAAGAAGCCAATTTTCTATTCTTGCATATTTTTGTTGTTTCTCTATTTATGTTATGTGTTTGTGGTATTAAGGGGAGCACCCTTCATCATATATATGGTACAACCATAGGGATTTGAGGTCAAGGGTAAGGAGACTTTAGTGTGCAAATTGCAAAAAAGTTAATATGGCTTGAAGCAAGCACCTCAGCAATGGTATATTAAATTTGATACTTTTATGTGCGAGAATGGATACACTCGATGTAATTCTGACCATTGTATTTATTTCAAGAGGTTAAATAATGATAGCTACATTATTCTATGTTTATATGTTGATGATATGCTTGTAGTTGGTTCTAACATGGATCATATTAAGGGGTTGAAACAACAGTTAGCAAAATCTTTTGCTATGAAGGATTTGGGGGCAGCAAAACAAATCCTTGGCATGAAAATTTGCAGAGATAGGAAGAACTAGAAAATTAACTCTATCTCAGGCTGATTATGTTGAGGTGTTGCAAAGATTCTACATGAAGGATGCCAAAGCTATCACTACACCTTTGCCTGGTCATTTCAAATTGACCAAAGAAATGTGTCCAAAGACACCAAAAGAAGAGGCAAAAATGTCCAAGATACCTTATGCTTCAGTTGTAGGGAGATTAATGTATGCTATGGTATGTACTAGGCCAGATATTGCACATGCAGTGGGAGTCGTTAGCCAGTATATGAGTCACCCTGGGATTGATCATTAGAATGCAGTCAAATGGATTCTCAAATATTTGAGAGGTACATCCAATAAGTGTTTACACTTTGGGGGCTCTTCTACTACTGTTCATGGCTATGTTGACTCAGATTTGGTAGGAGATATTGATACTAGACGGAGTACTATAGGTTATGTATTTACTATTGGTGGGACAGCAGTGAGTTGGATTTCTCAGTTACAAAAGGTGAATGCTTTATCCACTACAGAGGCAGAGTACGTTGCTGCTACAGAAGTAGCCAAGGAGATGATATGGCTTCAATTCTTCATGGAAGAATTGGGACATCCATAGGTAGATAATTATTTGTATTCAGATAGTCAGAGTGTCATTCATCTTGCAAAGAATTCTACTTTGCACTAAAAAACAAAGCACATACAATTGTGATATCATTTCATTCGGTCAGTTTTGGATGATGGACAGTTAAAGTTGGAGAAGATACATACAGATGATAATCCAACAGATATGTTTACAAAGGCAGTGACAAGGGAGAAGTTGAATTCCTCTTCAGCTTCGTTTGGTCTTCTAGACTGAACAGAATAAAAGAACAGCTGAGTCCAGGGTGGTTTCTTTAGTCCAGTAGGAGCTACAGGTTTGGTCGATTAGTCTCCAAGTGGGAGGATATTATTGTGGAGTCTGATCGGTCTCCAAGTGGGAGATTGTTATGTATATGGAGCCTAATCAAACTCAGGTTCTTTTGGCACGGTTTACCCCCTGACTTATCTACGGGGTCAAGGGGTAGAGCCCCTTGTGGGGTCTTGGGGCAGCCATCAATTTTCTATTAGTCGGAGTATTTTTTCCCTAATTTTGTTATGTCAAATATACTTGTAAAAGGGGCTTAGGGTTTGAGATTCATGCATGAGGGATTTTGTAGCTTCCTATGGCAGTATTGAGTTGTAGGCTTCAGATTGTAATCACTGGATAATAATAAAGATATTGGACTCGTTGTTGGTGGACGTAGCCCAGGGATTGGGTGAACCACGTTAAATTCTATGTTATTGTGTTCTCTTTTGTTTGTTAATATTTTCATTTTTTGCTTATTATTCTAACAAGGATAACAATGCTCAATCTATGAATGAAACATATAAGACTTTCAAGTCCACTCTATTAAGAGATTTCTCTATTTACAATGGTTAGAATGTAACAACAGTTTGATCTGATTACAATACAACTTCAATTGTAGATGTTTAGATCTATATTATTCTCAATCAAATCCTCTTATCATTATTACAATTCTATATCATAATAATCAATGACTTACTATCGCTCGGTAATAGCTTTTCGATGCTCGGTAAACTCTACAGTTTGATTCTTCTTAACCAATTTGACCAAGCATACATGAAGCTTGTTCATGCGATAATTCTGCAGTCCTTCTTCTTCTAGCATTCATTTCATAACGAAACTTTGGTCTCTTAAATAGACAAGTAAACCATTTTATTTTCCTCCATTAGATTTTTCCGCTTATTCTCCTTCATCCATTTTGCTGCTCAAACCTTCCTCGGTAGTTGTGCCAATAACACATTTTGATTTCATCGATTAGATCTTCCTTGAATTATGCTAGTCGTTGATCTTCATAACAAACATTATCTCCATCACTAATTTCAATGTACTTTACATCTCATCAATCCTTAACGGCTAAACTAATCATTTAATTATTTTCTCCTGCTCGGTTAACAAAGAAATGCATCGGTGAACACAAGCTCAGTTTATACTGTGCTTGGTATACACTACACTTCTCGATGTATAGTGTAATGCTTCATCAACTGACCACACTACCTTGTGTCTTTCAGCTCTTTTCCTCATCATAGATGAATGAAACATAATCAAGTCAATAACATAAGGTCATAGACTCATCAGCAAGTTACTCAATGTATTCCTTATCCTCATCTATCATATACATCTTCCTCATGTAGATATTTTTGTTCTTCATCTCTTTTACTCCATTTGTATAGATGTTTAGTTATAGTAACTTACAAAATAAGTGTTGTCAAACTAGTTGACATCAATGAAAACATATTACTAATTTAATCATATTACATAGCTAATCAGAAACTTGGTGATCTCTAATCACAGATCTTCAATTAGGTTCTAAATCAGTTGTAGTTCATCAAGTAGTGTATGCACCAAGGGTTGTGTTGAGGGAATTGTTTGATTCATTTGACATGGATTAGGAAGATATAAGAGTTCATGGTTATGAGATCATATGGAAGGATATGATCAGTGATTACAATGATTTTTTTGGATTGCTATGTGGATTGGTGGTGGGAGCACTAATAAAAATTAGGATAGGATATGGGTTCCTAGTTGGATGGGGTGAGGTGATCTACATCATCTTTTTAGATATTATGATACATTATTTAGCTTCTTGTGTACTGTCCATGATGTACCATCAACTACATGATATTTCATATCACATGACATAGAGTCTAGGATGCAGAGTGAAACTAATCTAGGTATGGGCCTAGGAGAAAATTTCAATGAGTCAACCATGCTTTTTTAGGAATCCACTATAGGAAAGAAGATCATATGTATTATAACAATACAAAAGATGTAGGTTGGACATGTGAGGTAATGGATACATGAGTTGGATATCTTGTGAGATTTTACTTGGAGGTCTTACATTGGGTGCCAAGCATGGGATGGGGAGGTAGAGCACCTAGATTACTACAAACATGAGTGTTACTAGATTGTTTGTACCACTCAGAGCTAGAGGATTATAGATATCCACCTACTTGATAGGGTTCTAAGATAGTTTAGGGAGCGACAAGATGTCCCAACAAGTGCAACATAGTTTGTGAGATGTAGTAGAGATGTTATGGGATGGGGTCCTACTATACTAGTTTCTATAGAAGTGACACAGTTTGATGGTTTGGTAGCATGAAGATGGGGATAGGGGAAACAAGTTATAGATGCAGGTACAACTCCTGAGTATGATGCATGGTAGGCCCATCATAGGCCTATTTGTTACATAGATATAGGGGTTCTTTTTTCAATGGATATGATGATGAGGGTGAAGAATAAATGTCAGAGATGGGGTCATTGAGAGAGATGTGGGGGAGGTGGTAGAGATGGTGGTCAAGGGGTAGGAGATGGAGATTGAGGTTAAGGTGGAGATGGAGGCTGAGGAGGACTAGGTATAGGCCAAGATGGAGATGGAGGTCAAGGAGTATGAGGTGGAGGGCCTAGAGGTTGGGATGGTAGGGAGAGAGAGAGAGAGAGAGAGAGAGAGAGAGAGAGAGAGAGAGAGAGAGAGAGAGAGAGAGAGAGAGAGAGAGAGAGAGAGAGAGTATCACTATAGGCTCACCCGTAGTTGCACCAATAGTATGGATAGTAGGAGGCACAAATGGAGGTGGAGGCAATATTTCTAAGGATATGGAGGAGGGGGTTGAGGTTGATGTTACTAGGCCTAGCTTGGAGGATGAGGTAGAGAGATAGCAGTGATGATTCCATGGAGGAGGAGGGGGATGAGGATGATGAGGAGAGTGATGATTCCATGGAGGAGGAGGGGGATGAGGATGATGAGGAGAGTGATGATTCCATGGAGATATAGGGAGGGGATGATTTAGGACTCATGGATGTGGCCATGTGTAGTTTTGATTATTGGTACACTGGACCGTAGTATGTTCCACTTAGACAAGAGATACAATAGGGTGGAGATAGGAGACAAGAGACACGATATGTAGCTTTGATATGAGGTTATTTGAGGTCTCTAAGGGAGAGTTTGGATGCTAAAAAGAGTAGGGTATCATTAGAGGAGGCTAGGACATCGACTGTAGAGGGAGGTCCACAGCTTCTAATGTACATGTTCCCTAGTTGACTAGCAGGGTGACAGTATTGGAGAGAAAGTGAGATACCCTTAGGGAATAGTTATAGGTAGTAGAGGCTAGGACTTGGGTAGCAGAAGTAGGATATTAGGGTGTGATAGTTGGGATATAGGAATTATTTTTTCTAGGTATGCTATTAGAGAGGCTTGAGAGACTGGGAGAGAGATCCAATATTGGAGAGGGAGCTATGAGAGTTTCATCCCACCTAATCAGAGGGTACCTAGTTATACTACTTTTCATAGGTCATAGAGGATACAAAGGTCATAGTGTAGCAGAGTAGTCATTGGTCCACTAGCTAAGCCATTATAGAAAAGTGTAGGCACGTCCACAATAAAACCACAGATGAAACCTTCCACTGATCCTTGACCTAGACCTATTGGTTCTAAGAGTGGTGGCAGCACTAGTCGAGTGCTTATATAGAAACCTTGTTGCATATATTTTACAATCTTGCGAGCTCATTTTTAGATAGACTTAAGACATTGTATCATGACACATTTTGAGTTAAATATATGATATGCATTTTTCACGGGACTATATATTTATGTGTTATGTTTCATGCATATGATTTTTGTTTGATAATGACTATGATGCTTATGGTTTATCTTATGTGATGACATGTTTCCTATGATTTATGAGATGGATTTTTATATGTGATGCAATACTATAAGATGATGTTATATGTTTTTTGTATTTTTCTAATGCACTTTGTATGATGTGACTTATGAGACTAAATGCAAATGTAGATTTGATGTTGCGCTTAATGTTTCCTATGCATTTATATGATGGATGTATGGACTATATGGCATGCACTATAATCTATGACTATGATATATGTACTAGCATGCTATGGATGCAATATGTAGTATTTTTGGTTTTGTCATAATACGCTATTATAAGGATTGATAAGACTGAAGGATGGAATTGTTAGTACTAACAAATATGGATAGGTGATAAGAGATAGATGACATGACTTGAAGATATGATATGAGAAATAATCCTAATTGAATTCCAAAATTCCTTAACCACTTTTTCATTACAACTTATTTGAGAAATTTATTTCATCATTGAGCCACTTTATTATAGCAATACGTGTGTGTAGACACATCAAATTGTTCCATGCTTGCGAGTGTCCATTAATTATAAATTATTCTGCTATTAACTAAATATTTCTTTAATTATTTAACTAATTATCATTATTTTAATAATTGCATTATTCATCCTAATTCCTCATTAAACCTATCATTACATCATTTAATCACTTCTCCATAATAATAGTTAAATAATTAATATTATTTAATTAATAGACCTTAAATTAAGTTGTCTTCATCATTTAATTAAATTCAATTTCTATAGCCCCACAAGTTAAATAGTTATATCAAATTATTTAAATTGATTAATTATTTCTTCTAAAATTAATTTCATTTCATTTCTCATATTAATTTCATCTCATTTCTAATTTCAATTTCATCCCTACTTTTATTCCTAATTATGTTTCTCTCCAAAATTTAATTTTTAATAGAATTTAATTTGAAAATAAAAAATCAAGTTTTCAATTTGAATTTATTTCATTTTAAAATTCAAAAATGCAAAAATCATTCTTCAAAAATAAAATAAAACCCAAAAATATTTTTAAAAATAAAAAAATAATTTTATCTCAATTTTCACAATTTTGGAAATTAATATCTTCAAATTCTGAAAATCTTCTAATTCCTATCTTCTCATCATTTTCCTAAATCAACTCATCGCATTTGAGTTAAAAATAGAAATAAATCTCATTATCTCAGGAAATTTCCCAAAATCAATTAGTCTCTAATTTTCTCAACCATTGATTATAATTTTCTCAAATCAATATTGACTGTCCATTCAATTTTGAATATCTATATAAACCTACCTTCATACCCATTTGAAGGATCTTGAGTTATCGAATTTATGTAGGTTATCCAGATTATCAAGTATTTTCAATAATCATATTCTCAAATCTCTGAGTTAGGATGTTGTAGAAATCAACTCTAAGTGCCACATATCCAAGTCCCAATAGAGTGCTGAGAAGCAATAGAAGAAGATAAGATAGATAAGAATTGTTTTATTTTCTTATCTCATTTTAGTTTCTTTATCTATGCTTACATTTTATCATTTATAGAGTTTTTATATTGGTTAGTAGTTTGATTTCTTTAATAATATGGTGCCATTAATATTCTCTGTGACCTTGTGCATATTTTCCCTTATGGCATTTGGTGAATCCAACATGAATGAAACAATCCAATATTACTTGAAGATGCCTAAGTCTTCATTTTCAGTCCCAGCCATACAACCAAGACTCTTTTTTTTGTTTATGATTTTGCAACAACTAATTAATTTATGCAATTGTAGGTTTATTTTCACAATTTCTAACTAATTTATGTAATTGCAATTTTATTTTTGCAATTGCAAGTTTATTTGCACAATTGATAACTGATTTTTGTAATTGTGTGTTTATTTGGGCAATTTCTAATAGATTTTCACATCTGTAGGTTTAATTTCACAATTGCTAACTAATTTTCCAATCTATAGGTTTATTTCCACAATTGAAATTTAATTTTTGTATTTGCAGGTTTAATTCAATAATTGCTAATTAATTTTTATAATTGTTCATATTTCTAAAATTTAGATTTGGGATTAATTCTAACATCTATAGGGCTAAACACCACATGTTAGTATTTCTATTTTTTCCTTGTCTATTTTTTTGAGCAAGAAAATCAGATGACAAAAGTAAAAAATATCATTAAGGGAACTCTCAGATACCAATCAAGGAAACAACTAAGGAAAATGATCGACAAATACATTCATTAGGAATGGGTAGTACAAAAAAATAGAGTTGAGGAGGAAGAAGAGGTCCTCAACAAGTACAAGAGAATCATTCGAGGATATGAGGTAAAATCCAATTTTTGGGTCAATTAGAATACCATGTTTCTAACTCATTTCTAGAATAGTGTTTTGGGGTTACTAATCTAGATACTTTTTATCTTGCATTTTGGAAGAAAATTCCATTGTCAAAGACCCCTCTCTATGATTTCTAAAAACTAATAATCCTTTCATGCATGTTGGGGGAAGAGCTTTAAAATACTAATCTATGATTCTTGTAGGGATAGTTTAGCTATTTTCTCTTATTTATTTTCAAAACATTTGGATTTTGCATTTAAAATTATGAACACCATGTATGCTTGTCACATTTCAGTTGGTTCTTAAAAATGAACACGTGTCTTATGTAATGGGAACACTTGTTCTCGTAGAGTGGACCTACTTCTAACATAGACTTATATACTCTCCCTTGATTTTTTTGGTCCTAGGTGTACGAGAAAAGTGTTAGCAACACTCAATTTTCTTCTTTAGAGGTCCTACCTCTTGAGTGATTTAGCATAGCTAGTGAAAGGGATTGACCTAAAATACAACAAGCTAAAGAGAAGCCACTCTCAATCACTATATAACATGGGTGGGGCTAAGATACCTCACTATGGCTGCTAATTTCCTACACATGTTGACTTCCCCAGTACCTATGATCTATTAGAAGGAAGCCTCTTGGTAATAGGGAGAGAGCATGCATGGATGCCCAAATGAGAGTCCCTTACTAAAGAGAAAAATGTTTGTAATTTCCCAAAATATTTCTATTTGCTAACTCAGGGGGTCATTAGTAGAGGTAGCACTTCCTTGGGAAGTGATATCCCTTAGAACCTAAAGTCTAGTGTGCTTGAGAAGTGAGTGCATTATAAGGAGGATCTCGTACCTCTACACTTCTAATCTATCCACTCTGAATAAGTGTGGTTTGGATTTCTCCATAGTGGAAATTCAATGAATACTAGCTCAACTAGCCATAGGGTTGTACATGTCTTTTTCATTAAATAACATAGATCAAAACTTTGTATTTTTTGTACGTTCTCAAACAATAGATCTTACAAACACAAAAATCTTTTTTTATAAAAACATACTAGTGTTTATAAGAACTCGGTCAACAACCTAACTTGTCAAAAATTAAAACTTGCAAATTGTCCAACTATATTTTGAAACAAGCAAACAAGAAACCTATTTTGTACATTTCTCATTTTTATCAGTACTAAGGTCACCTTAAATTTTAAAATAGGATTATACCAAAATTTTCAACATTAGGAAACTTCTCTTTTGGTCTGGTAATCATTTAGGATAGTCAATTTAACATGTCAGATTAGATTTTTGTTGATCTCTATATCAAAATATTATCAAGACAATCAACCCTTAGTACTCCATGCTTCATCTAAAGAAAGAGTATGATCAAACAGTATCAACCTAATCTAAATTAGAGATCAAGAGAAATCTAACTTTATCCCTAAGATTGGCATTTCTAAATAATAACTAAAGCCTATCAGAAGATGTTTTCCCTAGTGTCTAGAAAAATCATCTCTTGTCACCAATACTGTAGTAAGATGTCTCTCCCACTGTACACTTTCAGTTGGAGAACCGTAACCAAATTTTAGACTAGGAACAACCTAGATGACTTGTATGTCAACCTCTTCCCTCAATGGGAAGAAGAATGAAATCTTAAACTCTATGATAACAAAAACCCTTTTGTATATTTAGAGAGTTTACCTAAGATGACACAACTACCTTGATGCAGTCAAGGATGGTGGATCCAATGAAGGACAGTCCAAACCTTGTAGCCAATAGAATTACACAGCAAAATACTCAACACAATAGATAACACCACAAATGTTTCAAGTAATTTGCATTAACATGGCCAACTGTAAGGCCTTCCGGGTTAGGGCCAATTAAAAATGAAACAATTCTACAAGATCCACAAACAGGTCCAATACAATCTAAGCTAATTCGGATCTGAAGACAATCAGAAGCTGATGGAAACCATAAGGCAAATCTAAACTTGATCTCGCAAGCCTCTAAGAAATCTCCTTGTCTCCAAGTGTGCAACCACTAGCTCTGCTACAAACAACTATCAAATATCAATCTGATCTACAAGATCATGCAAGATCTTTTCCACAACTTCACCAACTTCAGCTTTCAAAACCTCTGATCTGATTCACTAAATCTTCCAAGTCAGGAAATTATATGATCTCTCAATGATCACCTTTTGTTCTTCCCTTTTCTCTAGTACCCCCTAAACATCTACCCAAACATCCTATAAATACTAGTCATCAGCCACAAGTCGGCTGGATGAAACCCTTAACTCCCCAAAACAAATAATTAAATATCATACAAGTCAGCTTACAAATGTATACAAACATTTAATTCATCATGTTGACCTATAACAATAGCTACCAACAATAAATGCACCAAGTCGGCTCAACAAATCACATAAAACTCCAGTCGGTAAACAAGAACTACCAAGTGACAGTGAATTAACCGAGCAAGCTAGGCATCACCGACCACCAGTGTCGACTGAGCACCATAGGCATGACCGAGTAACACTTTCACCAAGCACCAGAGACTTTTGAGCTCCTTTAGTGACTGAGCTTCCTTCAATGACCGAGGCCTTCGATCAAGGCTGCAACCGAGTAATACTGGCCAAAATACAAACACCCCATGCAATTTCACCAAGGACAAAGAATGCCCCTGCCTTAACCTTGGATGCCCCTGCATCAAACACCCCAGGTTCCAAAAGATGTTCATATGTGAGAAGAACATCTTCCAAGATTCAACATGTAAATCCTGAACTGGTTCTTCACATACAAGTCCTCCACCTTTTCTGCTTGCAAATTCTTCCACTTCATTTTCCTCTGTCTCTTCAAGTCTTTCCTTGATAACATACAAGTTGGTTCTCCAAACTGATCATTCATTTTATCTAGATCCACAATCTCAACTTGGCTACCAATACTTAGGCTTCTCCTATCGAGCATTGTATCCATCAAAGGAATCAGTGAAAACTTCATGTCATCCTTCTCAACAGTAAACACATTTCTTACATAGTCATAAATAGCTCTGCAATCATATTGCCAAGGTCTACCGAGCAATATATCACAACTATTCATCTTCACAATGTCACATAACATAAGATCCTTGTACTGGCCAATATGAACATCAATGAAGCATTGTTCTCTTACTTACAAAGCATGAACATCTTGTAACCAACCAATCCTATAAGGACAAGGATGCTTCATTCTATTCAAACCAAGTTTCTGAATCAAGTCCTCAGCAATAAGGTTATCAATACTACCACTATCAACAATAACATCATAGAGTTTACCTTTAGACTTGCACTGGGTCCTAAACAAGTTACTCCTCTAACAAGGTTCCTCCTTCATACCGATCAATGTCCCCCGAAGTAGCAAGTTCTCTGATTCAAGTTCATTCTGAATGTTCTCATTCATCACAATAGTTCGTCAGTCAACCTTCTTCTATGTACACTCAAAAGAATAATGTCCTTCCTCCCCACAGTTATAGCAAGTACCTTTAAAGATAACTCTACCTGTCTTCTTCTTTGGTTCCATGGGTTTCTATTCATCTTCTACATCAGTCAGTTTATCCTTCACCAAGTGATCAATCTTTTCCTTCCCTCAGGGATTACTAGGTTGTTTCCTCTTTAACTTATCTTCTGCCTTCAGAGCATATTGATAAGCATCTTCAAAAAAATCAATCTTTAGCATACCAAGCTCATCCTAAATATTGAATCTCATACCATTCACATACCAAGCTACCTTTTCCTTACTGAGCTCTCGGTGTCCAGACCAAATAGTAAGTTTTTAGAACTCCTCGGTATAATCTTCAATAGACAAATCCTTTTGTTTTAGATTCTGCAACTTCTTAAACAAGTCAAGCTCATAGTCATAAGGTATGAACTTAGCTTTCAACTTAGTCACGATCAACCTCCACTGATTGATCTTCATTTCACCTTCATCTTCTCAGTCTCTTTGTAGTTCTTTCCACCAAAGAGAAGCATGTCCTTTCAACTTTGTCTATGCTAATCTCACCTGAAGAGGATCTTCAATTTCTTCCAGCTCAAAGAAATCTTCAAGTTCACCAATCCAATCAATCAAATAATTAGGCTTCAAAGTACTAGAGAAAGCAGAAACTTCCATTTGGTAACTACTACTAAATCAAGCTCTAGATCTATGCAACTGAGCAATTCTGTCTTCACTAGATCTGTTCCTCTGGCCATCACCACTAGATCTAGTAGTTTCAAATTCTTCAGTAGCTTCTTCATAGCCATCTTTAGCACCAACATTCTGAGGTATACCAGCAACAACTCTCATGATCTTAGCAACCATGTCATTCTTCATCAATTCTATCTCAAATTTGACATCCGATCTAACTTTATCATAAATCTTTGATTCCACAACATCACAAAGATTTGCAATAGCTCTAGGGTCCAATCTTCTCGGAGGCATCCTTAAAGATATGAAAAATAACCCTCTCCAACAAACCCTTACTGACCACCTTGTGATAATCTCCAAGTTGTGTACAAGTCATATCTCAACCTGCCACCTTGAAAAAACAACTAGGGCAAGATCCACAAGTTCAGTGCTCCAGATCTACAATCTAGATTGCGCACAATCTCTACTTCAATAGGATAAACTTCACAAGATCAATCTTGCTAGGTCAACCTTCACTTCACAAGATCAACTATCAACTCCAACAGGAACACAACCTTCAGCTTTGATACCAACTGATGAAGTCAAGGATGCTGGATCCAATGAAGGATAGTCCAAACCTTGCAGCCAACAAAATTACATAGTAGAATACTCAACACAACAGATAACACCACAAATGTTTCAAGTAATTTTCATTAACTTTCCTAGTTGTAAGGCCTTCCGGGTTAGGGCCAATTACAAAATGAAACAATTCTGCAAGATCCAAAAATAGATCCAATACAATCTCAGCTAATTCAGCTCTGAAGACAATCAGAAGGTGATGGAAACCCTGAGGCAGATCTAAAATTGAGCTCTCAAGCCTCTAAGAAACCTCCTTGTCTCCAAGTGTGCAACCAGTAGCTCTACTACAAACAACTATCAGATATCAATCTGATCTGCAAGATCATGCAAGATCTTTTCCACAACTTTGCCAACTTTAGCTTTTAGAACCTCAGATTTGATTCACTAAGTCTTCCAAGTCAGGAACTTCTATGATCTCTTAATGATCACCTTCTATTCTTCCCTTTTCTCTGCTCCCCCCTAAACATCTACCCAAACATCCTATAAATACTAGTCATCAACCACAAGTTGGCTGGATGCAACCCTTAACTCCCTAAAACAAATAATTAAATTCCATACAAGTCGGCTTACAAATGTATACAAACATTTAATTCATCATATCAGCCTATAACAATAGCTACCAATAATAAATGCACCAAGTCGGCTCAACAAATCACATAGAACTCCAGTCGGTAAACCAAAACTACCGAGCGACAGTGATTTAACTGAGCACCAGTGTTGACCGAGCACTGCAGGCATGACCAAGTAACACTTTCACCGAGTGCCAGAGACTGCCAAGTTCCTTCAGTGACCGAGCTTCCTTCAATGACTGATGTCATTGGTCAAGGCTACAACTGAGTAATAATTGCCAAAATACAAACATCCCATGCAGTTTTACTGAGGACAAAGAATGCCCCTGCCTTAACCTTGGATGCCTCTACATCATACCTATTGATTCCTCTATGTTTCATGGTGCAACTGAAGAAGAACTAGGAGACAAAGAACATGAAAAATACCTCTCCTTAGTATAGATGATTTAATATATCACATTCCTCAAAAATATCTAGCCATGATTTTAGAAAAAAAAAAAGGGGGTAAAACTTCCCCCTCATTTGGATATGCCATTGATATGGCCTAAAAACCCATTATTAGTCCAAGAATCAATAGGACCACCTCAAACATCATCTATAGAATCACAAAACATCTAATCTTGAGTCTTTAGAATTAATATCAGAATCTACTCAATCATCTACACAAGCAAATTCCTTTTCTATGTGGCACATGTTTCAAGCTACAATGAAATCCTAAGACATCCCTACTAGTCAAAATATTGCAAGTTCACAGACTAGTGGGTCATCCCAAATGAATTCATCAAGTGTTGTCACATCAAATTCTCAAGCTCAGTTATCAACATAGAATAATCACTATAAATCATTTTTTAGTACCCAAACAACACAATTACTTTTGACTAGATTCATACCCTGATAAATGCAAAAACAAATAGGCTCAATATTTTTTAGTCCTATGTTAATCACCCAACCCCAACATGGGTTAAGTCTCAATATCAATACAAATATCAACCCCAATATCAAAAATATCATAATTTCAACACATTACTTTTTCAATAAATATTACAACCTAGAAATCAAAATTAAACATGTAGAAGATCATATGTGTCTATACCACAACCCCAATATCATAGGTAAGCTAATGTATTTCCTATTAGACAATAAGTACCACAACCTAATGTTGGAAACATGCCACAATCACAAACTAGTATCCTTATGCAAAAAATAAAAAGCATACAAACTTGGTTGCAATATATTCAGTGCTAAATAAACTCCTACATCATAGAGGACTTATACCCCTACCCTTTTGATCATTTATTCCATATGCCTCTATTCCCTACACACTTTGCAGTACCCAAGTTTGATAAATATCAAGGAAAATGAATCTTGGTGAACACATTAGGGAATGTTTTGCAAGCTACATAGAGGTTTCTCATAGTGAAACATACCTCATGCAACTATTTCCTCAAAGTCTAGCCGGGGTATAAATGGAATGGTTCTTGCACCTACCCCATGGCATCCAATCCTAGGGTGAATTAGCTAAAATTATCATCTCTTACTTCCATCATAACATAGAGTTTAAATTTACTATCAAAGAACTTTGTGACACAAAATAGAAAGAATGGGAATCCTTTCCAACTTCCTACAAAGATTGAGAAGTACATCTAATTGAATTCCCTATGATGTTCTTGAACAAAATCTCATAGTCATGTTCATGGATAACCTTATCTCTAACATGGATTACACAATTGAATTACAACTTTCTCAAACTTTCAAATAATTGATTGGAAAAGGAATATGATGTGAGAAAAATAAAATAAAAGGGGAATCCTTTATAACCCTAATCAATAGAAAACCACCAAAACTCTTGCACACAAATCAAACTGGTGGAATAAAAATAAGAACATCATGAATTATGGTGTCACTAATGTTAAAAATATCAATTACACCCAACTTAAACTTTGTCTAAAAGAGGCACCTATAAAAAATCAAACTCCAATAATAAAAACACACGTGGAAAGTACTCAAAGGGCCAACTTGTCACAATCTAACATGAAATGACCTACAAGGCATTTTTTCCCAAAATGATAATACACACCTTTGGGAGAATCCATTGAATCAACACTAAATAAGTTAATCCAAACAAATATGATCACTTTTCCTAAGATATGAGAATTTGAACATGGTGTTGTAAAACCTAAGTGGTTGAATGATAAAAAAAAATTTGAGTACCACTAGGTCAAAGGTCATAAGACATCCAATTTCTATAGGCATAAGAACATAATACAATATCTTATTGAGAAAGGTCACATTGATGTTAGAAATGAAAACCCAAGGTAGAACATAAATCATACAATCTTTAAATATCCTTTGAAAATTCATAATAAAGGGAAAACCCCTATGTCTAGTAACCAATCCAATCAAACCAACTATATATATCCCTCATCAAATAATGTGATAAATTGCATCAACTTGTCCAATGATCAAATCACAACTATCACCATCAAGGAAAAAAACTCCAACTGTGTTGTAACCACCCACCACTCCAAGGTTGTCCTACAGGGGGTACCTTTAACTTTTGTTGCACCTCTTGATCTATAATACAATCTTTTGGATCACCTCAAGTGCACACTAACCCATATTTCCATTTTTGAGCTCCTACACATACCCCTACATCATAAACAAGCCTTGGATCAAGCCCTTCAAAATACATCTGCCCCAAGGGACATAACCCATGAAAACTTTCAAATTATGGTCAAATACATTAGTTCCAACAAGAATGATACATTCATAGACCATGATTTACCCCTTCATAAGCCTCTTCATAATGATCCCTTACATCTTCTAGTGCAAGTGCATACACATAATCCAACGGGTCCTCCTAGATGGCAGAGCAGGGCTAAACATTTGTACTTTAAAATTCATAAAAGCCTTGGGGTAATCAGATTCAAGTGTTGATATTAACATAAGGATAAACATAAGATCCTATGAATAATATTAAATACCTTCAAAATATTTCATTATCTTTCCCATTACCTTGCCCATAAGGGTGGGACCATTTGTCAAGAATACAACAATATTCCAAATTCTAGATCTAGGGTTGAGATACACTATACTACTAGGACATCCTTGGATACATGAGATGTGGGAAATACCTTCTACTTACCACCAATGCATTAAATTTCCTCATCAAGGAATGTAAAACATTATATAAGGAGACTCCAATCCGTTCCAATATTGTAATAACTTAAGGGGTAGAATTCAAAACCAAGTACTTATGAATCAAGAAGAAATTACAATATCTACTTCTGCTTCAATCCCCAAAAATACACCAAGCTTAGGGATAAAAATATTAATCATAGATAAAGTATGTGGTGATTATCTCTATGAATAATCCTTCACTATCACCAACCTCTCTCTATCTCCTAAGTCATATGGTCTACCAAGACCAACCCAAATTATAGAGAAAACAACAAAACCTATCATTTTCAAATGTTCACCCTCCACAAATTCATTAGATAGGGAGAACTAAGTGAATAAACCCTAGAAGAATATATTAGTACATGGTTTTACAAAGACCCTCAAGATATACTACCATTTGACCTACCACTTACTTAATAAAGACATCATGGGTTTTAAATGTTACAATGATTTGGGTATATTGGTATGTACTACAGGCCTACGACCACAATAATAAGGAATGGTAGAACTTATTTTTCCATGTACATAGAGAAATAAACAAGGATGAGGATATGGTCAATCCCAGCCAAATTTTTTCATACATGAAGTTTCCACACAACAAAAAGAGGTTTTTGAACAAAATAGTGGAAAAGAATATGAAAAAACCCAAATTAATGACATACTCCAATAGTTATTACCATGAGAAATAGAAACCACAAACATACAAGTGTCCCTTCAGTAGGAAGCCTTGGTGTATGTTGAAGAAGAGATACCTAATGGGAATGACATCAAGATTGATTCTAATGAATATGAGTGGGATAGACCTCATACTACAAGTACCTTTGTCATATCCAAAATATTTGATCAACTTAACCCGAAAGATGAACCTTGTGTAGAGAAATATGTCAATGTCCATTCCTTAAGTCATCCACCTACCTCACATTACTAATTTTTCAAAACCATCACTATTGTTCCATTATCTCACAATGAGTCTCAACCAAATACTAACTTATTCTAGGTAAACCCTAAACATATTGATTGGGGCCAAAAAAGATAACCCTACATAGACATCTTCAAGAAGGATGAGGCCATTGTTGAGTTCTTAGGACTTTTATAGGGTATACCATCAACGGATCACAAAGTAGGATTATACATAGATCTGGACAGAGAAACACACTGTAGGGATGTGGTTCCTCTTTCTAGCCAACAAATTAAAAATGAAAGGTCATCTGGTGAAAATTAAAAGGTGCATTTTGACCATGAAATAGTAAAAATAAATGGTATATCTTCTAGTGAAATCCTTTCTGAGGTGGTAGAAGATGGAAGTTTAGAACCTCTCCTCATTGATGAAGAAAAGTCAACATTACTAGTTGAGGAAACACTAGAAGAAAACTTAGGGGATGAAACAAACCCTAAGAAAATATATCTATCAAAATATCTCTCCCCACAAGAAAGGGAAGAGTTCATAAGCTTCTTCAAAGAAAGTCAAATAAACTTTGCTTGGTCATATGCAGATATGCTAGGTTTAGATCCAAAATTAGTGCTTCATCATCTATCTTTATTACCTAATATGAATCCAGTTTCAAAAAAAGCTTAGAAAAATTCATCCTCGTATTTCCTTGTTAGTAAAAGAAGAATTAAAGAAACTCTTGGATGTAGGGTTCATCAGATCCATCGATTATGCTAAATGGATTTTCAATTTGGTGTCAGTAACAAAACCTCTAGGAGGTATCAGGATATGAAGACTTTAGAGACTTAAACAAGGCATGTCCTAAAGATGACTTCCCACTACCCAACATCGACATAATAGTAGACTTAATGGTAGAACATAAAATGTTATTCTTAATGGATAGATTTCCATGTTATAACCAGATCAAGATAACTCTGGAGGATTAGCATAAAACAAAATACACCTATGCGTGTGGTACATATTTCTATAAGAACGTGATGCCTTTTAGCTTAAATAATATTGGTACTAAATATCAAAGAGAAATGACAACTATATTCCATGATATGATTCATATAACCATGGAATATTATGTTGATGATCTTCTAGCAACATCTCAGTTGAGGGAAAAACATCTACAAGTATTGGGCCCTATATTTGATAGACTAAAAGAGTACATGGTTCAGCTAAATCCTAATAAATGTTCCTTTGAGGTAACATCGATAAAACTCCTAGGATTTAGTATATCACATAAAGAAATAGAAGTGGATCTGGGTAAAGTAAAAGAAATATTGGAGATTCCTCCTCTTAAGAACTTTATAAAAATATAAGGTCTACAAGGAAGGGTACAATCAATCTAATAGTTCATAGTACAATTGGAAGATAAATTTCATCCATTCCAACATATGTTATATAAAGGAATCAATTTCATATGGAAAAATTAATGTTAGCAAACATTTCAAGTTTTCAAAGATTATCTATTGAGTGTGCCAATGTTGGTGCCACCTATGCTAGGGAAGCCTCTTCTATTATACATATCAACAAAAAAATCAATATTGGACGCCCTATTAGCACAACATTATGATCAAGGAAGAGAAATGGCTATATACTATATTAGTAGAACACTAGTGAGGTATGAGTTGAACTATTCATAGATAGAGAAGGCATGCCTTGCAGTCATCTTTTCTTCTCAAAATTGAAGACATTATATGTTGAGCCACAAATAAAAACTCATGGCTCATATTGATCCACTAAAATATTAATTGATAAAAGTAACACTTACTAGAAGACTTGCCAAATGGGTTATGGTTCTCAATGAGTTTTATATAGAGTACGTAGATCGAAAGGAAATAAAAGGATAAGTGATTGAAGATCATCCTAAAGAGGAACCTCTATAAGATCATCAACCAGTAACATATGAATTCCTAGATGAATCCATTTTTCCATTAAAAAAATTGATAATATAGTATGGATACTATACTTTGATGGGTCCTTTACTAATTACAGTTTAGGGGCTAGAATTATTTTAATCACCCAACAAGGTAACACAATTCCAAAATCCTATAAGCTGAATTTCCCATGCACCAATAAATAGAAGAGTGTGATGCCTTGGTAATAGGATTGAAGCTAGAAAGTATGTGGAGAATACACAATATCAAAGTGTTAGGAATGAATGCTAAATATATCCTATGGGAGTATTAGCAGCCATTTTGTAGCAGTTGTTGTTGCATTCATGACTATGATTGTCATTGATGTCAACATAGTGATCTACTGAAGATTAGCAAAGGAGCAGACAATGTTTGGGTTAGCGCATGTGGGATATTAGAGATCAAGCTATGCAATGTTAAGGACTTACTCTATGATGTGTTATATGTTCATGGTTAAGGGCACAAATAGTAATTCATTTATTCATGGAAGTTATGAGCATTTCAGTGGAAGCAGTATTTAGGTAGTGTTCCTGAGTAGCGGTTTGTGGTAATCGGATGATATCTCCTAAAAGGGATGGAATCTGGTTATGTGCAGTTAGAGAGAATTTGAAGACATGTTGATATTGATGTGGTTGACATCACAAACTTTGAGGTCACACGAGTGAAGACTTATTCTAATTGGAAGCCGACAGTTTTGTGTAAATTTTGTGTAGCATGTGGAAACTTTTATTTTATAATTTGTATGCTGACTCATTTGTAATTACTTGAGTGTGGTATAAAGTAAGGAATGTTTTCCTTATTGTGATATGATGAATATGTAATGAAGTAATGAAATTGTGAAGAGGATATACGAGGTACAGAGATTTGGTGTAGCAGTGAGTGCGGTTTGGCACAGTTAGAGGAGAGGTAACATATTGTTGAGATCAGTAATATTTTGATATTATTCTATTGAATAATCTAGAGATCAATTAGACAGTGTGTTCAGTGATCTTGCCATTGAAGTTGTTTGGGTCGTGGGTCCTTCTGTCTTCTATAACTCCTAATAGAGTTAGAATCTTTTAGCAGGGATTCAAAATCTCCTAACTGGGATTCATATGTACTGAATGTATTTCATAAGACTGCTAAAAAATTCCATTCTTTCATAAGGAATATTCATATTAGTGCATCTTTTATGGGCATCATTCCCACTGGGGTTTACTCTTTGATCAAGAGGTTCCCTAGTCAACATATCTTGTGTCATTGTGTTATTGTGCATGAATATCTTTCTATGGTTGTTGGTTACATTGCTTATATGGTTAAAATCTATTAAAGTTGATAAAGGTTATAATTATTAGATAACTCATTCACCCCCCCCCCCCGCTCAGTTATCTTGCTGGACTTTACTTTCTAACAATTGGTATCAGAGCGGTAGGTCCTTGAAAGAAAAGTTTAACAGCTTAAGGAGATCCATGGTGAATTTCAAGAAAGAAAGCCCTAAGTTTGATGGAGTAAATTTTGATAGCTGGAAAGAAAAGATGAAGACACATATATTGTGTTTAGGACCAAGTCATTGGTTGATTACTAAGAATGAGAAGACTGTCATTGATGAGGATAATATTGAAACATGTACTAATGATGAAATAGATCTATTCATGTGTAACATACTTGCCAGAGAAGCACTTTTGTTAGCCCTTCCAAAGAATGAGTACAATCAGGTAAAATATTTAAAAACATCTCATGAAATTTGGTTAGCCTTATAGTCTACTTTTGAAGGTGATGAACATGCAAAGAAAGTTAGATTACATAATTGGATATGTGCATTTGAAGAATAAGAATGATGGAAGATGAATCTGTTAGAAGCTATATTGGTAGAATGTCAAAAATTGTTGCAGGTATAAAATCTTGTGGAGGAACAAAGATAGAGAATGAAGTGATATGGAAAATTTTGAGGACAATGACTCCTGCATTTAGGTAGACAACACAGATGATTGAACAAGTTATACCTTGTACTATGAACTTTACAAGAGAGACTCTTCTTGGAAGATTGGAAGCAGCAGAAATGAACCCGAGGTTATCAGGAGACTTACCTAGAATGGAGACAGCATTTAGTGCTCTTAGTGTTCACCCTACTTTGTCAAGAAGCATCAGTGTGAGTGGAGATTATGCTGGCAACAACAGATCTAGAAATGAAGAAGATAGGAAGATTGAAGAAGGTCTTGCCTTGCTTGTGAAGAGAGAACCAGACGGTAAGAAAAATTTTAAATGTTGTACATGTCAAGAATATGGTCATTTTGCATCTAAATGTCCTAAGAGAGTTAAGAAGTACATAAACAATTTTAAGCCTAGAAGATCTAAGGAATGTTATTATGCTAATGATGAAGAACTTGAAGCTAGTATAGAGAGAACCTTAAGTGAAAGTGATATTGAGAATAATGATAATATAGGATTTGTAGCAATTAAAGAAGAAAATCCTAAAACAGAGGTTAAGGAAGAAAAATCTCTAGTTTCTCAAGTTGAAAAGAAAGGTGATTGGATTATAGATAGTGGTTGTTCACATCATATGACTAGAGACATGAAAAAGTTCATAAAGTTTAACAATTATGATGGGGGAGTTGTTAGAGTTGGAAACAATGCACCTTGTTTGATTAAAGGTATAGGATCTATTACTCTTGATGGAAAGACTAATATTGATGATGTTTACTTTGTGGATGGTTTGAAACATAATCTTTTGAGTGTTGGAAATTTAGTTGATAAGGGATATCAAGTTTAGTTTACTGAGAAAACTTGTGTGATAAAAGACAAAGATGGAAATTTGATCGGTACTAGATCTAGAACCAGAGGTAATGTATTTTAGTTAAATCCTACTGAGATGACATGCTTGATTACTAAGATTGATGATAGTTGGTTATGGCACAAAATATTTTGTCATATAAAATTTGATAACATTGTGAAAGTGAGTACTACACTTGCAGTAAGAGATTTTCCTAGAATTATGAAGCCTACTAACATGATGTGCAAGGAATGTGTGATGGCTAAACAGAAGAGAAGCTCATTTCCCAGTAAGAAGTTTACGTCAATAGAGAAATTGGAGATTGTTCATACAGACTTGAGCGGTCCTACAAGGACTAGAGGATTCTATGGAGAAAGGTATTTTATGATTCTTGTTGATGATTTTACAAGAATGATGTGGATTGCATTTCTTAAAGAAAAATCTAAAGCATTTGATAAGTTTAAGGTCATTAAGAATAAAGTTGAGAATGAATCTAGAATGAAGATTAAATGTTTGAGATCAGATAGAGGTGGAGAATTTACTTCTAGAGAATTTAACACCTTTTGTGAAGTGAATGGTATTAAGAGACAATTTTCAGCCCCTAGGACACCTAAACAAAATGGTATTGCAGAAAGAAGAAACAGATCAATGACTGAAGTAGAAAGAGCTATGTTATTTGAGAATGACTTAGCGAAAATATTATGGAGAGAAGCAGTGAACACAAAAGTATATACAATGAACAAAGTACAAATCAGAGCAGACACAGACAAGACACCCTATGAACTATGGTTTGGACATGCACCCTTAGTTAAGTATTTTAGAATTTTTGGAAGAAAATGTTATATAAAGAGAGATGATGACATTGGTAAGTTTGATCCTAGAAGTGATGAAGGTATATTTCTTGGATATTCTTTGAAAAAAAAATCTTATAGATGTTACAATAAGATAACAAAGACTATTGTTGAGAGTGCAAATGTTAAAGTTGAAGAAAAGTTCAAAATTTAGGAAAGAATGCTTGATTATGAATTAGATGAAGGAACTCATCCTAGATCTAACATTGAGACTACTGAATTATTCTATGAAATCGACAGTGATTTGTTGAATGAAAGCCACAGTGAGGTAACTGAAGAACCGACACCTGAAGTGAGATCTGAGACAGTGACACCTAAGAGGAATCTATCAAGGAATCATCCTGTTGAGAAGATTATTGGAAGCATAGACAGAGGAGTTCAGACTCAAAATAAGGTACAAGAACATTTATGTTTGATTTCTCAAATTGAACCTAAATCTACTAGTGAATCTTGTGAAGATGAACATTGGATTAAAGCTATGAAAGAAGAACTAGATCAGATTGAAAAGAACAAAACATGGGAATTGGTCCCTAGAACTAAAGATAAGAATGTTATAGGAACAAAATGGGTATTCAGAAACAAGATGAATGAATAAGGAGAAGTAGTAAGGAACAAAGCAAGATTGGTATGTCAAGGATACTCATAGCAAGAAGGAATTGACTATGAAGAAACTTTTGCACCAGTAGCAAGAATTGAAGTAGTAAGAATGTTTTTGGCCTATGCAGCTTTTAAGAAGTTCAAAGTGTATTAGATGGATGTGAAGTCAACATTTCTGAATGGAGAGTTGGAAGAAGTCTACATTGAGAAGCCTGAAGGTTTTCCTTTAACTCAAGAAGGAGACATGGTATGTAAACTAAAGAAAGCTTTATATGGACTAAAGCAAGCACCTAGAACTTGGTATGCAAGATTGGACAAGTATTTGATAAAATTAGGATTTACAAAAGGAACAGTTGATAGCAACCTGACACAAAAGAAATTGAAGATGGTTTGTTGGTTGTAGTTATTTTTGTTGATGATATCATTTTTGGAGGAGAAGATGAAGCTAGTGATAAATTTGCAGATGAAATGAAGACTGAATTTGAAATGAGTATGATTGGTGAAGTGAAATATTTTTTGGGATTGCAGATAACATAGAACAATGATGGTATCTTTGTAAGTTAGAAAAAGTACTTGAATAATTTGTTAAAGAGACTTGGAATGGAGAACTGTAAACTAGTTGGAACACCTATGGTAACTGGACATAAGTTATCTAACACAGATGAGACTCCTGCAGTGGAACAAAAGAAGTACAAATCTATGATTGGAGGATTGCAGTACTTGACACATACAAGACCTGATATAGCACATTCAGTTGGAATTGTAGAAATATTTCAAGCTAAACCTAGAGAATCACATTATGCAGCAGTAAAGAGGATACTGAGATATTTAAGAGGCACAATTAAGTATGGATTGTGGTATGAAAAATCTAATGATTTTACCCTATGTGCATATACAAATGTTGATTGGGGAGGTAGTGTTGATGATAAAAAGAGCACCAATGGTGGAGCATTTTTCCTTGGAGGAAGATTGGTTTCTTGGCTAAGCAAGAAGAAGAATTGTATTTCACAAAGCACAGAAGAAGCAGAGTATGTAGTAGTAGCAAACAATTATAGCCTGATAATTTGGATGAAGCAGATGCTGAAGGATATTGGAGTAAAAAAATTTGAGCCTGTTGTTATACATTGTGACAACACTAGTATAATTATTATGTCTAAGAACCTTGTATTACATTCTAAAACAAAGCATATAGAGATAAAGTATCATGTAGTAAGAGAGAAAGTTGTTGAGAAAGAATTCAGACTTGAATACATAAGCACAAAGGAGAAAATTGCAGACATATTTATAAAACCTTTGCCTAAGGATACATTTGAGTATCTGAGAGGTATGCTTGGGGTTATGCCCCAGCCTACTTTTGAGAAGTGATGCAGATTGTTGCATCCATCTAGTGGTATATGAGCCCTATCTTTCTTCTGGACTAGATGTTGGTACTTCCTCTATGGGGGAGTATCTATATCTGAGGTGAGTCATGAGGACTCTAGTGAATGTATTTTCTGAACAATGTCTTTTGACATTAGAGTTGTTGTTGACATAATGATTAAATTTCTATCATTGATGTCAATGGGGGAGAAGTTTACATGAAAAACCATTTGTACCATTTGTTGGAGAGAATTGAATAGGAAAATGAAGCAAGATTTGATTGATGAAGAGGACTTGAAGTATTTTTCAGAGCACTAGTGTTGTAGTGTTGGATTTATGGAACATTGGATGTTTTTCATCTATGTTGCCATCAATGCCAATGGGGGAGATTGTTAGGAATGAATTTTAAATATATCCTATAGGATTATTAGCAGCCATTATGTAGCAGTTGTTGTTGCATTCATGACTATGATTGTCATTGATGTCAACATAGTGATCTACTAAAGATTAGCAGAGGAGCAGACAGTGTTTGGGTTAGCACACGTGGGATATTAGAGATCAAGCTATGCAATGTTAAGGACTTACTCTATGATGTTTTATATGTTCATGGTTAAGGGCATAGATAGTAATTCATTTATTCATGGAATTTATGAGCATTTCAGTGGAACCAGTATTCAGGCAGTGTTCCTGAGTAGCGGTTTGTGGTAATCAGATGATATCTCCTAATCGGGATGGAATCTGGTTATGCGCAGTTAGAGAGAAATTGAAGACATGTTTATAGTGATGTGGTTGATAGCACAAACTTTGAGGTCACATGAGTGAAGAGTTATTCTAATTGGAAGCTGATAGTTTTGTGTAAATTTTGTGTAGCGTGTGGAAACTTTTATTTTGTAATTTGTATGCCGACTCATTTGCAATTACTTGAGTGTTGTATAAAGGAAGGAATGTTTTCCTTGTTTTGATATGATGGAATATGTAATGAAGTAATGCAATTGTGAAAGCAAAATTGTGAAGAGGATATGCAAGGTACAGAGATCTGAAATTGAGATATGGTGTAGCAGTGAGTGCGGTTTGGCATAGGCAGAGGAGAGGTAACATATTGTTAATATCAGTAATATTTTGATATTATTCTATTGAATAATCTAGAGATCAGTTGGACAGTGTGTTCAGTGATATTGTCATTGAAGTTGTTTGGGTAGTGGGTCCTTCTGTCTTCCATAACTCCTAACAGAGTTAGAATCTTTTAGCAGGGATTCAAAATCTCCTAACTAGGATTCATATGTACTAAATGTATTTCATAAGACTCCTAACAGAGTCCATTTTTTCACAAGGAATATTCATATTAGTGCATCTTTATGGGCATCATTCCCACCGGGTTTACTCTTTGATCAAGAGGTTCCTTAGTCAACATATCTTGTGTCATTGTGTTATTGTGCATGAATTTCTTTCTATGGTTATTGGTTACATTTCTTATATGGTTAAAATATATTAAATTTGATAAAGGTTATAATTATCAGATAATCGATTCACCCCCCCCCCCCCTCTCAATTATCTTGGTGGACTTTACTTTCTAACACAAAGTCTATGGTGATTCTCAATTAGTCATTATCCAAGTGAACAATGACTACATGACTAAGGATAAAAATTGATCCCCTATAGAAAGATGATGGATCAACTATGAGATTCCTTTCAATAGATAATATTTGACTAGATTCCAAGGGCTCAAAACAAATTTGTAGATGTGATGGCTACCATAGAATATCTTATTGACATGTCAGGTAATGAAATAAGGTTTGAGTTCCTGGTTGAGAAACTCATGATCCCAACATATGATGTACCAATGTTTGAGTCAATATGTGTCCTTTTTGGTTATGAGTCACCTTGGTATAAATATGTCAACACTAACCTTAAGGATAAATACCTTCCCCCAAAATTGTCTTGTAACCAAAAGAAAACCCTCATTAGACAAGCCTCTAGGTATACCATCCTTGTTGATACTCTCTATAAAAAGGTCTCGATCGTATTCTCTTAAGATGTATTAATTTAATAAAACTATAGACATCCTTGATTAAGGTTATTCAAGGTTTTTATGGGGGCCATTTGAGTGGTAGTACTATAGAAAATAAGCTCCTAAGAATAAGGTACTACTAGCCAATAATGAAAATAGATTCTTACAAGTATGTGTAATTATGTAAATAATGCCAGGTTTATTGAGACCTCACAGAAGCTTCTAAGAATATGGTACTATTGACTAGCAATGGAAATAGATGCTTACAAGTATGTGCAATGATATTGAAAATGCCAGGTGCATGGGGACCTTATACATGCACTAGCTCAAGAACTATAACCTCTCACTTCGTCATGGCCATTCTCACAATGGGGACTTGAACTAGTGGGTAAAATTCATCCCATCTCTTCTAATGGTCATAAGTAAATCATTACTACCACTGGGTATTTTACTAAGTGGGTGGAAGCCATTCCTTTGACCTACCAATAGATTTCCATGTTTATCTTGAACTACCTTGTTTTTTGTTACAACATCCCTCAAAGTATACTCATGGATAATGATACATATTTTTAGAATAGGAATGTCGAAGACCTATGTCAAAATTTTGGCATTAAGAAACACTTCTCATCCATTTATTACCCCAAAGGAAACTACGAAGATGAGGCAAAAAATAAAACTATTCTCAAGATACTAAAAAAGGTTGTCAATGATATCGGTCGAGACTAGCATCTACAACTCAATCTTTCCTTATGGGCATATAGAACATGTTTTTGCACTCTAACAAGGGAAAATCTTTATTCCCTTGTGTATGTATTAGAGGCTATTTTCCCCATCGATGTTTAATTGTTGTCTCTTAGAGTGTCTTTACAAAACATCATCACTAATGAAGACTATAGGGTAGCCAAGCTAAGTGAGCTAGAATTGTTGGATGAAAAGAATCAAAAGGTACATAATCATTTGCAAGGATATCTGAACCACCTTAGAAGGAGCTATAAAAAAAGGATCATACAAAAGCATTTGACTTAGGAGACTTGGTTTTGATGAAAAATCAAAGTAATCTAGCAGAAAGAGAAAGGTTAGGAAAAGTTAAGCCAAACTAGTTTAGACCATATATAATCATTAAATGTTTTGGAAATGAGGCCTATCAATTGGTAATACAAGAAGGAGATTATACACCATGAACAAAGTGTACCTAAGAAATTTCTATATCTAATACCCCAAGGTCAAGATGTACATAAATCAAAATAAAAAATACTAAAAAATAAGAAAAATTAAAAAAAAAAGTTACCTCAGTGAAAACTTGGTAAATAGGTTCCTTGGAAACAAAAAAAAAGAGAGAAATAAAAATGTAAAGTCAATAAACAAACCGCTTCTTGGTGAAAACTTGGCAAATAGGAACTATTGGCTAGGTACCTTGGTGAAAACTTGGCAAACATGTGCCAAGTGTGAAGGTCATGTTGTGTCATCCATGAACTCAAAAAATCATCTTGCACTCAATACATGCATCGTTGATCATGCTAAATAGTCCAAAGAAGCATTGTCCTTATATGCATACACACTTATCCTTGACCTATACTACTTTGCCAAACTAGGGGTAGAAAATATCTTTAAAAACCCTAAAAATTTAGAAAATGTCCTAAAAAAACCCTAAAAATTCAAAAAGTATCCTAAAAAATCCTAATAATTTCAAAAATGTCCTAAAAAAATTATAAGATTTTAGAAAATGTCCTAAAAACCCTAAAAATTTAGAGAATGCCCTAAAAAATCCAAAAAATTCAAAAAATATCCTAAATATGATCAAAACATCATAAAGTACCCTGAAAAAATGATCAAAACATCATTAAATGACCTAAAAAAATCTTTAAAATCGTAAAAAAATCCTGAAGAAAATAAAAAACATCAAAACATATAAAAAACCCTTACAATAAAAACATCTATGTCACAACAAGTAGAAAGTGACATCAAACATCAAAACTCATATCAAAACAATGAGCTTCATAAATCTAAAATGGATTCATAAGACTTGTCTTTTCAACAATAAAATATGTCATCAACCAAATCAATCAAGTGATTTTTTGGAATAAAGGAACACTAAGAGGGGGGGTGAATTAGTGTTTTGAAATTTTTTAACTTTTATGATCTGATTCTTAAACCATAAACCATATGCAATAAGAAGTAAAGTACACCAACATAAAAAGAACATCCATAACATCACAACACCATGAAACAAGTATTTTTGTGTGGAAACCTAATTAGGGGGAAAAACACAATGGGTATGGAACCCACAAGATTTAATCTGCAAAAGTAAATAACCCTATTAAATGTTTGAGTAAAAAAGGGGAATGCACGTGCATTCAAGAACACTTCCTAGAGCTCACTGCTCAATTACAATAAGAGATACAACTCCAAGAAAGGCTTATTGTCATACAAAAGAGTGGACAACAATCCATAGTAGGAAAAATTGATCATAGCATCTGAATATGCCAAAGTAGTTCCAATTAAGCACAAAAAATTGAATCCACACGCTTCATTCGCTAAATTGAACCTCTTATCACATACCCTGCACATACATCACATACACATTACTTACTAAAACAATTGAATATGTTGAACTTATATATCCGCTTCCAAGAATTAACTCACCACTATGTCAACCTCAAGACCATTTTAAAGTAATGTAACATGTATAGAAAGACATCTAGATCCATATATAAAACTTGAAGTGAAGAAAAAATAATTCATCACACACTAACACCGTGTTGTCTCATCAACCTTAAACTCAAAAAAAATCACCAAATCAATCTGATAGGATCACACAAAGATCTATTGTACCTTATCAATATTCTTCACTAAATTATTAGGAAATTTCCAAATGGATCACCATAACTTGCTTTAATGAAAACATTAAGTATTGTGGTGTTGGAATAATATAGGTTATACCTTTGCCAAGATCCTCCTAGAATCATACCTCAAAACTCAAAATTAGGTAGCCATACCGAAACATTTCTAGAAACATGTCAATTGCTCTAAACTAGTTATACTTAGCCATATTTTCCTTCAATCCTTTGGTAAGATAAAAAAAAAGTTCTAAAAACATATTAAATTCATCTAGTAGCAATCAATGACAAAAAATAAATCATAAAGAGCGGTGTCTCTTGCCAACAATCTCCCCCTTTGGCATT
Source organism: Chamaecyparis obtusa (assembly GCA_027943335.1). Lineage (NCBI taxonomy): Eukaryota > Viridiplantae > Streptophyta > Pinopsida > Cupressales > Cupressaceae > Chamaecyparis > Chamaecyparis obtusa. The sequence continues at coordinate 270,286 of BSBK01006719.1, read as the reverse complement.
GATGGCAACACTTAGTGAAAAATGAATAAGTATTAAAAATGACAAAACACACTGATTGCTCAAGGATCTAAAACTTATATGCTCACCCTTTCTCCCCCTGAGATGAATAAGCATTTGTAACTACATATCTCTCCCCCTTTGACATCAATGGAAAAGGTGGGGGTCCACAAAAATAATTTTTACCTAAAATTTTTGAATATGTCACATATATACAAGTAATCATTTCATGTTTACAAAAGCTTGAAAACATCAGAAAATGTGTTCTTTAAGGTACTAAAATCCTTATCCCAATTCTTCCTCAAACTCTCAATAATTTGTATCTTCCCATACAATGCATAGGAAAACTTCTATGTCGATGATAGGTCAGATGCATCAGGCAAACCAAAAATAACTTCTACTTATTTCAAACAACTAAATAGAATGTTCATCTTAGGAGAGATTAAGCTTCTAAGTTCACTGATCCTCCCAATAATCCTTTCCTTTTCTATAGTCATACTCTTGATCTTATCAATCAAATAAAGTACTTGTCCTTTATGACTAGATGTAGAAGATTCTATGGGATCAAAGGACTGTGATAAATCAAATAGTTTCTTCCCTCTCCTTTATCAGCTTATCTAAGTCTCCAACATTATTAGGATAAGAAACACATGCTTTCTATACCTTTCCTCCTTCAAATTAAGCATCTTTAATTCTTTGTATACAAACTCCTAAGGATGTTCTATCATTTGCATTCAGAGTACAAAACTAATTGCATCTCTTTTCACCAAACTCGTCCTTCACTTTAATCATAGCAAAATTTTGAAAAGAATCAAAATGAGTACTTATAACATTGATTATACCTCTTAGCTAGCCATATGGATTTTAATTTGGATCTCTCACATATATAGAAATAATATTTTCCAACACACCAAATGCAAGGCTCAAAATTTCACTATCCTTGATGTGTGTCTTCAATATTTCTTCTCTTCCCTTCGCATGTTCCATAGTTTCAAGCTTCATCATTTGAATCAGAGAAAGAGCATCAAGATTGATAGGACCTTTAATGAGCTCATAATCATCCATTTCAACTTTCTCCTTTTCTAGGAAATCATTTAATGTCTCCACAGTGTCTCTTGCCTCAACCTTCAATTTTGTCACTTTCTCCTCAATCTTATTCTCAGTTTCAATTTCCATCTCAACTAACTAATCAACATCTAAATTCTTCTCTCATTCATCCTTTTCTTCTTCACCTTTATGTTCTTCCTTAACATTTTCATTTTCTCCTTCAGTTTCATTCGTGTTTCCTCCAATATTTCCAATGGGATCAACTAATATAATGATTGGAACACCTAAAATGTATACATTAAGGACATCATTTGTAACATGAACTTTGGTGGCATCATTATTATCCTTTCTAACTACTTCAAAGTGATTATCCAATAATATATTTACCAAAGTATTCTTTGTATCATGGATAATTTCATCAGTCAAACCAATGATCAATTTATTTAATTTTTTTTAATTCCAAACTCATTATTTCCTTCCTTAAGAATTTTCTTCATTCCCTCTACTGCTATTATTGAAAATAGTTCAATCAAGACTATCTCCCTAATCCTCTAATCTTTAATTTGTGCATTAAGTCTCCTCGTCTCCAAAACATCAAATAATTCTTTTGGAATATCTCCCATTATCTCAACAAGTACTCTATTGTACTTGTTCAAATATTGAATTATTGCCTCTTCAAGAACTCTCTTATTACTATCATCATATTTGTCAAAATACTTCCTTAATAGTCCTAAATTAACATACAATGTCAAATTCTTAGGAACATTATTTATAGATATAGTGGGCCTACTAGTATCAAGCTTCACCTTCTTTCTTTCTTGCTCATCGTCAGATTTATTAGTCTTTGTGCTTTTAGTTTTCTCTTTATTATCATCTGCTACTACTTGATATTTTCTTGAACTTTTGCTTTTTTATCTTCTTCCCTCTACACTGGATGCTTTAGCTTTAGGTGTAGGATTCATCATACTTATAGGTGATGGAATTTATTTCATTGATTATCTTTTCTTTGATGAAGATAAAATATGGGTAGTTCTTAGATTAGCTACATCTACATCAGTTGAGTCCTCTAATTCCTTCTTCCTCTCCTCTTCTTCCAACTACTTCTTCCTAGCTTCTCTCAAACTCTAAACTGGTATATTGAAAATTTATACCATATGCTCAACTTCCTTTCTTACTTTTCTCTCTCTTCTAGGCATGTTCACCTCGAAGTGTACTTTTAAATCCTTCTCCTTGTATGTATTGAGCCTCTCCTCATTTAGATCGATATGTATCTTCAATTTATCAAGAGAATAAGTATCAATATTGATGTCATCCACTTCATATCCCATAAGCATTATTCAAGATATTCTAGGTTCTACTGCCTCCATTAGACACTCGTTTGTCTCTACCATAAAGAATATGGTATCCTCATATTTCTCCACAATGTATTAGGAATATTTTTTCTCTCAAGTGAATCTTCTCTTGAAAAAATTTAAAGAAACCCCATAAGGTTTTCCTCCTTGTTTTACGGTCAAGCATATAGTAACAGTCTCTAATTTGAATTACAGGAGGTCTCTCAATAGACCATTGAATCTTTCCAATACCAAGGAACTCATTCATGAAATAGAAGAAAATGCATTGAATCATAGTGCCATATTTGAATATTTTCTTCCTCTCCTTTATTTTTGCAAGATTATCTAGCAACTAAACTCTAAGGACCTCACACTAATCATAATCACCATCTTCTTTCATCATCCTATAAGATGAATGAATAACAGTATTAGAAATAGATTTTTCTATGCTAGAATGACATACATTATAGCCCAAAATCATAGCTGCAAACCTCACGTCAAGTTGTATAATGTCATTTACTATCATTTCTCTCTTGTCCCATTTAGAACTAATAATTTCATTAACCAAATTATTCTTAATTGATTTGAGTGTAGAGACCTCACTAGACACATTAAAGCTCATCAAAATCCTCAGAACTTCCTTGGTTATCATATAGAGTTTTTCAAGCCACATAAACTCTACATGAATTCTTCCCAACACATATCTTATCCACTCATTCACATAAAATGTAGGAAATTTCATGATATGTGCTAGTTTCTTCTCCTTTAGGACCTTGTATTCATCTTTGAACTTAGAATCAACAAATAAATATTCATATAGTCGATGAATTTTATGATTACCTAACTCTTCCAAATTATAGTAAATGTATGCCCTAATATCCTCTATGTGAAGCACACCATGTGGTATAAAAGATAATGCACCATCAAGATCATTCTCTAATTATTTATAAGGGTTCTTTTTGAATTTTTACCTAGGATGCTCGATAATATCCACAATCTAAGGCTTATCCATGATTCAAAGTGCAAAATATCAAACTGTGTAGTAAAAATACATCTTTTCTATGAAACAAGGGTTTGATCGCCAAACCATACAAATTGCCTTAGATCTTATTGAAATTTCCTTCAATAGCTTCTGCAAATACTTCTCCTTAGTCGCAAAGTGAATAATGAGGTGTTGAAATGCCTTTTTGACCCTTCACACATAAATTTTTTCTGCAATTAATGTTCCATACCCTAGCTTTATGTTCGACCTTCAAATAGAGATTCAAAAATATTTTTGCAAACCCTAAAAAATGCTTGAATTCCTTCAATGATGATTCCATCATGTTCTAAATATTTTCATTCAAGTATCAAGCCACTTCGGGGGGTTAAATGGATTTTCATGAATTCTCCCCATAGGCAAGAGGCCTAAATTTAATTATGTGGAGAAATCTCCACACTAGATTCAGGTGTGGACCCACCATTAGCATCAGAATTACTTTTTATTACCCATGAATTGCTCATCTTCTTCCTAACTTATTCCACATCAATCTTTTGTTTGTCCTTATCATTTTTCTGCATATTACTGTCATTCACCAGGCCTCTTCTGCTCATGTTCACAGTTCCAAGTCTGCAAAAATTTGCAATACGAACTTGATTGTTGAATTTGTAAAATGTCACATTGGACTAACCATATCTATAATTTATCCAATTTCCTCTTGATCTGTAATTCTTAGAAATATGACCAAAATTATTTCATGTGAATCATCGAACATTCCCTTTGTTAGCAGCATTATTCATATTGCAATAACTTGACTTATGACCATAGTTATTGCATTTAAAGAATTGACTATAAAAATATGTAGAATTTACTCTACTTCTACATTGTGCAGCCCTATGACCAAACTTATTGGAAAAAAATCATCTACCATTAAAATTTTGAGCATTAGGTTGTCTTATCAAGGACCTTTTAGGGTTTCCATTCTGATTTTCTAAAGATAGATTTATTTGACTAGATTCAAAAATTTATCCTTTCTCAAAACCAAGACCATGTGTATCACCTTTCATTCTCTAATTTCAAGTTGTGCATCAAGCTTCGCTGAGATGGATTTGAATTTCTTCTTTAATTCATTTGCAATAGCAAGTTCATTATCAAGAGCTTCAATTTTCTTTCTAATTTCATCATCATTATGTCTAGATTTTTGAAACAGATAATCGTCATTATTTTTCCTCCCTTCTATTTATTCTTTTAGTATCTTCACCTCATGATTTACCTTTTCACATTCATTTATATTCTTCTTTAGGGATTGTTCAAGATTCTCTTCATTTATTTTTTTTGTTTCAATCTCCTTGGTCATTCTTTCCATCTCATGCTTTAGTTTTTCTTTGTCCTTTGTGAGATGCTCATTTTCATTTGTTTACCATTTCTTCCTTTTTACATTAGTTGTTCAAAATTTTCCCTCCTCTTATCCATGGATTTGTTCAACTATCCTATCAATGTCTCAATGAAACTTTCAACTTCCTTAAGGCTTTTCTTCAAATTCAGGACTTCATCTTTAGTCTGATCAAGATCATCAAGTAAAACTAAGATATGTTGTTGAAAATTATTAGAATCCATTGAATCACTCATCAATATCTTTCTCAATCTCTTATACTTTGTCAAAGGCACAAATCTCTTATACCAATTGTTAGAATAAAGGAACACTAAGAGGGGGTGAATTAGTGTTCTACAATTTTAACTTTAATGATCTAATTCTTAAACCATAAACCATATGAAATAATAAGTAAAGTAAATCAATATAAAAATAACACCCATAACATCACAACACCATGACACAAGGATTTTTTCATGGAAACTCTATTAAGGGAAAAACCATAGTGGGGATGGAACCTACAAGATTTACTCTATAGAAGTAAATAACCCTATTAAAGGTTTGAGTATAAAAGGGGAATACACATGCATTTAGGAACACTACCTAGATATAAATTCTTAATTATAATAAGGGATACAACCCTGAGAAAGGCTTACTACCTACAAAAGAGTGGACAACAATCCACAATAGGTGAATTGGATCACAACATTTGGATATGTCAAAGAAGTTCCAATTAAGCACAAAAAATTGAATCTGCACACTTGATCTGTTGAATCAAACCTCTAATCACATACCCTTCACATACATCACATACATATTACTAACCAAAACAACTGAATATGTCGAACTTATATATTTACTTCCAAGAATTAACTCACCACTAGGTCGACCTGAAGAGCATTTCAAAATAATGTAACATGTATAGAAAGTAAGCTAGATCCATATAAAAACCTTGAAGTGAAGAAAAAACAAATTATCACAAGCTAACACCATGTTGTCTCATCAACCTGAAACTCAAAAATAAATCACCAAATTGATCTGATAGGATCACACAAAGATCTATTGTACCTTATCATTATTCTTCAATGAATTATCAGGAAACTGCCAAACATATCATCATAAATTTCTCTAATGAAAACATTAAGTTGTTTGATGCTATAATAACATAGATTATACCTCTATTAAACTCCTCCTAGAATCACACCTCAAAACTCAAGATTGGGTAGCCATATTGAACCTTTTCTCAAAACCTGCCAACTAACCTGAACTAGTTATACTTAGCCAAATTTTCCTTCAATCCTCTGGTAAGATCAAAAAAAGATCTATGAAAATATTAAATGCATATAGTCTCCATCAATGACAGCAACTAAATCATAAAGAGAAATTTCTCTTACCAATAGTGACTATCTTAGAAAATGATATATACACTCAAAACTACAAAAATTGGTCTTATACAAATCGTCCATTGCTAGAATAAAACACATCCACATAAAATATCTATCAATCCAAATAATGATTAGTAAGGTTGTTGACCAATTCATTCATGTCAATCTTTTATCAAATTATCTTTAGTGATTGTGTTTATATGCTCCTCAAGGATAGTGTCGAGTGGTGAGAGTGGATAGGATGGATCATAATCTTGTTTTCTTTCTTTGTTGTTTATGATTGTTTTGATGAAGCTCTGGGGAAATAATGTTTAGGGTGTCTATGATAGGTACTATCATTTCTAGGGCAGTCATACATACCTTAACTCCAAACCAAAAAACCCTAGGATGAAGTGAAACATTCCTTTTTTTCTATCTTCTTTTTATTCAAACAAAGATCATAATAGTATTCAAATGGCCAATATTTGGATGCTTCAGTATCTCCTTTTCAAATAAGGAACAATGATGAGATTGTTATAAATATTCTACATAGATTCAAATTAATCACATTTTGATAATCAAATCTTGGTTCATAAATAAGTCTTCACTTCTTACTAATTCATTATTTTCACTAACTTTCTTTAGTCATTCCAAAGGTCGTGTGCTTAGACACATTAATTCATCCTAGATTTTTCTTAAATAGTTAATATTGCATAAGAAAAAATACAAAAATAAAAGTGGATTCATATATCATCATCATATAGGAATCATATAATTAGTTCATTCATCATCACCATCATAAAATATAAATCATACAACCATTGCATAAATCATAAAAATCATGTCATAATCATAAAGATATCATATCATTAATGCATAAACCATCATATAGAAATACATTCATAAACACACACACAACATGAGGTAAATCATGACACCACCAAAAGATATATCTCATCAAAAAAATGCCTTGAGTACAATAGAGCTCACAAGCTCAATCAAAAAAATGTTTTCTATAATACAATAAGAGAAAAATCAACTAGCACTCCTACCCTCAGAATGAGAAAGTTCAACAATTCCTTCCTTGGGTGTAGAAGGTGGTCTCCTCACAAGTCCAATAACACCACCACTACTATGTGATCACCTCTAGGAATGGTAGATCCCTACACATCAATTTAGTGGAACAATTGACTCGTACAAATTTTGTCTATGCACCATCTCCTTTTTGATACGAACTAGCTAAAGGGAAAACTCTATGATAGCTTCCCTAGTCAAGGACTCAATCATGGAAATTTTCTCCCTCTTGGCTCATTCTACTTGAATCATTGTTTATTCCCTCACAAACTTAGTCACTACCAATCTACTTGTCAAATCTCCCACCTCACCTCTGAGTATTTCTATCATTTCCCAGAGTGTAGCCACATCATCATCAACCTCCCCACCTTGTTTTCCTCCAACCACCATAGCCTCATCTCCCCCTCCTCATCATATCCCCATCATCACTACTATCACTACTATTTCTCCCCTCTCTCTTTGATACATATGAGGATGATCAACTACTATTATCCTCTCTCTCCTCTCCCTCTCTCCCTCCTCTCCCTCAATAATGGTAGCCTCCTCTCTTCAATGACAAACCCTTCTCACTAATTGGGATCCCTCCTCCTCACCCTTCTCCTCATCCACTATAATCCTAGACAAGGCTAGTGGATCTCCTCCCTATCGATGAAATCCTCCTCCATATCCCCCATCTCCATCTCATTTATCCCCTCCTCCATCCTCTCCCACCTCTCCTACCTCATCTCCTCAGCCTCTTCCCTTTCCTCTCCCTCTCTCTCTAGCTCCACCTCCCTACTATGGTATCCACAATGGGATATTAGTTATATGAACTTATATTTGGTCAAAGGAATAGGCTTGTTCCTAGCCCACCATGCATCATAATGAGGAATTGTATCAACATCAACTATGGAAGAATGCCAACCCCATATCACTAGCCTCAATCCTTGAAAATATAGATGTGTGGCATTTTTTGGAATTACTAGACCCTAAATATAAATATCTCACAATCTTCATGCAAATTGAGCATAGGAATCACTAACATCTTGAACCTTTCCAAACTTTCATAAAACCCATTTGGTGTTATGTAAGTCAATCATGTGTGCTAAATCAGTAGCTTAACCAATTATAAATTGTCTTTATTTGTATAATGAAAGGTGATCATCCTCACCTATCCACATTGGACATGATCTATATGGAATCCATATGGATTAAGGGAGTGTATCTAGTTGTTGCCTATAATAAACTATGTGCCCCATGTGACTCTAAAATAATGGCACCCTCATACATGTAGAGAAAGAGTCATCCCACTTGAAGATCTCCGATAATAATAGGCTGGTAGATGGCTATATGCTCCCAGGCCTAGACCTATAGCACTATGGCTATGTAACTAGTTGACTTACCCTCATGGTAAGCCACATAGAACATATGAAATTAAAAATGGGCCTACATACATGGACCCCAAGCATACACTATCCTATCCTAAACCATCCCTTTCAAAACTCAACTCTATCCAACTAAAAATCATGTTGTCTACAATTAGGACATAACACACAACCAATCAAACTCCCAAGTAGAACAGTGACCTTGTTGAATCTCTCTCCAAATCTGGCCCATGGAATATCATAGGGATCGGTCATCCTGAACTAATCTCTTGGCACCCATGCGAGCTCTAACAATGGTGTGATACCTAGCTAACGAGTCAACTCTATTAATACACCCTAAATATGAATCTATAGGATGTAATAAACATCTTCCAATGTAATTGTGTCCTCCCTAGTAATAAAATAAAAAGTAAATGTATCTGAGTGCCATCTCTCGAGAAAATAAGAGATTAGACCATGATTTGTCGTGATCTCAGGCATGTAACAAATCCAGTATAAACCCAATTGCCTCAAAATATCTCTCTCAACCTTTGATAACTAAAAGCATGGAGACAAGCCTACTGGTCTCAACTTTCGACATCTAATGACACTGTATACCATCTGCAAATAATGAAATCGACAAAATACATCAATTGCCTAAGGAAAAACCAACTGAGAAGATCACAAGAAATGCCTTTTATCAATTGTGAAATTACCCTAACAATTATGAAGTAGAAAGTAAATTGTGAAGTTTCTTTTACAATTATGCAAATCAACTAGCAATTGTGACAATAAAACAAGTCAAATGCGAAAGAGTTAGCAATTGTGACATCCAAATGACAATCGCAAAATTTATTTTGCAAATTTTGTGAAAAAAATGATAGGCAATTATGAAACAGTTAATTTTGTTGACAAAAAGGAAAAAATTAAATGCGTAATAAATGAAATAAAAAATGCACAAGGAATGGGCACACACCACTCTCCCACTACCCTCTAGATGATGAAAGGTACACAATCAGTCTGATAAGTATATGACGCCTATCATGTCTGCCATCACTTATCAAATGTAAGAAAATGACTAGAATTCTTACCAATTTGTAGAGCTCCAAGGGTGGAAAGTGACAAAAATAAAACCTTGTTTCCTATTTATAGTTTTTTGGAAAAAAACCCTAATTCTTTATCGTGGACCCCAGGAGATTCAAACTATGACATCTTTCACATTGTTGCTCTTTTTCATGAACTATTTGATCTTGTATGCATTATACAACACTGTAAAAAAATGAATGCTTATTTTGTGCATTTTTTTCTTAATTTCTTAAGGGGGCATAAAATCCACCTGCTATCACTAGGACAAACTAGGGCATGATCTGAATAAGATATTTTTTGACACAATGCTCAAAATCACATTATATCACATAGGGGAAAATGTAGACATCTAAAATTATCCCATGCTTGCGAGTGTTCATTAATTACTAATTGTTCTTCTATTAGTTAAATAGTTCTTTAATTATTTAATTAATTATCTTTATTCTTCTAATTAATGTTCTTCATCCTAATTCTTCATTAAAGCTATCATTGCATCATTTAATCACTTCTCCCTAATAATAATAAAAAATTAATATTTCTTAATTAATAGACCTTTAATTAAGTGGTCCTTATCATTTAATTTAATTTAATTTCTATAGTCCCACAATTTAAATGGTTATGTCAAATTATTTAAATTGACTAATTATTTCTTCTAATTAAATCAATTTCTAAAAATTAATTCACTTTCATTTCTCATATTCATTTCATCTCATTTCTAATTTTAATTTCATCCTAATTTCGTTTATCTCCAAAAATTCAATTTTTTATTGAATTTAATTCAAAAATAAAAAATCAAGTTTCCAATTTAAATTTATTTCATTTTAGAATTTGAAAATACAAAAATCATTCTTCAAAAATGGAATAAAACCCAAAAATGCTTTTAAAACTCAAAAATCAATTTTATCTCAATTTTGGCAATTTTGGAAATTAATATCTTCAAAATCTAAAAATCTTCTAATTCCTATCTTCTCATCCTTTTCCTTAATCAACTCACTGCTTTTGAGTTTGAAATGAAAATAAACCTCATTATCTCAGGAAATTTCCCAAAATCAATCAGTCTCTAATTTTCTCAACCACTTATTTTAATTTTCTCGAGTCAATCTCGATCATCCATTTAGTTTTGAATATCTATATAAACCCACCTTCATACCCATTTGAAGGATCCCAGATTATTGAATTTATGTAGTTTATCTAGATTATCAAATCTTTTCAATAATCATATTCTCAAATCTCAGAGTCAAGATGTTGCAAAATCAAATCTGAGTGCTACATATATGTGTCCCAATAGAGTGCAGAGAAGCGATAGAAGAAGATAAACTAGGTAAGAATAGTTTGATTTGTTTATCTCGTTTCAGTTTATTTATCTATGCTTATATTATAACATTTCTAGGGTTTTTATGTTGATTAGTAATTTGATTTCTTTGATAATCTGGTGCTACTAATCTTCTCTCTAAGCTTGTAAAAATTTTCACCTATGACAGGGTGTCATCCACCAAGATATGAATGATCTAGGTAAGACTATCCCCTTGCACTTTAATAGACACTTTGAACAAATAGGAAATATGGGCCAATCCATCTAGATTGAGCATTAAGAGCCGAAGTATGTGCAGTGCCCACAAGCATTGCTATCTCTGGCAATATTTTCTACTAGAGATACTTTGCACATACGTGAATGTACTTTTCATAGACACCCAAGATGTCCTTTTAAGACTTCATGGCCAATATCCCACAAACAAAAGATAGAAAAATAAGTCGAAAACCATCTCGGTATGTCTAATCACTTGTGTGTATCACGAAGATGCAAAGGAACATGACCTGCGAAAATCAAGATATAATAAGAACAACTTGATCCAACAAGTTAACAACCATACTGATTATGTGTTTATGTTATGCAATTGTTTGACAATTTCATTGATGATGTTGATGATGTCTAGTTTCAAGAATTAGGTACCTTGTGTAAGACTGGCATGTCTAGTTTTGAGTTTGTTCATCCTTTGTCTAAGACAAGATAACCATTTGACAAAAGGATTGATACTGGCTTGATTGATAGATAAGATAGTTTGACTAGTTTAATTGAGGACCTATTGATAGGTTTGTCAATTTAGACTTATTTTTGTGAAGCTCAAACTTTTTGTATTGACATCGTTCAATGCCTGTTTAAAAGAATTTTTTTTAATCTACAATAGACTTTATTGCATAATTTTTTAAGGTTTTTATATTTTTTTGTAATTTTTTCATGACATTTTATGATGTCTATATATTTTCAATGTTTTTGGTCTTTTTTAAGGACATTTTGAAAAAAATTGGTCTTTGTTAGGACATTAATAGGATCACGACATTGTGCTTTCCCCCAGTCAAGACATAAAGGAGAATTTTATTGTGGAATGGATGTGATGGACTAAATTAGTGTAGAACAATGGGTGTGACTAAGAAGGATAGCCAACAAAAGTCAAAACATGAATGAATGACCAAGTTTTATTATGGAATGTGATATGAAATGACAATGAAGATCAAGTTAGAATAATGATAGATAGTGGAGCCATGATCTATAAACATGGTGCTAGATTTCTTGATTTTCACCATGGTACTTGTCCAAGGCACCGTTGAAGTGGTTTTCACCATAATATGAATTATTTCTCTTAATTTCTATTTTTTTGTGTTACACAAGATTCCTATTTGCTAGGTTTTCATCAATGTAACCATTTTTTGTGCTATTTTATTTTCATTTGTATTTTTTATTTTTTTGGAATTACCCTACTCTAAGAGTAATGTGTAAAACTTGTGTAAATACAAGCTATTGATGGGATTTAATATAGTTTGGACCTCTGGTGTAGATAACTGATATACTCTAGACTTGTAAACTGTTGTAATGATATATGAAACAAACCATTTAGGTTCAAACTTACTTGGTTTCTCTCTTTCAACCTAATTCTTCTTATTTCCCATAAGCATCGAATCTCCAACCTCAAAGAATAAGAATTTGACCTTTTTGTTGTAGTTCCTACAAAGATGTTGATATTCCTATAAATGGTTCAAGTCATTTTGTATGTTTTCATCCAATAATTCTATCTCCTGAAGTCAACACACACGGTATTCCTCATCTGATATGACATTATGTAGGGATAGTTGCAATGATGCTAACTCAATCTCAATTGGAAATATGGCCTTGGTACCATAGACAAGTGAATATGGAGTGGATATGGTGGTTGTGCAAAAACTAATGTGATATGCCCATAGGGTAGGATTCAATTGGATGTGTCAATCTTGGCAAACATCATTGACTATCTTTTTGAGGGTTTTTAGGATGGTTTTATTAGATGCCTCATCTTGGTAGTTAATCTAAGGATAGTAGCATGAGGAATAATGGTGCTAGATATGTAACTTTTCACAAAGTTCATCAACATGTTTATTTTTGAATGGAGTGTCATTATCTGTGATGATAACTTGTGGTACTCCATACCAGCTTATGATGTATTTTAGGATAAACTTGGAAATTTTATTTTCGGTTATTTAGGTCATCAGAATTGATTCAATCCACTTTGTGAAATAATTAGTGGTTGTAATGATATACTTATGACTGTTAGTGGATAGTGGGTGAATCTTTCCAATGAGATTGAGCCCCCCATTATGAGAAGGGTCATGATGAAGTAAGTGGTTACAGCTCCCGAGATGGTGCACGGATGAGGTTACCGTGTCTCTGACACTTGTTTCACTTTTGGATGAATTTATAGGCCTTAATCTCCATAGTGGGTCAACAGTACCCAATTCTTAAAATTTTCCTAGCTAAGGTTAAACCACTAGAATGGGCACCACAAATAACTTTGTGTACCTTGTATAATGTCAATTGTGATTATTTTAAATTGAGACATTAAAGGAATGTACCATCTAGAATTATTTTATAAAATGTATTGGCAATAATGATGTATCAAGAGGATTATCTTATGAGGGACATTTTCTAGTTTTTGGATACGTCGAGGGATATGGCTTGGTCTTTGAAATAAGCATAGATTTCTTGTTACCATGAGGAATTGATACCAACAATCTCACCCAAAAATTAATATGTTGGGACTTCAAAGGAAGGGACCATCAATTTTTTGACCAATAAATCACAATGTGTAACTTTAGGAGGCATGTCTAGCAGAGATCCCACAGTGGCCATAGCATCAGCTACCTTGTTATGAGCTTGAGAGAATTTCTCAAAAGATATATGATCAAAGTATTTCTTGAATTTTACATCAAAGTATTGACTTGTTCTCATCCTTGGTATCATAGGTTCCATTAACTTTATTGATGATGAGTTGTGAATCACCATACACTTGTACATTCTTTATTTTCCACTACATTGTGGTCTTCAACCTTGTAGTGAGTACCTCATATTTAGCAATATTGTTTGTGAGTCAATTTTTAGTCTATAGGACCTGTGGATTGAGTCTCCTTGAGGTGTGATAAATACAATGTTGACACCTAAACCCTTATGTGTGAAAGACCCATCAAAATATAGCTCCCATTGCTTGTGTTCTTCTATAGTGAATATGCCTTCATCAAGGAACTCTATTAACATTGGATGATCTAGAGGGATTGATGTATCTATTAGTTGATTGGAAATAGGTTGACCTTTAATGAATTCCTATCCACATATTCAATGTCAAATTCACTGAGGATCGTGACCCACTCAAATAATCACCCTATCAATTTTTCTTTACTCAACAAATATTTTAATGGATCAATTTTGGCAATTATAAGTGTCTTGTGACTTAGCATGTAATCTACAAGTTTATGTAATACAAAAACTATAGACAAGAATGCCCTCTATATGGTAATATAATTGATCTCTTAAGACACAAGTGTTTGACTGATATAATAGATAGAATGTTCCTATCCGTATGGGTCATTCTAAGCCAATAATGCCTCTAGAGAGTGTTATGTTTTTGATATGTATGAAAACAATGGTTGACCTAGAATATGAGACATTAGGACTTGTGTAGAGATAATATAGTCTTTTAATGATTGAAATTCAATTTAACAATCTTTATTCCTATCAAATTTGTGTAGTATATATTGAAATGGAAGGCACTTATCTTCTAGTTGTGAAATAAACCTTCTAATGGATTACAATCTTTCATGTAGACTCCTTAGCTAACGAAGAGTCTTCAGTGGTGGCATCTCAATGATTGCCTAGAATTTCTCTGGATGTGTTTCAATCCCTCGGTGTGACATAATGAATGAAAATAGTGTTCCTAAGGTAAGTCCAAAGAAACATTTCTTGGGGTTCGATCCGACCTTGTATTCTTCTAACCTGTCAAATATATTGGCCAAGATGTTTAGATACAAATTTCTCTCTAATTATTTTTCCACAATATCAACTACATAGAGTTCCATGGTTGTATGCATCATGTCGTGGAAGATAGTTGTCATTGCATGTTGATAGGTGGCATCAATATTGTTCAAACCAAAGGGCATGATGTACCAATATTGAGTGCTCCAAGAACAAGTGAATGTTGTCTTATGTTGATCCTCTAGTGTTATTTTTATCTAATTATAACTATAGAATCTGTCTAGTAGTGATAACATTTATTATCTAGTAGTCAAGTCTATAATCATGTCGATAATGGGAAAAGGTAAATCATCCTTAGGACATTCTAGATTTAAGTCTCTGAAATCTATACAAATTATAATATCTTTATTGGATTTTGACACTGGCACTATATTGGATATCCAAACAACATAATCAATAGGTCTTATGAAGCCTACATCCAATAGTTATGGGTGCATCTTTTGAATATTTTGTTTGATAGGTTTTTCCCCCAATTTTAATGGTAGATAATGTATAACTAATTTTGGATCTATCCCAGGCATGTCTATATATTCCCAAGAAAATTTGAATGATTAGTCTTCAAAGAACTATATAAATTGTTCTCTCTCCTCAACTATTATTGACTTTGCTAGATGGATCAATCTGTTTGTCTCTTTGGTCCCTAGATTGATTGTTTGTGTCTTTTTTGCTAGTAGTGGTTAATTTTCCTCATTAATAATGAGTATGTCAATCTCTCCATCCTTGGGTTTCTTAGGTACATTTTCACCCTCAAATTTGTCCTTTCTTTTTACTATTTTTAATTTAGAAGGTTTCTTTCATTTTTCACCTAAAAACCTTACATTTTCTCTTTGTTCAACGTTGCCACTAGAGGATTGATATAAATCACCAAAATATGTTTCTTTGTCCAAGTCAATAGTGAATCCAACCTTATAATCTCCCATGGGTATGCCTTCTTGAAGTCCCAAAAACTCAGCAATAGCTTCATCATTCTCGAAGATGTCTACAGTTGGTGGATCTTGTTGTTCCCAATATATCAATTTTGGGTAGACCACGAAAATGCTATCTATGTTTTGGGAAGAGGATACATGAATGGTTTGGACAAGGGATCATATCAATTCCAAAATTATTCAATCCAAGTGCGTTGATTTGTCGGTCTATTGTATATGGACAATTTGGCAATGGCAGTGTTGAGGTGAACAGTACTAGAAGTTCTTAGGGAATCCCAGTCATATTCATTTGATTCTATTTCAGATTGGTACTCCTTGAATTTCTCAACCTCGCTATAAGAACATGTGCCATTGTTATTAGGCAAGGAGATATTCAAAGTAATTTCTTCTGGTGGTCGGTACCCTAAGCCACAAAATTTTGGATTTGAGTTAGGTTCTATTGGTTCTAAAATTCCTTGATTATTCCTTCCAAGGCCATTGCATCTATTTTACCCCTTTTTTTAATAATGGTATACCCCCTACCATACTCATGAACAAGAATTATGATTTTATGGGGTTCCTCATCTTTGTATAGCTAGTAGGACAAGTATTCTTCAATGGATTCTTCATGCATCTCACCCCATCTTGTGAAGACTGTTGGTTCATAGACAATTGTGAGTTTCTATCTCCACTTAATCAATTTTCTTGGCTTTCCATATGTTCGAGATGAGATAGGTAGCTTGCCTACACAAAATGAATCTTCATATGTATACTCTCCACATCCTTTTTCATGTATCATGATTTTAAGGTATGATGTGAACTTAGTAGTTGACTTGGAGATACAGGAGGGATCTATGTGTTTGAATGAGGACAATGTGGATGCTTCTTGATTATTTGGTACTTTATTTGATATGGGTGTTAGGAATGGGAACACTAAGAGGGGGGGGGGGGGCTGAATCAATGTTCACTGTATTTTATCTTTTTCACTTTAACCATTAAACTGAACTTAAATGCTTAAGTACTGAAATGAACATTCATATAAACATGAAACATGAAACATGAAATCAACACATAACACCAATATGGTTATGGGGAAACCCAAATAGGTAAAAACCCTAGTGGGAATTGACACCCACTACTATTATGTACTAGTGTTTAGTGATCCTTGTTAGAAGATCCTTAACCCTGTTAGGAGTTTCTTTACAATGTATTAAGTATAGTAGACCTTGTTAAGGTTCAGACCCTGTTAGGAGTCTTTTACAATAGTTCCTATTAGGGGAGGGGATGCACTATCCTAGAGCTCACTGCTCAAGTGGTGAAGGCTACAACCTTCTGATCTCAGATACACACTATCTGCTAGATGAATTGTTACTATGACACTGCTTGTCAGATCAGTTCCTTTGATGCACTAATGCTTTGACCTCTTGCAAATCTCTATTACATCTTATACACTCTTTGCACACTTCTTCTTTTCTTATCACAACTCTCTATCAACTTCCATATCAATTACAATGGGTGCATCTTATATTTATATGCGCATACAAAACAAACAACTAGGTCGGCCCTTAGACCTACTACATACAACTCTTCCAAATGAATTGTCTCAAGCATGCTTACAAACAAATACAATTACATGTAGGCACCCTAATTACAATAGGCATGTATCCTTTACATCATTATATTATAACCACAACTCAAAATGCTAACAGTTGGCTGCTTACTTTGTTCTTCGCTGGCACACACTGGCTGTGCAACTTCAACTGCTTGTATCTTTCTCATACTTGTATATCCGATCATGCACTGATAGAATAAGCATGAATATAGTCTAACTAACTTAACTTCCAAGGTGCACACCATAACTCGGTCATATGCACGTGTGCTAATGCTCTGAGATATAGGAACTCTATACACTATCCAGTCTTCAATACTTAACCGATTTCTGATCTTATCATATAGTGCGTTGACTCCAAACTGCTATATGACTTTGTTTCCACAATGAAAACACTATATTAAGTCATATACATCAGTATAGTTAACTTTCCAACAATCTCCCCCTTTGTCATTGATGGCAACAAAGGAATATGGCCAAGTTGCTAACTGTTATTAATACAAAATACTTTTTGTCTTCCATAAATATACTTATATCTCCCTATACATATTATGATTCATTTTCTATACACAACTCCCCATTTGACATTAATGAAAAAGGTGCTTCAAAAACTGTATTTACACATACTCACTAAGGGAAAACATCTAGATATGCTATCTTTAGGTTCTGGATCTCCTTCTTCCAAAATGTGATCAAAGAGTTTACTATCTGGAGATGGACACATGGAGCATACTGTAGCTTCTCCATCTTCTCCAAGTTAGTGCTAGGACGATGATCATATGTTAATATTGTGGCATCTATGTCCTTGATGTTCTGATTGAGTATATCTAATGAGGGTGCAAGAGCATTCCTGAGTTGTGTTTGCCTTGCCTTGGTCTTTGACATTTCTTTTTTAGCCTTCTCAATTTTATCTATTTGTCCTTGGTATACATTATTACACATGTTTACATATGTGGATGTGTCTTTCACTGAACTCTTGAATTGCTCAATCATAGCTTCTACCTCTTTTATTTTCTTGAAATGGGCATCAATTTGCTTATCCTGATCCATGCATTCTGCAATGATTCTTCTTCCTTGATCTAAAAATTATTTTAAGGATGCTTGATCATTCTTAAGTGAGCTTAGGTCAAGTGCATAGTATCTCTTTCTCATTAATTCACTCAACCTCTTCTTTAGGTACTTTTCTTCTACAACTAGGGATGCAAATTCTTCAAGGCTTGAGAAATTACTTTTGAAGTGTGAGATGACTGTACTCACATCATCAACAGAATGTATCTTTGGCACTTTCTTGTCCTCTGGCAATAAATTGTTCAGAATGTTTATTTATTCTACCAGGAGGGGATTCCTCATCACTTATTTTTCTTTGGCCTTTTCGATGGCTAGGACGCTGAATTTTATCAGATCTTCTTCTCTCCATGAGTCCAAACTAGATGTGTCAGGTATCAAACTTGACAACAATGTTGTTGAGGGAGTGATGGGAGTGCTATCCATCACTTCTTGTTTCACCTTGATTAGTTCTACTGACATTTCATCCTTTTTCTCACTTTATTTTGCCTTTTCTTCTTCTTTCTTTTCGATCTCTTTTTCTATTTTTTCTTTTTCTATTTATTTTTCTTATTCTTTCTTTTCTTCCATCTTTTCTTCTTCTTTCTCATCTTCAATCAATACTTCGTCTTGATGAGTGGGAGGTGTGTTGCTGCATAATATTTCAGATTCTTGTGTGCTCACAAAAGCTTCTTCAAACTTATCCAACTCGGTCTCAGTGGCCACCATGGCTATCTCCACATTATCAATGATAATTGTGTTGTCTTTTTGTGACTCTGTAGTGGGTGCAGACTTATCTACCTCTGATTGTGCTTCCACTGCAAGCGTTGAATCCTGAGGACCTGTTACTGATGCATTAGTGGGCTCTGCCACCTTGACCTCCTTTGTGGGTACTTGAGCTTTGGGTGCAGTAGGTGGATACATGTGCCTGTTCATAAAGACCTTCTCAAAGGCTTTCTCTATTTCTTTGGCAACTAATTCATAGTTTTTATCCATTATATTCAATGTTCTTGTCTTGGTCCTAAGGTGAGGCTTCACCAGATCTAACAGTAACTTCTTCTCTTCTAGCTCACATACAAGAAGAGTTTCATCTAATATCTTCTCTCTTATCCATAGATCTTCTTCAATTTCCTGTCTCTTTAGGAATTCTAGAATCTTCCATACCTTATTAGGGATCATAGTCTTAAGTTCCAAGACTGTCTTCTTGAACTTCAGCATGTGTTTGATTATCATACTATGTATCTTAGATTTTTCTATTTCACTATATTTTTCATAAAACTTCCCCACTTGATCAATTCTTCCCTCATCAATTATTCTTTCACTTAGAACATTGAGACTAGGTTTGAAACTTACGTCAGGAGGTGCTTGTGAGTTCCTTCTGTTTCTTGTGACTCTTGAGGATGGATGACTAGTGTTGATCTCTTTCTTCCTCTTTGGTAATGCCTTATACTCTAGAGGAGTAGTAGGGTCAATGGTTTCCTTGGGCACAGAGGGAGTATCATCAGTTTTATCCTTCTGTATATTAGATTTCTCTATCTTTACCTTCTTCATCTTGGGATCATGTGATTTTTCCTTGGCTGCATCTTCACTCTCTAATTCCAAAGCAATCTTTTGTTCTTTTTCTTTGTCTAGATCTGCTTGAGATACTCCATGTATTCTCAATATCTCTGATGTGACTTTAGCAACCTTTCTTTTTTTTGTTGCACTGTTTAATTTAGCATCAATCTCTCTTGTCTTTTCCTCACAAGTTCCCCATCTTGGCTCATTAGGGTCAGTAGGAGCTGAAAGAAATACTTAAGCATATGCTTCTAAAACTTGTTCCTCTACTTCATATCCAAGTGGATGAATCCACTTTGTTCTAGGTACAACTGCCTCCATGCATGTTGTATCTATTTCAACCATAAAACAAATACTATCCTTGTATTTCTCAACAATGTTCTTTGGAATTATGTACCTCATTTGCATCTTGACCTTAAAGGTCTTCAACTCCAATGTTATGTAATCTCTCAATGTACTTTCAGTGGATGACTTGTAAGATATCTGTGGCATGGTTGGAATGGACTTGTCCAAATATGAATCTGATACTTTCCCAACTATATGAAGGTACATCTAAATGATCAAAGACCCAAAATTGAATATCTTGGTCTTATCATGCTTGATTGCCTTGATGTTATCAATCAATTGTGCGCGCAAGATCTCACATAAATTGAACTCACCATATTCCTTCACAAGTCTGATAGTTGCTAGAATTGTGGCCGCAAACACACTATTCACCCTGTTGGTGTGTTGAAACCTGTATCCAAGTATCATGGACATCAATTTGATGTCAGCTTGCTCAATAGGCTCAATTGTCATCCCGCGCCTATCACTCCTTGAATTACATGTTTGCTCAACAATTTTTCTGACATCCTTGCCCACATAAAGGATGGTGCCAGACTTGGATAGTCCTATCATCTCATATATTAGGTCACTAGTGATTCTTCCTGGCACATCACCTATCCAAAATAGGTCATCATGAATTCTACTCAAAAGTATTTTAATCCATTCTGTCTCATAGAACTCATATGTCGCAGCATACTCCACTATAGGGTGATCATTCCACTTCACATATTCATCCAAGAAGGTTTTGTCTAGTTTTAACATGGTCTCCATGTGTGCCCTTAATCTATCCAATCCTATTGGTTCCTTCTTACAGTAAATGTATGCCCTAATGACTTTGACATGCATAATGCCCATAGGCGTGCGGGAGAATGCTCCCTCTAAGTCATCTAGGGTATACTTAAATGGATTCTTCTTGAGCACATATCTTTTCTTTTCTGCAACATCAAATAATATGGTAGTGGCCATCACTTGTTTTACCACTTTCCAAGTGTTCTCTGAGATAATCCAAAGACTTCTGAATCAGCACGATGAACTAGGGTTTCTGCAACCGATCAAATGAACTGATAATCACTGATAGATCAATCTGCCAATCTTCACAATAACCTCTGAAGCTCATTCTACTCTCTAACCACTCTAAATTTGAATGCAATGAGTAATCAAAAATCTTTCTGTGTACTTAAAGTGAAAATTTTGCCATTAATGCTTGTCGCGTAAACCAAGTTGTCACTTAAAAATTTATATCTTGCGTTCTGCAGATAATCAGCTAGTGCCCTCTTGCAAGAAGGTTTCTTCAGTTTCCAAAAGCTTAAGTCCAAAGGTGCATACTCTAAGAGTGAGTATACCAACCATGTAGGGGTCTAGAGCTAAATTAGCTCCCCCTATGACCCTGAGGGCCATTCATCTAGATGTACAAGGTACATCCACTGTAGATGCATCCAATACATACTCATCAACCTTGTCCTTCTTTGTTTCTGACCAAATCAAGCTTGCATTCTCAGAAGCTTTCACAAATTTGACTTCTCCTTTGGGATCCAGAACTGGTTCTTCAGGCTTTTTAGGGCTTTCCTAACCTTTCATTCTTGATCTACAGAACTTTGAGATATGTCCAGCCTTGTTACAAGAGTGAAAAATGACTGAAGGCCTTATATTCCTCGGCACATTAACATGAGTCACCATCTTACATTGTTTAGCTGAGTGACCATTATAGTTACATATCTGACATGTAACATTCTGAGAACTTCTTACATTTGATTGATTCTAATTTCTTTGATTATGAGTCCTGTTCTTTTGGCTTGTCTTGCAATTCATAGCTCTATGACCAAATTTATTACATGAATAACAGTAACCATTGAAAGGTCTTACCTTTGTACAGTTCCTTGCTATGTGTCCATGCTTGTAACATGCATAACAAGTGCGGTCTATAGGCTTGCGCTCATTCTTAGATGGTTTAGTATGATCCTTGGTTTGACTTCTAGTCTCTTTAGCATCTGAGGTGCCTTCTGGTGCTTTCATTCTTGCTCGCATGTTATCAATCTAATTTTGTGCTTCATTATATCCAGTGCAGGTAGTATCTCCTTTGACTCTTCTTGCATACAACTGAGATTCAATTAAATCATAACTAGTGTGTAATTTATCAATGTGATTCTTAGCCTCTTTCAATTCATATTCCAAGCTTTCCTTGTTGTTTCTTAGTTCTAAGATTTCCATGTTTTCTTGCCTCAATTCTTCATTCAGCTTCTTGACCATTGTCCCTAGATCACTGGTAGAGCATTCTTTCAAATCTTTCCTTAGCCTTTTGATGACTAATTGAGCATCACTGAATTTTTCCCTTAGTTATTCAATTTCTCTTTTAGATTTGTCCAACTCTTCAAGAGCAGCTTCCAGATTTCTTTTCAGATGTTTCATTTCTGCTTTGTCCATGATCTCCTCAAGTGGTTAAACTTCTTTGCTGAGGACCAGAGCTCTGATACCAATTTTTAGGAATAGGAACACTGAGAAGGGGGGGGTGAATCAGTGTTCACTGTATTTTATCTTTTTCACTTTAACCTTTAAACTAAACTTAAATGCTTAAGTACTGAAATGAACACTCATATAAACATGAAACATGAAATCAACACATAACACCAATATGGTTATGGGGAAACCCAAATAGGTGAAAAGCCCAGTGGGAATTGACACCCACTAATATTATGTACTAGTGTTTAGTGATCCTTGTTAGAAGATCCTTAACCCTGTTAGGAGTTTCTTTACAATGTATTAAGTACAATAGACCTTGTAAAGGGTCAGACCTTGTTAGGATTATTTTACAATAGTCCCTATTAGGGGAGGAGATGCACTATCCTAGAGGTCACTGCTCAAGTGGTGAAGGCTACAACCTTCTGATCTCAAATACACACTATATCTGTTGGATGAACTGTTACTGTGACATTGCTTGTCAGATCAATTCCTTTGATACACTAATTCTTTGACCTCTTGCAAAGCTCTAATACATCTTATACACTCTTTTCACACTTTTTCTATGCTTATCACAACTCTCTATCAACTTCCATATCAATTACAATGGGCGCATCTTATATTTATATGCGCATACAAAACAAACAACTAGGTCGGCCCTTAGACCTACTACATACAATGCTTCCAAATGAATTGGCTCAAGCATTCTTATAAACAAATACAATTACATGTCAGCACCCTAATTACAATAGGCACATAGCCTTTACATCATTATATTATAACCGCAACTCAAAATGATAACAGTCGGTTGCTTACTTTGTTCTTCACTGGCACACACTGGCTGTGCAACTTCAACTGCTTGTATCTTTCTCATACTTGCATATCTGATCATGCACTCATAGACTAAGCATGAATATAGTCTAACTAACTTAACTTCCAAGGTGCACACCATAACTCATCCATACGCACGTGCGTTGATGCTCTGAGCTGCAGGAACTCTATACATTGTCCAGTCTTCAATACTTAACCGATTTTTTATCTTCTCATATAGTGTGATGACTCCAAACTACTATATGACTTTGTTGCCATAATGACAACACTATATTAAGTCATATACATCAGTATAGCCAACTTGCCAAAAATGGGTCCTCTTAGATTGGTACAATACAAGAAAGGATCTCTATCACCTAGCATGGTGATCTTTATCTCATTGTGAGGGAACTTGAGTCTTTGATGGTAGTTTGATGGTACTATCTACATGGAATAAATCCATGGTCTTCCTAAGAGTATTTATTAGCATAATTCCAAGTCCAATACTTAGAAAGTATTTTCTTGTGTAGCAGGACCAAGTTTGATTGGTAGTATCATTGTGCCCTTGGAAGGACATTCTTCATCATCATATGCTCTAATTATGATCTTCTTGGTGAAATTGACACAACTTTCCAGAGTATCCTAGATATTTAGTTAACTTTAAGGTACATATGTTTAGACCATCTCCACTATCTATCAAAACTTGTTTGATTTTATGAAGGTGAACAAAGACTTCTAAATGTAGGGGATCATTATGACATGGTTTGTGTTCTAGAAAATCTCTTTTAGTAAATGTGGCGTGGTTTGGCATGGATAAGTATCCAACCATGGCTTGAAATTTATTGCCATTGATATCTTGTGGGATTGATGACTATTGTAGGGCTTTATCTAGAACTACTTTGTGGTTAGGCGATATACGTAAAAGTTCAAAAATGGAGATATGTGCATGGGTTTTCTTTAGATGGTCTAATAGGTTGTACTAACCCACTAACGAGGTAAATGATTTGGAAGGTATTGTTGGTTATGATGAGGCCCCTTGTACTTTAATCTTGGCTCAACGGGTGGTGACAGTACAATCAAAATATAGGCCTCAGACAGTAATGGTGTTGATGGTTAAATTTGGATCTGGTTTCACATAAGTGAAATTCGCTTTGTTATTTTGTCTTAATGAGGAGGCCTTGCCTTTGTCATGATCCATTAATGGATTTTTGAAGATTGTATGATCTTTTTTTGTGGTGTCAGAATTGTTTGATGAAATCTTGGACTATGTTCTTCAGTTGAAAATATTGTCATTTATGTCCTTTTCATTAGTAATAATCATAGAGATCATTGTCCTCCCACCATGCTAGTTTGAAGGGATCTCGACCATAGGATCGGATTTTTGGTAGATTGATTGAATGTGATTGTATGAGTTTCTTCAAAATATTCTCAAGTGGTTCAACAAGAGGAGTATAGCTCCTTTGTTTTTTTTCCTTCTTGTAGAACTTTTTTGGTTGTTCATCATTTTGGATAAGGGATTCTCCCTAGGAGTGACTATGTCGGCTTTTATGACATTTGTTGATGCTTGGACATGCAGGATTGGTTCTGCAACTTTAGCATCAACTATGCCATTATTTGTGACATTTTTTATTTTTTGACCAATACTTAGATTTGTCATATGCTATTGTGGTATTGGTTTCCTTTTTATCGCACAATTCAAGGTAAGGTATCTTTCATCCTTTAGCCCATTCTTAGCTAATTTTTTGAATATTTCAATGTGTATTGAGTTCAATTCACACATCATATCTAATTTGTAGCTCTCAATAAACATGTGGATCTTCTATTTTGTATTTATGTGAAAGGATGCCTTGGAGGCAACATTCATCCAACATTATAGGAAGGAGGAAAGATTTCACCATTTTTCTATTTGGTAGTGTAAAGATCGATATAGTTATTTCAAAGGAGATGTTATAATAGTAATGGGATATAAATATTTCAACAAGATCATTCCAATATCTTACCCTGGAGAGAATTGAGAGAACCACTCCATGGATGACCCACTAAGACTACGTGGAAACAATCTCAATAGGTAAGTGTCATTATGGGCCACTTCAATACATGCTATGAAGAATTCTCAAATGTGGTCACAAGATTCATCCTTTCCTTGTACTTATCAAATTTGGGCATTTCAAAGTTTGTTGGAAAGGGTGGCATTTATAGTGTCCTATTGAATAGATATGGACAAATATTTGAGGATGAGTACATTCTCTTTGGTGTGCCTCTTTGAAGGTTCATAATAGTTTTTTCAAGAGTCTAAACTTGTTGAGTGATAACTTCACTAGGTGTCGATGGGGTTGTCATTTTGTTTGGATCAAAGAATGGATTCCCACTATGATATGATGGTGTCTAATTATATGGGGGTGTGTATCCCATGTTTGTATGTGACATAGACATATGATTGTGGGAGATACTGGTGTGATGTCATGTAATTGGAATAATTGAACCTAGTTGTCATCTATTGTGCTAAAATGCTAGAAAGCATTTCTTGATTGTTCGCATTAATTGTAGGTTGTTGTGAGAGTGCCCCTTGAAGAATTACATGTGGACCTTGATTGGGGATCACACCTTGTTAGATACTGCTAGGATTTTTTGTTAGGACTTGGGGAATCATGTTGGATGAAACTACTAGCATCATTTGATAAATAAATGCTAGGTTGGTTTGTGGCATCATAGAAGGTGCATTTTTAGTTATGAGAACACTAGTTGTGGGGTGATCATTGGTGAAGAGAAGGTTATTATATTGGACCCCAAGTGAAGTGGAAGAAATTGTGACTTTTATAGCATTATGAGTTGTGCTACCAAATGGTATGGTGGAAGAGATTTGTGAGGATGATGTTGAGACAATCCATGATGACACCAATGGTGCATCTTCTAGTTAGGTTGATGTGTCGAATCTAACAGATAGTTTAGCACCATTTTGTGCAAGTAAATGGAAATATTTTTTGGGTCTGATGATAACAATGTGTCCATCCTAGAGTCTTGGATGGAATTGTCAAATCTCTCTTATGTGCATTGTGCCCTAATATTCTTAGCTAAAAATTCATCCCTCGGTGGGGTAATAGGGGGTAGTTGTGGTAATAACATGGTCTTTCCTTCTATTTGTTTAGTAGTGTGTCTAGTGTCTTAAAATATAATCATAAAGTCCTTGGAATAGTAAAGTCCATATCTCTATTTGGATTAAATATAGGGTCCCTGTTATGATCTATTTTGTCTTTTCTCTTATTTGATTTTGTGACTGACATATGCAACAATGAACCTAAGAAATGAAATCTAAGTATGAAAGATGATAATGACAACTAGATAATGACTCTAATTCATTTGTTTATTTTTTTTATTTTGGAAATGAAAATTCAATGAGGGAAATGACAATAAGGTTGACGTAGGGGCAGGGTAGATACAAGCAGAATCAAGAATATGTGAGTCCACTTGAATCAACAACAAGCCATTCTTAGAGTTACACAATGGAAGAAATATAATATCACATGAAATAAATGAAATCACAATGGATATGAGACAAGCAACTAGCAGCAACAACAGAGTAATTATATTATTTCTTTCAACATGCCCGGTTGTGAGGCCTTCCAGGTTTCGGCCTTATACAATGAGAATTATGAAATCAGAAGCTCAATTTGCATCCTATCTTTGTCTCCAATGATGTATCTTGATAATCCTTCCTATATCTACCTCTTGATCCCCTACTACATCAATCTATACTCCTTATATAGCCAACTAAGCCACAAGTCGGCCAGTCAAGCATTTAATTACATTATAGGTCTAGTCTAGAAGATTTAAATCAAAGCTAATGAAAGAGTGATCACCAATTGATGCACCTTTGGATTTAGGTACACACATGACCCAAGAAAATTCCCTTAACTATTCAAGGCCCCATTTGATCACATGGAACCACGCACAAAGAAATACTCCACATTTTGCGTGAAAACTAGCAGAAAATAGGTTCCCAAGAAAAATGGACATAACTTTTTACTCATAATGAATTAGAACTTTCACTCTTGGGAAATGATATTACTTTATGTCCTCTTAAATTACTTAAGAGCACAAAGGCTGATTCCTTAAGGATCAACATCGCCACTATGCGCAATCAGCACCAAAATTGCAGGAAAATACAGCTCCAACGGCAAGGAAAACAACTATAACTTTGAAACAGTCCATCCAATCTTTATGTGCTCATAGGAGAAGGTTCCCAAATAGGTCCTCAAAATAATTTAATCTTCACACAACATTAAACCATCAAATGCAAAGATTATAATGCAAATAAAAGAAAATAGGTACAGAAATCAGGAAATGTTTTTGGTTGATACAAGATTGCTCAAAGACCCAAGATGCTCCTACATCAAACACCTGGGGTAAATAAAAAACTGATGTCCACATCAGGCACTACTCATATTCTAACATGAATCAAAAAGATCCAACTCATCTTGTGTAATCCATGAACTATCTTCAATTGGCTTATCTTTCCACTGAACTAGATATTCCATGTAGTCTTTTCCTCTTGTACTCTTGCTCACTCTGCTATTCAAGATATTCTCAATGATGTCTCTGCCCTTCTTAGGATAGTCCAGATCATCTTCCATCTCATCATTTGATTCAAATTACTCAAATATATCAGCAATTTTGAATATAGGTGATATATCCATGTCCTCTGGTAATTCCACTTCATAAGAATTTCCACTATCAAACTTCTTCAGAATCTTACAAGGTACAAACTTCTTCATTTTTAGCTTGTTGTAGGTACCAACTGGAAATCTATTCCTCTTCAAATGAATCATAACCTCATCTCAAACCTCAAAATATTTATTTCTCCTTCTCTTATCTACTCTCTGTTTATATTTCAGAATACTGTCCTCTAAATTCTTTTTGATGTCATCATGTAAAGTTCTCATGTATACTGCAAAATCCTCTGCTTCAGCACTTCTTCTTGTCTTAGTAGGTAAATATCTCAACTTTGTGGTTCCCTTAGGATGAAATCCAATAACAATCTCAAATGGTGTCCTCTTAGTGATTCTATTCACAGAATTATTATATGCAAACTCTTCTTGTGCCAAAACTAAATTCCAATTAGCAGGCTTATCCCCAACTAAACATCTCAACAAGTTTCCCAAACTTATGTTCACAACTTCAGTCTATCCATTTGTCTAAGGGTGAAATGTAGAACTAAACTTCAATTCTGTATTCATCTTCTTCCAAACTGTTCTCCAAAAGTAACTAGTAAACTTAGTATCTCTATTTGAAACAATAGATTTAGGCAAACCATGCAATCTTACCACTTCCTTGAAGAATAATTCAGCTACATGCAATGCATCAGATGTCTTTTTACAAGCTATGAAATGAGCCATCTTAGAAAATCTTTCAACCACTACCAAAATAGAATCATTACCTCTCTGACTTCTAGGCAATCCAAGAACAAAGTCCATATTCACATCTTCCCAAGATCTATTAGGTACAGGCAAAGGTGTATACAATCCCAAATTCTGACTAGTTCCTTTTGCTATTTGGCAAATTTTGCAACCTCTAACCATTCTTTGTACATATCTATAAATCTGTGGCCAAAAGTATCTTTCTAAAATTAGATTCATAGTCTTATCAATCCCAAAATGTCCAACAAGTCCACCACTATGTTTCTCCTTCATTATGTTCTCTCTCATAGATCCTCTAGGTATGCACAATTGAACTCCTTTAAACAACATGTCTTCTTGAATGAAATAATCAGTCCACTTATCACTCACTGTGTGTTCCTTACAAGTTTTACAACATTTTGCAAAATCAATGTCAGTCTCATACAAACACTTCAAATCATCAAAACCAAGTACCTCAACTCTCATCTCTGTCAGCAAACTTCTTCTTCGACTCAAGGCATCAACAACCTTATTTGACTGTCCACTCTTATGCTTCAATGAAAAGCAAATATGTTGTTCTTTCATTTCTCTTGTAAATATTTGACCATCAAACAAGAATACTCTGACTGTGGTACAGTGACTTTCATCAAACTTCTCTACCAAAGGCGATAACACTTGTTTCTTTCCATCCATCCAAATAGTATATTGATTCAATCTACCATCATGGAAAGCTTTCCTATCATACTGCCAAGGTCTACCCAAAAGAATATGACAACAATCCATAGACATAATATCACACAAGACTTCATCATGATAATTCCCAATTTTGAATTTAACAAGGCATTGTTCACTTACAAGTAGTTTATGCTCCTTCTGGATCCAAGCAATTTGGTAAGGCTTAGGATGTTTCAATCTTTGCAACTACAATTTGTTAACTAGCTCTTCGGATGCCAAATTATCAGAACTTCCACTATCAATGATTACCTTGCAACATTTATCAGCGATCTTACATCTGGTTCTGAACAAACTTTTCCTCAGAATAGGTTCCTCATCAGCTTCTTCATTCCATAATATCCTTCTTAGCATCAAGTTCTCACCATGTTCAGGTTCATTAGACATTTCCCCAACTTCTTCACAAGCTAAATTATTTCCGCCATTACCTCCAGTCTTCTTTCCAGAGTTAGTACATTCAAAAGCTCTATGTCCTTCACCACATTTTTAACAAGTACCTTTAAACCAAGATTTCTCTTCTCTTCTAACATTATTGTTATTCCTAGAGTAGCTAGTATAGCTACCTCTAGAGTAGTTACCTCTTTTAGCAAGTTCATCTTTCCATCCTTTATCTTGTGTTGCATTGTCAGATCCACTACTTTCTCCATAAGATCTGTCTCTACTTCTCTGAAATCTACCACCTCTTCCTCTTTGTCTTTGTTCATGTCTCTTTGTCAATCTTTCTTCTACCTTCAAAGCAAATTGATATGCTTCTTCCACATTATCTATTTTAACATAACTGACTCATCTTGAATCGATGTCCTTAGGCCATTCAGATATCTAGCCACCTTCTCAACTTCATCATCCACATGTCCAGATCTGATATCCAATTTGTAAAATTCCTCAGTATATTCTTTCACACTCATGTCCTTTTGTCTCAAATTTTTCATCTTTCTCATCAAACTAACTTGGTAGTCAGTTGGAAGAAACTTCTTCTTCATCTTTCCAAGCATCTTCATCCATGTCTTGATCTTTTCTTTTCCTCTCTTTTGTCTCTCAGTTTGCAAATGATCCCACCAAAGAGATGCATGGCCTTTCAACTTTGTGACTGCTATCTCAACCTTCTTATTATCAGGAGTACCTTCATACTCAAAGTACTTATCCATCTCAGAGATCCAATCCAAAAGTGTATCAGTCTCCAGTCTTCTATCATAGCAAGAAACTTCAACTACAGGTCTGGAGTTAGCCTTAGACAAAACTCTCAAGAGTCTTTCCTCATCTTGTTCCACTTCAAGTTCAGGATTAGGTGTTGCTTCTTCTTCTTCATAACTAACATCTTCAAGATGTGCTCTTCTTCTCTAGGATGTCTCTACAGCTTCAATCCTAGTTGCAATCTGCCTCAACATATCCATGATAGAATTATCATTTCCTCTACCATGAACCATCTTGACAATTAGGTTCCAACAAGATCATAACCTTCTACAAGTTATAGGTCAAATCTCAGATCTACCACCCTACAACCAATCCAATAAGGTTCTCCATGATCCAATCCACAAGAAAGAACTCACTCTGATACCACTTGACGTAGGGGCAGGGTAGATACAAGCAGAATCAAGCATAATTGAGTCCACTTGAATCAACAACAAGCCCTGCTCAAAGTTACACAATGGAAGAAATATAATATCACATGAAAGAAATGAAATCATAATTGATATGAGACAAACAACTGGCAACAACAACAGAGTAATTATATCATTTCTTTCAACATGCCCGGCTGTGAGGCCTTCCGGGTTCCGGCCTTATACAATGAGAATTATGAAATCAGAAGCTCAATTTGCATCCTATCTTTGTCTCCAATTATGTATCTTGATAATCCTTCCTAGATATACCTCTTGATGCCCTACTACATCAATCTAGACTCCTTATATAGCCAGCTAAGCCACAAGTCGGCCAGTCAGGCATTTAATTACAGTATAGGTCCAGTTTGGAAGATTTAAATCAAAGCTAATGAAAGAGTGATCACCAATTGATGCGCCTTTGGATTTAGGTCCACACATGACCCAAAAAAATTCCCTTAACTACGCAAGGCCCCATTTTATCACACGGAACCGCACACAAAGAAATACTCCACATTTCACGTGAAAACTGGCAGAAAATAGGTTCCCGAGAAAAATGGGCATAAATTTTTACTCATAATGAATTAGGACTTGCACTCTTGGAAAATTATAGTACTTTATGTCCTCTTAAATTCCTTAAGATCTCAAAGGCTGATTCCTTAAGGATCAATATCGCCACTACGCGCAATCAGCACCAAAACTGTAGGAAAATATAGCTCTGACGGCAAGGAAAACAACTGTAACTTTGAAACAGTCCATCCAATCTTTATGTGCTCATAGGAGAAGGTTCCCAAATAGGTCCTCAACATAATTTAAGCTTCTCACAACATGAAACCATAAAATTCAAAGATTATAATGCAAACAAAAGAAAACAGGTACAGAAATCAAGAAATGTTTTTGGTTGATGCAAGATTGCTCAAAGACACAAGATGCTCTTGCATCAAAGGTAAACTTTTTTTTTTTTGGATTTTGAAGACATTGGGATACAAATGTAAACTATGCAACCTATATATTAAACTAAGATGATATCTAAGGTGTATGCAATAAAACCCTAAGATAGAATTTGGAAATTTTGAATGCAAAACTTCTAGGAAATACCCAAGTTTTTATGAGAACTATCTTGACCTCAAATTTGGCGTAAAATTGACAATTTTGACAAAAGAACATGTGTTTATGACAAGACAACAAGATGAGACAGTAATTGAATTTGAGGAGGCCAAGATAATACTTAACATCACTATAGGAATACCCAAAAGATGTACTTTCTAATTGGGAAAGATGACTCTGAAAGTATATTTCTTTGACAATATGAAAAGTAATCTATATTTTTGTGTTTTTTCAATTTTTGAATCTAAAATGGGGATAATGCAATATGCAAATAATATGATAATTATGCAAGGTTTTAAGTTATAAATGCAAAGAGTGTGACTTGAAATGTAAAGTATGACTCCCTAAAATGTAATGCTATAGAATAATGTGTCTATCACAAAAACATAAATTCTAAGAAGAGACTAATGTGAGATTATGGACCCTAATTACCATTTGATTCAGTTTTGTAGTTTTACCAGTCAACTGTGTTGAATCGATATTGATTGTGTTGCATAAATATGGCAAATGTGTGTAAAGGTTATAGTAATTGTGTGGCAGTACTATGACAAATGTGACTAATGATAAGAAAGTGCATCTTATGAACAGTGTAGTTGTGTCACATACATATATAGGTTGTGTCGAATAGTTTTTCACTACGTACAATGGTTATGTCAATTGTGGTGTTTCCTCTATAACCATTTTTTGGATAAATCTAAATATTTCAAACACACATGCAGCTTGTATGGTTGTTTGACAAAAAATGGATGTTTGACATGATCTATGTATGTTAGTTGACTTTTTCAAGTCACAAGTTTTCACTAGGTCTGACAACAATCACAGACATATACAAGTAACCATCCTAAGGTCAAAAAAGATTCATTAAAATGTTTTAGGCCCATTGTTTGGTAATTTTTCACCTCACACAGTTGTGTCACACCTCTAGAACATTAGAGTCCTCTTGAGAGTGCCTGTATTTTTTCCTTTTGCCAAATATATCTCAAAGAGGATTTCTCCCCAAATGAAATAATACCTTGGGATAGATTATGGGAATCTTGTGGGGAGATTCTTCCCTCCCTCACACTGAAATAATATAATATTTAGATGAAAGACACTTGTGTTTCTTTCTTCTTTTAGCTATGTCGAAACAAATTGCATAAACATAGTGATGCACTCAAGGACAGAGGGAACTCAAAGAGTTCAATCAAATCCTTGCAACAAGATTCACACAATAGGAGCAATCCAAAAAAATAGATGAGAGAATGAAAAATCATCCTTCTTATTACTAGAGAATCAAATACAAATGATTTGCAACATGCATTCATACACTCCAGACATATAGACCTATTTATGAACCTTTAGTAGGTTATCTTTTTATACTATCTATTCTAGAATCTAGCTACATAGCTCTACTGATGTTTCTTTCTTCTAGATTTTATGTGTTTTCCTAAGAGATCAATTACAAGAGTTTAGAAAGCCTTCACAAGCCACAAGTCATCCTAAGAGTGATTACATTTCTCAATGAGAAGAAAATGTATTACCAATATAGGACATGACCCATATCATAAGGATATTCCTTCAATTGATGCATCATGAAATGTGAACCCTCAAGTAGGTCGGCCACAAACATGTTACCATCAAGAAATGTGCCATTAAGGTTCAATGATCGAGAAAATCCTTCGCGAGATCAGGAAATACAAATGCTATGAAATGTGAAGAACACTTAAGTCCCTCCAAGAACCTATAAAATCTCACACGCAAAAAAACCAAATGGGGTGCAAACCTAGAGAAAGATTCAGGAAGACTCCACGAACACCCCAATAGGTTCACACATGCAAAGGACTTGAGTTGAACCAATGCTAAAAGAAACATGAAGAATGAACTTGCAGGAAAATATAAAATAAATATTTTTGGTTGATGCAAGATTACCAAGAACCCAAGATGCTCCTACATCACACAAATAAAAAAAAGTTTGAATTGTAAAAATAAGGATATGAATAATGATCAATATGACATGCAACACATAAATCACTATAGGATAATAAAAAGCCACAATAAATAAATATGCAATTAGCAACCAAAATAACCCAAATATTATCATAAATAACATAATAAAAGAAATAAACATAACACAATTATGGCACATCAATCTATCACGTGTCATTTTAAACTAATATATGTGTCATTTTTGTTATATAGTTGTGTTGAATGAATAGTGTTTGCATTGTTTTTGTACTACGGTTGCATTGAATGAACGTGTAACTGCACAGATACATAAAATTTAGATTTTTAGAAGTATTTGTACTTCACAACGGATTCACCATTGTAGATTAGGGATTAAATTTGAGATCTGGAAACTTGCAACAACACAACTAGACAACCACAAAGACTAAATTTTGCTATAAATCCCTAAACATCAAGAGAGAAAGATAATTGACATGCATACATCAAATAATGAAATCAATTCAAACACAAAGATATGCAAACCAAATTTAATCTCTCTTGTTCTTCTCCTTCTTAATGCAAATTGTGGTCTCTCAACTTGTGGTCACTTGGATAGCATAAGAATTCAAGCATGTGGTTGTAAATTATGAGAATTACCTCTCATTATATAGAAATTGAAGATTTCATTCAAAATTCTACTGATGAGGAGACAATTGAAATAGATTGAGGGGTTAAACTCAAATGATTGGGGAGTTGAACTCAAATGATTGATTAGTGAAGTGAGACTAATTGGTAGTGAAGCGGGTGCATGATTGAATTGTTTGAATGGTTAACTCCCTTGATTGTGAGTGAACTGAAATTGATTAGATAGTTGACATGATAGATTAGAGAAATGACTCAATTTATTAGTTAGTCAATAGAAAAGCTGATTAGAGAACTAAATAAATTGAATAGTTAAAAAGGGTGATTGAAGGTTAGACCGAGACTTAGTGTTAGTTAGAACTACAAAAATAATTCCAATTAAATAAATTAAGAAATTCATTTAATTGTGCATGTGTAATATAGCTCAATAAATTAAATTTATTTATTTATAGGGAGAATGAATTAGTAAATTAAATAAATTTACATTAATTTAATATTTGGATAAATTGATTAATTAATTGTAATTATTACATAAATGTAATAGTAATAATGAAGAAATATTAATTAAATAATAGGATTGTCTAATTAATTGAAGATTAGTAGATTAATTAAATAATAACAACTATTTAATTCATTTGTAGAAGAATAATTAATGAAAATTAGTTAGATTTTTAATAATTAAATAATTGATTAAAATTATTTAATTATAAAATTGGGGGGAATTATGAATTCAAAATTTGAAAATAGTAGAAAGACACTAATTAATTAAATAATAGAGATTATTTAATCAATTTAAGAGGAATATTAGTGAAATTGTTACATACGGATGATAGGTCAATTTTAGGTGTCTATAGAGGGTGGATGGAAGATATGATTTGATCATAGGAGATGGGTTTTCAGCTACTTCTATACTCATAACTCCTATGTATTCAACGACATTTTAGATTGTTTAGTGTTGTACTACTTCCTTCGCAGCATTGGTGTTGACCTTAGTCATGGAGCACTTTGATTTTGAGCACTTTGATTTTGAGCACTTGCATACTTTAGTGCAATTAGTTGTGGGTCATCCTTTGGGCACAACTCAATTATTCTTCACTTCCACTTAGGGGAATTTGATTTACTGTGGTCACTTCATAGCATTATTATGTGTGTTTTTAAGATCATGGTGGGTTGATTGTAGTGAGTTGGGATTGTTGGGATACTCACATTTGGAGGTTAATTGTTGTTGGCCCATTTTTTAACTTGGCCAAATTTAAACTTTTACGTCCTAGTTCATACTTGGCCTTTTTTTTAAAAAAAATTTAAGATCCAAAGTTCCTAAAATGGTCGATTTCCTAAGTCTTCCCGACTTTTGAAAACTCCCGACTTCCCAACTTCCAAAAATCCATGACTTCCCAACTTCCTAAGATCTCTGATCTCTCGACATCACAAACACAAGTTCAAAAATCCATCCAAAAAAATTGCAAATTTATTAAATCTAAAGGTGACCCGCCTAATATTTTAGTCTCAAGTGCTTCTAGTTTTAATTCTATGGCCATACAAGCTCATATGATATGTTATTTTGGTATTTTCTCTATGAAGCAATATGGTTGGTAGAACTAGTTTACAAAGAACGTGCCTTAATTTTGTGAGTTGTTAAAAAATGGGTAATAAACCCATGCTTTATTTTAATTATCAAAACCACTCACAAAATTTCATGGTCCCAGGATGCCCGATTAACCTACAGTGAATTTACTCAATAGTAGCTACAAGAGAAATTAAAAATTTCTCACTTTTTCTATTGTTTATGTACAATAATTTTAAACATTTTTAGATGTTTTAAAACATTTTGAGAGCAACAATTTCACAGGAATATGAAAAGGTTATTTCATCCTTTAAAAAGAAACAATTACGAAAACTAAAAGGGGGGATTGGAGAGTCTTTAAATATGTAATTAATAGATTATGGAATTGGGTTCTTTTTTCGAATTTTGTAAAAGGGGAATATCAACATTTTCTCGGGTAGAAACATGGTATTTGTGTACAGAAATAAAGAGGCTTTGATCTCTTTGATTTTTCTCAAGAAATAATGGAGTTCTGATGAAACTTTGTGTTCATCTATGTCTCTATTTTATTGTGGTTTACCTATGTTAATTATAATACTTCTTGGGTGATGTATTTTGTTATATCAGATCATGGATATGTTTATTTCATGAACTTTGAGTCAATAATATTCACACAATCTATAAAGAGTTGTTATTTTCTTGATTCTTTATTTTGGGTGTAGAAAAGATGAACTTTGTGTCATCTCCTTTCACTCTGATTAGTTAATAAATCTTTCTTTGCATCTGTCGTATAACTATGCTCAAATGTTAGTTTTTCCTAACCTATTTTATTGTTAAAAGCACACTCGATAAAATTAATCATATCATAAGAGGGAGTTATACCTCAAATTCAAAGGAAGATCATCCAATCAACAGAGATCTATTCATCTATTAGTTTGTTTTGTCTCTTGATTATGGGTATTAAAGAGTCATTTTCTGAGGTTATTTATGAAAGGCGAAAATCTCAAATAAAAAATTTATGGTGACTCTATTGGGGAAGGAAATCGAAGTGTTGGTGCTACATTTTCCCAAAAATTTGAAGGTACCTCCTCTGGGATGGAGGTTGGCGACTCTGTATTTCATTTAAAGATCTTTTCATAGAAGAATTCTAGTGCATGTTATGGTTTGGTTGCAACCCAGCCGTGGAGAAGTCTGATTGGACCATTAGCTTTGCCCCAATACTCATTCTTCCCTAAAAGATCAAGAAGGCACTTTCCAAATTTTGTTGGAGATAAAACACAAGATCTTGAAGATTATATCAAAGCATTCACAGTCTCCTATGGGATTCTTAGAGCGCAAGAAGAAGATGTGTTTGTGCGGTTGTTTGTTCAAAGCCTCATTGGAGATGTTATGACATGGCTTTAGAATTTGGAATATGGATGTATTACCAACTGGTATTATTTGAAGGTAAAGTTTTTTGAAAGATTTAAATATCTGGTTGATGTATATGAATTGTTGCTTAAATTATTTTAAATACAAAAGAAAGAAGATGAATTGATGAAAAAATTTGTTGAAAGATTTAATTAGTGTTTTGAAAAGATTCCTTAAGAGTATCAACCAACTAAAAAAGTAATCGTGTGTTTATTTATGCATTACATCATGAAACCAAGTTATTGTTGAAGCATAAGAAGGTGCAAAGTTTGAAAGATGCACAAAAAGAAGATATTGGAATAGAGGATGATATAATTGTAATTGAAATGAAATGCATAAATAAAAGTTTTATGAAAATTCCATGATTGGAAATGTATTTACATAATTGGGATTTTTATTCAAAAAAGAAACATTTGCAAAGAAGTCTTGTTGCAAAAAGAGGAGAGCTAGTGTTACCTATATCCTCTTGTCAAAAGCTAATAGTGTTTAATGAAATAAATTTTTGAGCATATTCTATGATTAAATATTGCACTTTTGATGTTTATATGGCCTATTATTTGCATGTTGATTAAACTAATTCTTCTAGAGATGCAAATGATTATGCCACCAACCGAAAGAGTTGAGGATTGGCCCAACCACAATTACTGTTGAACAAACTTTTGATGGAATGCATGATCAAGAATTGAACAAAAGTTTGTTAGAAAACTCTTGTTCTTCAGATTTTGAATCTTTCACATTTGATATTTCACATGTAATTCTAGAAAATGATTTTAATCAGGCAAACATAAGAAATCAGCATGAAGGAGAAATATGTGGTCACGAAAAGCTAGAATATCTTGATATGCAAATGGATTATGAGTCATTTCAGTTCACTTGCAGTTATGATGGAGGATTCTTGCAGGCTGAGTGTTTAGAAGATCACGCATGTGTTGTAATAAAATTTGAGAGCAATGAATCACCCATTATTGATATTTTGTCACACATGCAACCAAAATTCCAGTTTTTTGAATTTAGTAATGAAAGATACAAAGATAAGGTATGCCAAGAAGAAATAATTGGTGGTCCAAGTTTGGAATCTTTTTATTTTGGAAGTGACATTATGCCAGGTTTGTCTCATAAGCTTTCACATGAGACATGTAATAAAGAAGAAAATATTACAATATTTGATGTAGAGGAGAGTAATGATGGACACTTTATGAGTAAATATCCAAAGGACTCAAGTAAAGAATTTTTTAATGCAGAGAGGCTCTTTGGATCCAAGGTTTTATTTGAAAAAATTTTGTAGCACGTTTTCACTAGATCTTTCTTCGTGGTGGTCGCAACCTAGCATATTAGAAGGATGCTCTGTGTTTACCAACCAATATTTCGTACCGAAAGATATTTTTCCCAGCCTGTTAATGATTTTTGCAGGATTAGTCTAGAGCATTCTTGGAGGTATAAGGCTTCTTTCCCTGCTTGCTTGTAAATAAAATTTTGATGTGTCGTAGGTTTAGGTGTTTTGGCTTTTTCACTCTTTCCTACCCTCCCCTCTGCTTGAGAACCTCCATGTTCTCTGCCTATCTTTGACTCTATAGACCAATGAAACTCAACATTGGTCTCTATTTCAGTTCTGGATTCTCTTCATCCTTCTAGTCCTCGTCCCCCTTCAAAGCCTATTGTTGGCCAATTTTTTTAACTTGGCCAAATTTAAACTATTAAGTCCTAGTTCTTACTCGACCTTTTCTTTTAAGTTCTTAAGTTATGGAGTTCCTAAAATGGTTGATTTCCTGATACTTCCCGACTTTCCAACTTCCAAAAATCCTCGACTTCCTGACTTCCACAAATCTCTGATCTCCCTACATCGTAAACACAAGTCCAAAAATCCATCCAAAAGAAGTTACAAATTTCTTAAATCTAAAGGTGACCCACCTAATATTTTAGTCTCAAGTGATCCTAGTTTTAATTTTATGGCCATACAAGCTCATATGATATGTTATTTTAGTATTTTCTCTATGGAGCACTATGGTTGGCGAATCTAGTTTACAAAGGAAGTAACTTAATTTTGTGAGTTGTTAAAAAATGGGTAATAAACCCATGTTTTATTTTAATTATCATAACTGATCAAAAAATTTCATGGTCCCAAAATGCCCGATTAACCTACAATGAATTTACTCAATAGTAGTTAGACGAGAAATTAAGAGTTTCTCACTTTTTTTTATTGTTTATGTACAATGATTTTAAACATTTTTAGATGTTTTAAATTATGTTGAGAGAAACAATTTCATGGGAATATGAAAAGGTTATTTCATCCTTTAAAAAGAAATAGTTACGAAAACTGAAAGGGGGATTGGAGAGTCTTTAAATATGTAATTAATAGATTATAGAATGGGGTTCTTTTCTTTAATTTTGTAAAAGGGGAATATTAGCATTTTTGGGGGAAGAAACATGGTTTTTGTGTACATAAATAAAGAGGCTTTGAACTCTTTGATTTTGCTTAAGAAATAATGGAGTTTTTCTAAAACTTTGTCTTCATTTGTGTCTCTGTTTTATTGTGGTTTTCTTGTGTCAATTACAATACTTCTTGTGTGACTCATTTTGTTATATCAGATCATGGGTGTGTTTATATCATGAACTTTGAGTCAATAATATTCACACAATCTGTAAAGAGTTGTTATTTTCCTGATTCTTTTTTGTGGATGTGGAACATATGAACTTTGTGTTATCTTCTTTCACTCTCATTAGTTAATAATTTTTTTTCGCATATGCAATATAGCTATGCTCAGATGTTAGTTTTTCCTTTCCTGCTTTCCGGTTAAAAGCACACCTCATAAAATTAATCATATCATAAGAGAGATTTGTAACTAAAAAATTTAGAGGAAGATGATCCAATCAATGAAGATCTATCCAATTGTTTTTTGTTTTTTTTTTCTTTCGATTCTGGGCATTAAGGAGTCATTTTTTTAGGTTATTTATGGAAGGCAAAAATATGAACTGACAATTGTTAGTGTCATGTTTTCAATGGTTGACCACAAAAGTAATACTTGGTTTGTTGATATGGTTTGTTATGTTGACTTCTACTCCAACCCCTTGATAGTGATGAATTAGATTCTTCTCTAGGATTTCATGAGGTGAGATACTAAGATTCTTACTTTTTGGTTGAATGGATTATTCTTTTTCTTACCCAGGATTGTGCTTGGCGGGGAGTTTGCTGATGTGATCTTTCTTGAGTTACCTTGGTAGGATATATTACGTGGCATTGATTTCATCTCTCTTAGAGTTTCCACACCTATGGGAGTTGTTCTAGCTTACACCAACGACTTAGGACGGGATGATATGATTTTTTATGTGCCTATGATGTGTGTGATGCACTTCCATGGGAGATTATTTGGAGTTGGAGAGTTGTTCAATGTGGATCTCTCCATGAGATACGTCTATCTCCTTATATTTGATAGTTGTAACTACGTGATGATTTGGGACCCTGAAATTGGCATGTTTGGTGTTTTACTTCAGCGGGATCTTGATGAGTTGCTTCATAGCTACAATTATGGTAATGTTTACATTAGAGTGGTGTAGTGGATTAGCAGAGCAACATTCCTAAGGTTGATATTGGATCTAGGCATTTGGTTTCCGCGTACAGGTGCAAATTACTCTAGGGCAAGCAATATCTAAGAAAGGGGGACTATAATGTCCCCTTTTGGGGACATTAGAAACCAATTAAATAATTAAGTTTTAAGTTTTCAGATTATATTAAATCCAATGACAATTTAATTTAATTATTTAATAAAGTATTAAAATGGCTTTAATGAAGCTTAATGAAATTTAATAAAGTCATTTTAATTCAAAGGCAGGGATAATGAAGAGAAAAAGGAAAGGAATACCAAGAGATAGGTAGAGGAAAAATGAAGAGTCATAGGGATTATCTATTAAAGAGCCTTCAGAAGCTCATTCTCAACATGCTTAGTTTATTATTTTCTCTTGGAAATTTTGGGAGCTTCTAGCTTTTAGTTTTGAAACCTGGAGATGGAAGCCTT
This sequence comes from Chamaecyparis obtusa, assembly GCA_027943335.1. Lineage (NCBI taxonomy): Eukaryota > Viridiplantae > Streptophyta > Pinopsida > Cupressales > Cupressaceae > Chamaecyparis > Chamaecyparis obtusa. The sequence continues at coordinate 228,300 of BSBK01006719.1, read as the reverse complement.
CAGGTTTTCTTGGTAGATTGGATGAAAACCAATTCATTTATTTGGTGGATTCACAAAGGAGTTCACAACTGGAAAAATTTGTGAAGATTTCATCTGAAGACAAACTTGCATTAGTAGAGGTATTTCATATCTGTTTGGAAAATAAGGTTGTAATGTTTTATCTATTGGATGGCAATATTCGTGTTTAATTTCAGACATCTATTTCAATCTGATATCATATGATTTTCAAAAATCTATTGAATGAATAGAAACAAGATTGCATGCAAGTTGTTTGTTTAAATTCTTGTGGTACATTTGGAAAAATTTGGAATGAATATCCACAGTGTATATTTCATAAATAAGCGAGGTGTTTTATGTGTAGGAATTTTAAGTTGATGTCTCTTGACCATGTGAGAAGAACTACATGTGAATTCAATCTTATTTGAAAGCGAGTGTGTAGATGGTCCTTAGGCAAAGGATATCCCTTGTAACAATTTATAAATAGAGGATTCAAGTATAACTCTTGGGGTCATTCCTAAACTTGTCTAACTTTTCATTTTTAGTATACTTCAACTTTATGCTAACAATTGCATTAAGTGGCCATGAATGATTTAATGAAACTTGATCTCTTGTCTTTGATAAATAACATTCTTTTGAATTCAATGTATTCTTAAATAATTATTTGAATTGAATGGACACATTTAATTACTTTTAATTAGTATTGTTTATGTATAGGTGTTGACTAGAGGCCAAATCATATGGATTCACTGTGTTAATTTTATGTCAATGACTTAACCTAAAGACAAAGGTTGTGTATAAACTCATGTCACACACAAGCGCATGTACACACAAACATCAAGGTATATTAACACCTATTTGTAAAACATTGTTATGTGAAGATTGTGTGTACATGGTTGTAAGACCCCCACATCAAAGTTTAGTTTAACACAAACAATTAGTTGATTGTCATTTGTACTATGCAAGTGACAAATGCTTGAATTTATTCATTGTATTTTGAGGATTAGATAAATTTTACTAATAACACATCTAAATCCAAAAACTTGATGATTCTACAATTGTGGAAATGTTACGAATGGTATTATGTGATGTGCTTTGTTACACTTACTATTTCTCTAATGATGGTTGCAAATAGAATGGTATGTGTTTCCATCATCATAGCCAATGCAAAGAGATGAGAAAATGACTCGATTCTCAGTGTCATGGAATACGCTAACATCTATCTTCTAGCTAGGATACATTAATAGGGTGTTTTGTAGTGAACTATATACTACAAATCTATTCTCTGGTTGGAATGCACTAAAAGGGTATTTCGTAGTGAACTAAGAAAGATGCATGCAATTATGTCACGTTTACTTCTTATTAGTAGTTACTCATTTTGTATGTGTTAATCACTCAATGTACTTCTATAAATGGCCTCAAAAAGTTATGTATTTTGTTATAATTATGTCCTTGTCAATGATGACACTATAGGTGATGGTGGATCAAAAAAGAGGGGACCAATAATGTACTAATGAATGTACTAACATTTCATTTCTAGTGGGGGTCTACATGTCTTTCATGTTGATAAACAAATAGTCAGATGATGTATGTGGTAGGTTATGTCCACTTCAATTGTACTAATTGATCTTTATGTGAACATATGGTGTTAGTTTATTCACATGGTGAATGTGATTGATGCAAAAACTAATCATTGTAGTACTTGTGAGGTATATGAGCTTGTAACTATTGTACTTGTATATAACACTTGATTACTATTGCAGTTGTGATGTATGAACTAATTGTTTCACATATAAGTAATGCATGCTTGCGGTAATCACTTCATAAGTATGGGATGTTGGAATGATATGAACCCCATCTACTTTTGTGTGTGGTCATGGACTAATGATTGAAATGGAATCAACAAAAGATATGTATATATAATTATTATTATATTATAATTAAATAATTTAAAAGTATAAGTTCAATGAACAATCATGATTTGAAAGTAAGATCAAAGCTCAAATGAGAGAAGAGAATGAAATCTCTCTATCATGGGTGGAGGTACAACAAAACCTTTCATCCTTAAAAGGTATATGCAAGAAAAATTATAAAAAATGAATCTTCAAGGTTTAGGTGTGGGTCTACATATGACCCTTGAAGACAACACAATTACATTGAGAAGAGGAGGGAAGATTGAATCAATATAATACAATCCTTTCCTTCTACTCAACAATCACTATATCCAATTGCACATGACCATTTACAGAAGATGCAACAATCAAGCAACACAAATAGAACACAAAATTTATGTGGAAACCCTTTCAAAAGATAAACACAACAGCATATTACTTATATATAAAAATTTCTTACAACTTTGTAGGTACCAACCCAAAAGAGACGCCAATCTTCTCAATTTGTAGGCACTTACCTACTTTTACAAATTCAACAAAATATGATATCATCTTCATAAAGATCTAATTATGAATGAACTTCGACACCTATGTTTGTGGATGATCTAATGGTTATCACACAAGTGCTCTCTACTTATTTTATAGATAATGTAATCACTTTCCTTCACAAGCCTTCTTGACAATGATGCAAAAACTTTCCTTCTCAAATTTTCCTTTACAACTCTACCTTAAGGCATACTATAATTTCAGTTACAAATCTGCCCCTAAAATTGCATCATATATTTCTCTCTTCACAATAATAACACTCCATATATATTAATATAGATCTGATTTACCCTCTGCATTATTTTCTTAGATCTGATTATATATTTTTCTCTCCATTTCACATAAATCTGATCACGACATTTGATTCTGAATAATGTAAGTCTTTCCTTAACAAATCAAATTCACTCACGTACACTTTCCTTCCTTCAAAAAGTGATTCCAATGAAGGATACTCTTCTTTCTCAAAAATGATCACATGCATGGCAATGATTTCTATTAAATCCAACCGTAAATAATATCAATATATTCCTTCTATATCCACATATATATGTTCTTATCTCTGCACAATCTTCTTGTATATCAAGATATTCTTCTTCTCTATATATGTATAGACCTTTTCTTCTAATTCTGCCTCTTAATCTGAGATCTGAGTTATACTCTCTATCATTCACACACCTCACACTCAACCTTTTTTAAAATCAGACAACCACCTTTCTAAAATTGCATCACTTAATTTTCATACCTCCTCGTAGAAATTACAATTCTATTAAGACTTTTTGTCTTTGTGCTCCATGTAGAGGTTAAGTTCTCTAAAGAAAGGTTTATATAATCTAAAACTTCAAACTCCCATTTTCGGCTAATATAGGAAGCGGCCAGCATTATTAGAATGGCTCAAATTATTAATTGAAACTCTTAAGATAAGGCAGGCTGACCTTAAAAACATAGTTTAAATCTTCAATTTAGACAAGATCTAACTACTCTTAATCAACCTACTCTCATATCTTAAATCTTGGTCCAAACAAACCAATGTTTAAAATTTAGATATTTAATTTGAACATTATCTTGACACTATCTTCATATAGCGGCCTATTTAAAATAGTTTTGTTTGTCTTTCATAGTGGGCCTTATTCTCATTAACCATTTGTAAACCTTTGACTCGTTAACTCGTCTTGAGTTAAACTTTAATGTGATCCATTAATATTTTATATCAACCTTATAACTCTGCCCTAAAAGCTGATCCAATCATAGTACCAATATTCTATATCATACTTATATTTCTACCATAAAAGCTGATCCAATCCATAATATCTATAATTTATATCATTGTTCAACAGTTGACCCAACTTAAATTATTAAATCAATCCTACTTGCCTTTGATATGCCAATGACAGATGATGACGATTCCAATGACCACATTTACACGTTACATATCATGATTGCTACTAACATTGTCTTCTTATCTTTGCCATCAATGACAATATCTCCAACAAGCCTAACTTTAAAAGCTTTCCACTTTCTAGTGTAAGCATATGAATGTTGAGGTTACTTATCACCACAAAGATTGTTATAAAAATTATGAAGTTGACTCTTCTAGATTAGATAGAAGATGCTTGGTTAATTAAATTGGTAGTTATGAATTGAAAAAACAAGTAATAACTAAGGGTTGGTTAGTACACATGCATTCTCAAAGATGTCCATGCTTATGTTTGTTGGTTATAACTAACACCTACAACTGCTCTGAAACCAAAAAAAAAAAATGGTTGATTAGCTTTTACACAAGTTCAATTACTAAATACATATAACCTGGTTAGCACCTCCTTGTCTCTTCCATTAAATGAGTTAAAATTTAAAGCAAATGACCAAAATGTTGTTGACTCTGTATTTTTATTCATTTTATATTTATGACTAAGCAAAAACTATATTTAGGAACGAAAACAAAATGGAAAGCAAGATGTCAATATAGCTCAACAAGGACTAGTTTCTATCATCTAGGGCGCAAGATTGGAAGATGGACAATGCCCCAAAGATAATTGAACAAATAAAATATGTTGTTTTTGCATTTCAGGATTAGTGGAAATGGAATGACAGTATATCATGAAATGTTTGATTTACAATAATATCTAGATCATACACCAATACCTTTAAAGTTTTCTCCTTGACTGCCTTATTTTGGGAGAAAAAACTAGCACTAGTAGTAGAATTGTTTTGTCAAGATCCACGAAGAATACCCAAAAGTGCAAAGGAAACAGTTATCAAGCAAAGATAGCACAATACTATCAGAAGTATTAATGTGCAAAGCACAATTGTCTCTATCATTGAATCCCATTAATTACTAAAACCCATTGGCATTATTGAAAACATCCATTCATTACCTAATCACCCAACATCCAACCATCCAGAGCATGAGTAAGCATTTTCTTATAAAGGCATACCTCTTAATTAAAGGCAGGCTGATGTAATAATATCATGGCACTGATATTTTCGTAATATAGAAAGAAAAATAATAACATTCATTAAGCATAACCTGATCACCCATGGGTATTATTGAAAACATCCATTCATTACCTAATCACACATCTGACCATCCAGATCATGAGAAAGCATTGTCTTATAAAGGCACGCCTCTTAATTATAGGCAGGCTGATACAAAAATATCATTGTGCTGATATTCTAGCAATGTAGAAAGAAAAATAATAACATGCATCAAGCAAAACTCCAGCAAAGCTGAAATAACTTGTGAAGAATAATTTTTTAAACAATCAGAACTACAGGTAGGAAAATGATTGGTAAAGTATCAGCCCAAACCATACCAATGAAGCTGTCACGACGATCTGTACATTTGACAAATCTCTGAAGAGGGGACTTATCTGTGACACATTGGTATATCAGAAGATAAAGAGGAGTAACAAACTAGCTGAGGCCATAGACCTGTATCTATCAATGCTTCTACAAGATTAATCTCCAGCCCTTTCTTGACTTTTCTATATCAAACCAAGGGCTCTTGAATGATGCAGAGTTAGATAGGATGACTGAACTTGCCATAGGTTTGATAACAATTTACACCTACTCCCCAAAATAGAGGGCAAGAATGTAGTGAACTAGATATGTAACTGACTTTTTCTCAATAAATATGACATGAGCCACCCCCCTTGGTAGCAACTTAACAAAGAAAAAATAGAGGAACTTTCTGTAACTTGATTTTCAGTAGTAATAGTCAATGTTATCCAGCCTAATTAATATTTTCATTCATAACATGTAGCTTCCTTTTAAAACTGGTCTCATTTTTTAAAATATATATGAACATCCATATTTAGTGATACGTCAAGATGACCACTAAATAGCACAACCTAAAAGAAGTGTAAAAATTTATTTAACACAAAAAGAGTTACAAAGAAAGAAGGGCCAACTGCCCAGCAAAGAAAAAGAACTACAGAACCCTGTCTTTATCCACCAATTGATCCAACAAGTGAGACAATTCTGAAGATAATTGTCCCGTCCACAATATTCTAACCCTACATTTTGACCACAATCCCACCAGACAATCACCTACTCCATTCCACTCCCTAGGAATGTAGATAAAATTAGCAAATTACAAAGACCCACACAACCTAAGAATATGTCGAATAACCAAAGCTAAGTGCCAATTAACATCATTTAGTAAAAACACCAGTACTTGAGAATCAGATTCTCAAATAATTATTTTCTAGCCAAGAACACAACTTCGCTCCACAGCATACAAAATGGCAATAGCTTCCATGTAATTATCCGTATACTAGCATGACCAAGATTCACTCGAGAAGAACCATCTGTGTTAATTTTCAAAACTCCTTGAGGAGAAGCCCAACTTCCACACACCCCCCCCCCCTTGCTGCCGATTTGTCTTCCGCAAAGGATGTTTGAATCTATTCCTCGTGACTTGCCTACAGCTCCTCACCCCAAGAGAAGGATCATCTCCATGAAGAGGCAAATTGATTCGATTGTAGATATCAACATCTTCGGGATCCACACCTCTAACAAAGTCACACTTTGCCAGGACAATCTCACAAAGAGAATTAATTTCTCACAAGTGTTGAACAACCATCCTACCATCATGAAAAATCCTATGATTCCTCTCCATCTATTATGCCAGTAAATAATGTTTACCGCCTACAATAAACTGGTTTCAATGCATATTGCTGAAGGAAATGATAACATATAACAAGTGCAAAAGGATATCAAAGAACTGCTAGAGGCTTCATTAATGATAGTCACATACATCTAATGTAAGCATAACATAATCAATTTGTCTCATCTCTTTCCTCCAAGAGGATACATATACTACCCGAAGAGGTGCGACTGAACCATCATGACATAACCGTTTACCCTTCGGTCCCTAACAACCAAGACTAACAACTTTATTAACATAACAATCCTGTAGATACAAGTTTACGGACAACATCATCCCCCTCAAAAAAACAAGTCATCCCCGATGACGTACACAAAATGGGAATCAAAACAGGACTATACAATAGAAAACACTACTCAGAAGCAGGAGAGGGCGTAGGAAGCATCCCTGAAGAAGATGATGCTGATGGTGGTGCCCGGGAAGCTACTGAGCCACAACTTGTACACTTGGTCAGTCCTCAGCCATAGGTCACGCTCTGCTACCATCTTCATCTCCAAAGCAGTCTTTACCATCCCTTTCGCCTCTAACACCGCCTTCTCCTTCGTATCAATACTCTCCATAGCACTAGCAAGACAGGTCTTTAAAAGAGCCCTCTCTGCATGCTCTACCTCTAGTTCTGCGCGAAGTACCTCCAACTTCATCACCATACCACTCCTCTTAGCTGCCCATGACTCTTTTTATCTGGCCAACGTCTCCTCTACTGCTGCAAGTCGAGTGGCCATCTCCTCTCGAGCCGCTACTACTGCCTCCCTCATAGTCTCATGTCTTGAAGGAATGTTCTTAGCGCCCCGAAGGGTGAAGTATCCCTCACGGAATGCTTACTCCACCTCGCATAGTAAGGCACGAATCCTACTCTCCCCTGCCTTCTCCCGAAGGGCCCAATCCTCCAGCATAGCCAGAGTTTCTGTGGATGGCCATCCTTTGGAGTCAAAGCAATCAACAAAGGCAATAGGACACCCAACTCAAACAAAAGTCAGGAGGCGCTCCAACTCCTAGGCAACCTCTTCTTGGGCTTGTGACTCCACTAAGGCTATCACCCGTTGTGCTCCTGCAGCTACATCTACCAAGTACTGCTCTTGGACCCTCTCGTCGGATCCTCACTAGGCTCCCTGTTTGGCCCTAGCATCTCCACATCACTAAACTCCTATTGTGGCCAATGTGTCAAAGCATGCCTCTCAGGTGCCTCCTCTATCTCCTAACTCATGTCTCGCAGGTGAGATCATGGAGTCAAGATCCACTATCTCCAAAGGGACAGCCAACTCTCGCCATGGGGAAAGAAGGTTGGTCGCTCCTGGTGCCATCTGGAACTGACTGAGCCAAGTCATCATCGCCGGCAAAGCCACTGCTGACAGACCACTACTCTCCACTGGTCGTGCTTCACTCGGTGCCTCCAACACCCCTGGGACCACCCTCACAATGGCCTATGTCCCAACTAAATCGAGAGTGACCTAAGGCTCACTCTCCATCTACGCTGCCAACTCCAACTCCTCCCTTCAAGGTACTACTCTGACCTCAACAATCCCATCCATGGATTGGTCCACCACCAACCCGACTATCGTTGGCACCGCTACTACCTGGTCCATACTCAACGGCGTCATAGCTACTAGGACCCTCAACTCGCCAAACTTGGGTACTGGAACCGCATCCATAACGATGTTGGATGGTGTCGATGGTATCAAGGAAGTTGTGACTAAGGTGACCGGCAGGGTAAACAAAATCTGTTCTGAAGCAACTTCAAATGACGAAGTGGGTATCTCCATACCTGCCATGCCCAAATCTGTTGTGGCTCCTATTATTGCACTCCTCACTAGTATCCTCTCAACCATTGTTTGCATTGTCTCCCTCAGACTCAGAGAGCACCCAATGCGTCCTCTTCGACCCTGCCTGTACCCCACCCATATCCAAATTGCACCAATGAAAGATAGGGGGTTCACTAGTTGCGAGGCTGCCTGGCTTCATCCTTAATCTATCATGTGGAATCTGCTCTCGGGTAGCATTGAGGAACAAGCCAATTGCATAATGAGGCATGTACAATGTCCTGTGCTGAAGAGTCATAAATTCATACACCCTCTCGGCCGTGATGGATGCCCAATCATAAACAGTGTCGTTCTTTAGCCCATTCATAAAAATAAGGTGTGCGGGGGCAATGTCTGAAGCCCTACTTGAGCTTGTGAGCCTACTTTTAATAACATCCATGAAACAACGCCATTCACCTGGAGACACAAACGACTTCTTGATTCCACAATATTTTGAAGACGCTCCTACTATGGACTCGAAATCACTCAAAGTTCGATTCCTGGAAACCAACTTTATGAACTTTTCTTTCTCCTCTCAAGACATCTTCTTGGGCTTCATGTTTATTATTTTCCTTTGCCTACCAGGTATACCGAAAACTCGTGTAAATTCTACAACTGTGAATGTGATTTGAATATCCGTAGCTAACTACTTGAGTGTGCTCGTATGACTGAACCGATCAAATGTGTTTATCATTCCACGCAGGGTTCCCTCAAAATCTTTGATGGAAAAGATAGGCATTTGGATTGCCCAGTGCCCTTGTGCCCTTCGCAACTGCCCTTTCAAAAAAATTGTATCTGGTGTCTCCTCCCACCAAGTCCGACACTCATACCTGTTCAACCCTTCGAATGTGACATTTTTCCATGTAATCTCTTCCTTTTGTTGTTGCGTCTGTGTTTGCACCATGGGACAAACTTTCCTCTTATTGTTGTCCATACTTCCAACAATCCAGACTCTAGATAGTAAAACCCTTGTGCCTTTGTCTCTGGCAATGCTACTACTTGCTGGTTTTGATCCTTGCAATTGCTTCTTCTAGTCTTTCTTTTGTTGTTGAGATCCCATGCTAAGAGAGAAAAGGAAAAATTCTTGCCATCAATAACTGTTTGTATCACAGTTTTTTAATGTTTTCCCGTGTCTGTCAATCACCCCTTATCCACTGTCCGTACGCTCTCCCGTTTTTAATTTATGTTGTCCTCTCAGTGACCGTATAGTGTACGGACTGCATCAATTTATATTTCTCCTTTCCATACAGTCGTACATCAATGCTAATTCCTTCTGCTACCGTACGGACGTACGGTTCCCATATATTGTGTCCCTTCTTTCTTTCCTTATGTCCGCCAAAATGATTTTTTTTTCTTATGTCATACAGCCTTCCCTATTTGCATCCCTTCTCTCCACCATATGACCGTATGATGTTTTGTGGTGTGTTATTTTTTTCCACTCTTAGCTTCTTATGCCGTACGGACATGAACCGTACGACCTTTAAATGTCGTGCGGTCATGTGTCATACAACCTTTATGTTTTTCCTTCATGCGACAATTTGTCGTACGGTCATGTTGTTTTTGGGTCGTAAGGTGTTCTCTGTCTTTTTATTTTTTTTACCAAAACCTAAACGATCTTGTCTACCAAAGTTACCTCTCCATTCATCATGCCTTTCTTGGTAGATCTTCAATTTCAAGCCATTGACAGGATTTGCTATTTCCTTTCCATCCAAAGTCCCCAGTTTAATTGCTCCATTGTCGCCAACTTCTCGCACCTTGTATGGCCCAAGCCAATTTACTTTAAATTTGCTTGGCTTGATTTCATTGCGTCCATTATATTTCAAAACTAATTGCCCAAGTGCAAATCTTGTTCTCTTAAGGTGCTTGTCATGCCACACCTTCTGTCGTTGTTGTGCTATTTCGATTGCCCACTGTGTTGTGAGACGTCGTTCATCCAATTTGTTGAGATTATACAGTCTCTCCCTTAGACTCTCCATATCTCCCAACTTGCTCTCAATGGCAATCCTCGGACTAGGTACCATGAACTCAGCTGGTATGACAACCTCATGTTCGTACATCAACTGAAAGGGTGTGTCTTGTAGTGACCTTGTAAGTGGTGTGATATGCCCACGGTACAGATGGAAACCTTTCTTCCCAATCCTCATCAATTTTGCATGACTTGTATATCACAGCCACCAATATCTTGTTGGTGGCTTCAGCCTGGCCATTAGCTCTCGAGTAGTAAGGGCTTGGAAAAGAATGAAAAATCTTGATTTTTGTAGTGAGCAGTTTTATCACATGGTTGACAAAATGTCCCCCTCAATCACTTGTAATCTGGATGGGAATGTCGTATCGTGTGATTATTTGTTCATATATAAATCTCGTCGTACTCAAGGCTGAGTTATCCAAAAGGGCTCGTGCTTCAACCCACTTCGTAAGGTATTTTGTCACTACAACGATGTACGTACACCATCATGCTCTGCTTGCCTTGAGCAGCCCCACAAAATCCAGTCCCCATATTTCAAACAACTCTTGTGCATTAGAAGGGTTCAAAGGCATGAAGTATCTATTGAGGGGTGTCCCTGCTCTCTAGCATGTATCATAGCTCACCACCCATTCCCTCGCATCATTGTAAACTGTTGGCCACCATAATCCAACTAGTAAAATGTCCCCCTCGATCACTTGTAATTTGGATGGGAATGTCGTATCGTGTGATTATTTGTTCATATATAAATCTCGTCGTACTCAAGGCTGAGTTATCTGAAAGGGCTCGTGCTTCAACCCACTTGTAAGGTATTTTGTCACTACGACGATGTACGTACACTATCATGCTCTTCTTGCCTTGAGCAGCCCCACGAAATCCAGTCCCCATCTTTCAAACAACTCTTGTGCATTAGAAGGGTTCAAAGGCATGAAGTCTCTCTTGAGGGACGTCCCTGCTCTCTAGCATGTATCATAGCTCACCACCCATTCCCTCGCGTCATTGTAAACTATTGGCCACCATAATCCTACCAGTAATATTTCTCATGCTGTTGTATCTGGTCCCATGTGTCCTCCTGCAAGACCTTCATGTGCTTCCCTCAATACACTCGAGACTTCCTCCTCCATAACACATTGGCGAAGGACTTGGTCAAGCCCCATCTTGTTTAACAATCCTTAATCAATTGGAATGTTCTTCTCCTCAACACCAACTTCCTTCTCCCACTCGGTTGCATCTCCTGAGGGAACTGCCCTATTGAGAGGTATTCCCCGATACTTATATACAAGAACAGTAGCACTGCAATTCTAAATAGGTGTGCGTCTAGGAAGTCATCATTGACACCTTCAGGTGATTCTCTGGATTTGATTCTCTACAAGTGATCTGCACATACATGGCTCTTCTCGGGCCGTACTATAATGTTAAATGTAAACTCCTGCAATAGGAGTAGCCATATACTTACCCGCCCTTCAATGATCATCTTATTAACCAGGTACATCAAAGCCCGGTGATCCACATAGAAATTAAATGGAGTCGCCAATAAATAATGCCGAAATTTATGCACAACATAGACCATCCTGAGGGCTTCCCTCTCTCTCGTGTTGTAGTTCTTCTCCGCCTTCAACAGGAGTCTGCTTGCAAAGTAAATAGGGTGATCCAACTCATGATCTCTTGTTTGTGCTAGGGTTGCCCCAATGGCAAAGTTCAATGCATCCACATGGACATGGAATTCCTTGTCCAAGTTAGGGTACAAGGATAGGCGCTCCCACTAGCCTTGACTTGAGCTCCTTGAATGTCTTCTCCTGCTCTACTTCCCACGTGTAGGGCTCTCCCTTCCGGGTCAGGTTGTCCAGTGGGTAGGACACTTAGGCAAAGTTCTTAATGAATCTCCTATAGCACCCAATTTGCCCCAAGAACAATTTCACCCCGATCATATCCATAGGAGGTTCCATCTCCAGAATTACCCGCACCTTGTATGGATTTGTCTTCAATCTAGCTTTGCATACAATGTGTCCCAATAGTTTCGTCTGAGGCACCATAAATCTGCACTTTTTAGGATTGAGTGCCAATCTAGCCCCTCGACACCTCCATACATTCTCGGAGGACTAACATGTGTGTGTCTTCGACACTGAAAATGGACCAATCATCGAGGAAAGATTTGAAGTTCCCAACAGGCATCTTGTCGAAGATATGTAGGATGATCTTTTGGAACATTGTCAGAGCATTACAGAGCCCGAAGGGCAGTCGATTGTACGCGTACACTCTGTCTTCCACTACGAAAGTTGTTTTAAGTTTATCTTCTTCTGCGATGGATATCTGGTTGTACCCAAAAAATCCATCCATGAATGAATAAATTTCATGTCCTGCAACTTCATCTAAAATACTGTCTGTAAAAGGTATTGGGAACGGATCCTTGATAGTGACTCCATTCAAACACCTGAAGTCCACACATATTTTGATTTAATTGGCGTCCTTCAATGAAATCACAATTGAGGACACTTGCTCGCTCGCTCGTCTACACCCAAAATATGATGCATGCATCAAGCATCCTTTCAATTTCTTCATTTACCTGAGCTGCGTAGTTTTTATTCATCATGTACGGATGCTTCCGTACGGGTACAACTCCTTGTACTAGCAAAATCTGATGGACACATAGTTCTGGCAACACCCGTTTTAAATCCTTATAGGTCCAAGCAAATACATCTTTGTATTCCATAAAAAATTTAAATGCAGCTGCCTTCAAAACGGGGTTCCAGTCATCACCTACAAAAATATTCTTTGGATTGGCTTCGCCCCCCAAGTTCATAACCTTCACTGAAGGCTCTTCATACTTTATTGGTTTTTCCTTGTCAAATCGGTGTGCAAGGGTTTCCATTATCTGAACCTCTCCTTTATATTCTCCATACTAGGAAGGGAATGTAGGTTTTTCCTCCCCTTCGTCCACTTGTAACATGTTGCAGTGAAACAGTTCATAATCATCCATTTGCCAAGGAAGAGTCCATTTAGCGAGTCCAGATCATAGATAGAACATCCCTTTATTTCTAAAACTCCTTCCTTGTTTAGCTCCATTTGTCGCTTCCCTTCGTCCATTTTTTCCTCAGCTTCAAACTCGGACGATGATGTAATGTCCTCACTCACCATATGTGTGCGTAGGTTGATTATGAATTTTCGACCACCTTTTTCCATTGAGTGTTCCTCTTCCAGTTGTGGTTTACCTTTGCCTGCACCAACCAACCTCTTCCAAGGATAGCATCGTACCCATTTCTTTTTAGTGGTATCACCACAATATCCAAGACGAAGGGTTGTGTACCAATCATTACCCATTGTGCCATTAGGGTCCCGATGGGTTTGATGTCGTGTTGATTGACACCTACAAGTTGGAACGTTGGCGGCTACTACGTAGGTTGCCCCAATCTCCTCCATGTTTCCTTCTGTAGTGTGTTGACACCGAAACCTCCGTCCACAATAGTGTCTGTCAAGATGGTTCCCAAAATGCCCATTTCTACTACTGTTGGGTGTCTTCTGGTGTTTACCGCGAGTAACATGGGATCTTCCGCAGTTCCAAGAGGATTCTCCTTTCTGAGAGAGTTTTCACCTTCATTGTGGGTTCCCTTCACCTCTGGTCCACTTGACGCCTTCGGGGATGGTGTCACATTTAATAGAGTTGTTCTTAATTGTGGCATAGCAACAAGGTCTTTCAACTTGATGGGCATTTCGGTTTGCAACACCTGTTGTACGATATTTTGTTTCGCCTGACGCCTTAGAGAGGTGTTGGCAATGTCATTTGTCTCCCCTCTTTCCACCATCATTTCTTTCTCAATATTTGCCTTTGCTTCCTGCATTCTCCTTTTCTCAACTTCGGGGTTTGGGTAGGTACCTTCTTTGCCTGCGCTCAGGTGACGGCGAGGACCTCCTCCCAGTTACCTTCAATGTTCAAAAGATTTACTCCAGGCTTTGGACACGCGTCATCATGATCTTCGGGACCACACCATTTGCATAGAAATTGTGGCACTTCTCCCCTCGTGCACTCTTGCAAAGTGACCCCACTGGTTACAGGTACGACACTATATCATTGGTCGTCCACTTGCATCATATTGGATACGGCTACAACCTTTGTTATCGTTATTGTTGTTTCCATTATTTCCACCTCTTCCTCCAAGCTGGTTAATCCTGAAACCGTCAAACAATGTCGTATTGGTGTTTGTGTTTGTCGCCCCGTTGTTGAGGTAAAAGCTTCCTGTGTCATTAAGATCTTTTGAGGCCCTCTTGTTTTCATATTGTACGGACATTCCTTAGTGGAATGCACGACAATTTGACAGATGTCGCAAAATTGCTTCTTCAGAGAGGAGCTCTTCATGTGACCTTGCAGTCCGTACACCATAAGTCCCCTTCGTCATTTCGGGTGGGGTTGCTCTTTATGGTTTTGAACTCCATCATACAAAGCATATATTTTTGGAGAGCTTGTATTTTCTTGCTCAACTCTTCACTGCTACTCTCCATGAGAATCGTCGTCGTCGTCATTTCATGATTTGCTCTTCTTTTTCTTTGTCATTTTTCTCTCTCCAGATCCATTTCTCTATTTTAAGCATCACCATATGATGGCGGAGGTACTCTCTTCATTTTTCTCTGAAGAGTAGGCTTCGATCTCTCAATGAACCATCTTTTCTTCAATCCATCCGCTGGTGGGCTCTCCATTTTTCCCACCAATTCTGAGTCGTTATCCATATCCACAGACTTTCATCTTTTGTTTGCTTTATGTTATAGATCTTGGCCACTATTTCATTGTCATCTCTGAGTAGTCAAAATTCTACCTGAAACTCCTTTAGGTCTACCCATGTGGCCACCTTTGTTTTATCAACATCAGAAAACCAATCAATGGCTACTCCCCTCAAGGTTTTTGGAAATCGCTTTACCTAGTCATCTTGATCTATCACCCCATTGGCTATCCAGATCGTCTCGCACGTTTTGCAGTGTCGCACAGGATCTTCTTTCCCGTCACCCACGAACTTAGGTAGTTTTTGCTTCTGCCCCGCCATGGTGGTTGGTGTAGGTACTGGTTGTGTTGGTACGGTCAGTTGTGTTGGTACCATGGAATGTGTTGACACCGAAGGCTGTACTGGTATCGTCGAACTCAGTGTCTCGGTACTCAAAGTGTTTTGTATTCCCTCACTTGGTGTCTCCGAACCACTGGGAGTGTCTAAGCTTGGTAGGCTACCTTGATCACTGTGCCCCTCTGTCACTTCAATACTCGTGGCGGCACTAGTATCCTCTGCTTCTCTACTCTCGACTTCTTGCCTCTCCCTCCTTCAAGCCTCCCTTGCCTCCGTACATGGAGTTAAGGTTAGGTTTCCAAGTAAACTTCTAGTTTCTTCAATGAAATCCTCACAATTCCGTTCTTCAACGGCCTAACCCTCGACCTCTTATGATTGTCCTTCCGCGATCCTCCAGAATCTTTGTCTTCTTTCTGCTTGTTGCAATAGTACAGCTCTCCTAATAGCCTCCCACTCCTCTACTTTTTTTTTGTATTCCTATTCTTATTCAATTGGTTTGGCATAAATGTTTCACTTATTTATCCACAAGAAAGTAACAACACATGATAAAATTTAAACACTTTTTATTTATTTAATTTTATTTTTCCATACTTCATGTCACTTAGGACATAGTCATAACATGTTCTCTTTATTCATTCTCCCCTTCCAGGGTTTATTTCATGTTCCCCTTACCATGGGATTCATCTCGTTCTTCTTCCTCCCTCCGATGATAATAGTCACTCAGAATTTGTTGACATTTGGTTTCACGGTGGACCTCCTCACGCCGGATCTAAAGAGCAAGGAAGGTTTGCGTCGATAACCCAGGAAGATGAGACAATAATCGGTCTACTGCGCGATTCATGCGAAGGGCATCCCACACCGCACCCTCCGGTACATCTTCTCGTTCAACTTCCCTTCAAACGTGCGTCTCAATGGATGCCTGTAACAGCAAAATGAAGTTGGTAGTTAATGCACATTCCCCTTCAAAGAGTTTCACGTTCTTGTCCTCCTCTACTTGGCTACTTTCTATTGGCTGACCCATTGTTTTCCTTTCGCCATTCACGGTTCGTTACTATTTCCCAGAATTCTTGAGGGCAACGGCACCAAATGTTTACCTCCTATGGTAAACTGGTTCAATGCATATTGCTGAAGGAAATGATAACATATAACAAGTGCAAAAGGATATCAGAGAACTACTAGAGTCTTCATTAATGATAGTCATGTACATCTAATGTAAGCATAGCATAATCAGTCTGTCTCATCTCTTTCATCTGAGAGAATATATATACTACACGAAAGGGTGCGACTGAACCGTCATGACATAACCGTTTACCCTTCGGTCCCTAATGACCGAGACTAACAACTTTATTAAAATAACAGTCTCGTACATACAAGTTAACAAATAACAAATAAAAGTGGGTCCCAAAACCCAGGCAACCTGAAGAAAAGATGTCTCAACTAGAGGCTTACCCTAGTGGGCCCAAAACTCAGCCAAAGAGGAAACATGCCAACAGGCCTGATTACAAGATGACACCAATCAGGTTGGATTATTCCATTCACAATTTGAGTTCCACCCAATAAACCATATAGATGTTAACATTTCTAGTCAATTGTGCTATCAAGAATGAAGTGTTATAATATATCATGTTCTAATAGCTAATGATGAACAGAATTCTTAAATAGTCATCTTCTAAAATTACCATCAAACAACAATTGCATGAAGAATTTCCAAGAGAATGGATTCCATAAAATTACCATATATAAAAAATCTAATTAGTTTTTTTATTTAAATTGCTTTTATGGAAAAAAGAAGAAGATAATCTACCTGCTACTATAACAAATCTAACATCTAAATGATGCAAATGGATATTAAAAGGCTCCCGAAAGAATGAACTTTTTTTACTGCAATTCTTTGCTATTTTAAGGAATGAATTGCATCCACATAATGGTGCATATAATCATTAGATAAAATCATTATGTTTTATGCAAAATGATCAAAACAGCCACACTTCTCATTATTTTTGAAAGCCTTGTTAAGTTGCACAACATAATCTATGAAATAAAACTCTCATAATAATCCAAATCCACCCTTGTAACATCTCCAATACAACCGAGATAAAATATAGATTGAAATTTTATGTCATGATGATTCAAGAAATTTTAAAAATTTTGCAAGGGAAAAAAATTCTTCATCAATTTCTAAGACATTACTGTAAAACCAGCTGTATCAAGCAACATACCATCCGTGCTATTTGGGTCTATTTATGCACCAATTGTAAATGGCTATCAGGTACCTTTTTAGCTCCAATCTTCAAAAAGAATTAAGCAACAAAGGGAAAGGATATGAACAAAAAAAATTACTGGAACCATGAAAGCCAGATTAAATAGGAAAGCTTTCTAATAGTAAGTTTGTTCTGATATAGTAAGGAAGCTATAAAAAAGACAATATCACCAAAACTATGTAAAGACTCAAGAAAAAGAGTATTCAACTCTTACTTCAGAACAATTCTAATTCTTTGGAACTTCCTTGGTTATAATGAGATCGATTTTAATGTTTTGACTAGCGACATTTACCAAGTACAACAAAAAATTAGCCTGCAAGACTTTGACAACTTACAGAGTGGCCAGTTGATCAAAAGTTGGGACGAAGGAATCTAAGAATCAAGGATCTGACACCATTTCTTCAGATGCATTCTAGTGACTTAAAATGTATCACTGTTAGCCGGAAAAAGATAATCGCAGATTTGCTGTATAATGAAATCATTACTCTGTTATTATAACAAATATTTTAAATGATGCCTCAATAACCAATTTATCAATGAGGAACAATAAAGCATCTACAAGGAAAAAATGGAATTATGAGACTTATCTCCTGTATTTTCTTGTTTTCATAAACAATTTTTAAGAATTTACAACCATCCTATTTTAAAATACCACGTATGCAATGAATCGGATTTATCAAAGAGGGGAGAATTAAACAATAAAGTGTCTGAAAAAAATGAAATGGTTAGGGTATCTCCAAAATTTTCTACTATCAATTAACAAACCATCTCTAAAATCATACAACCATCCTATTTTAAAGCACCATGTACGCAATGAACCAGATATTAGAAAAACCTGAAGTGTGTATCTTATAAAGCTAGGCAAAATACTTTTGTCTAACATACATCCTAAGGTAAGGCAGCCTTAAGATTTCGAGTAAGGGTCTCAAGTTGTTTGAGTCCTTCTTCTGGTGAATTTGCTTCTGCAAGTAGCTTCACCATTGCACTCCCTACAATTACTCCATCTGCCCCCCATCCTGCAATCTGTAACAATGGAAAGGGAAGCAAATTTTTAAAATCTCTGATCTTAACATGACCCATTAGTTAAGTTTTCACCAACACTGATACCTAATAGTATGTTTGATACTACAAGCCAAGGGGCAAATTAACTACTATCAATTCCAAGTCCAAAATTATATTAGCAAACATATCGTTATTTTAAAAAATTAAATGCATCAACCTGGCATCTAGTTCGGTAAACTCACTATGCCTACTAGTTGCATTTAAATGTGCCTTGCTTTTCTTTTTTGTTTTGACAGATGCTCCTCAAGCTTTATCGATAAAATTTTACCTCTCAATGCAAGTAAGATTTAGTAAATCAAATTATAAATAATTAAAAAATGTAAAACTAATGCATTAACGTAGGACATAAGTAATTAGCCCAAAATAAAAAGAAGAAAAGAAAGAATGGAAAAGACCACCATGTTATTCTAGCAATAAATTGGAGCATAGTTCACATATTCGGACTGTGAACAAAAAAATTCCAACTAGGTAAGACTTGGAAACATAAAAGAATACTTCAATTTAAAAACATAAATTTAATGTAAAATAGGGCTACAAAATGTATTAAATAAGTGTATAAAGTTGGGGTTTACAAATAGAGTACAATATCTCATCATCATCCAAATACAATCGTTAGTTGATATTTACGAAGATTGCCTTTGAAAATCATTACCATAAATCACATATACAAGAAAGTTACAAATTATTGGATATTATAATTTCCTCTTCATCAGTCTAATGTTTAGTCATCACACTTTCAACCTAGAAAAGAATCCTCCTCTACCTCATTTTCAACATCATCTATATTGATGTCATCCAATCGAGTCTCTCCTACCTCTACTACATCTACAACCTATCTCTAAAACCAACAATCCCATATTTTGTAAATGAGTCTTCTGTGGTGTGAACACACACACCCCATTGCAAATGGGGACCCTCACTTTTTGCTTAGTAGTTTAGTGGTTTGCTCAGGTGTTTTAGTTTCAATCTATGGTCTCTTGTTTGTGCAAAGTGTCAAGTTTTTGGGGTTTTTCGTCAAACTCGGAGATGCCATCGAGTCAAAATTTCAAATGTCTTAGCTAGGAAAGGCAAATAGGTCACCCTCTTAGTGCCACAACCAATGTTAGTCTTCAAGTTGGTGCCAGTATAGTTGGAAGGATATTCTGATGCTACGAATGTGTTCAGCAGGTTAATGGAGAAAAATGCATCTTTCTGGGATGATTTCAGACAACTTTCTATTTTTAGAAAATTGTGTTTTTCTTGACTTTTTCTATTTTTAGAAAGTGTCATTTTTAGCACTGATGGGTCAATTTGGTAAGTTTGTATTTTTTAAATTTTCTATTTTTAGAGGTTTCTATTTTAGGAAGTGCCAGTAGTAGAGGTCAAGTTTCTCAAGGATGTAGGACAGGTCCCAAGTCAATGCATGAATTCCATCCTTGAGGTATTCCAAGTCGCTAGTTTCCAAATGTAAATTAGTCTTAGGGTTTTGTGGTCAATTGTAATGTTCCCAACCACACTCACAGGAAAACTATAAGCAACCTGGACATGATTCAACCAGATCGTACAAAGGAACAAATGGGAGCAGGGAAAAGCGTACAGTAGAAGGCCATATGAAGTGGCTGTAGGATGTATGGTGTCAGTGGAGGTCGTATGGACCAACAGAGTTGTTTGGGACTGTATGGATGTGCTGGATGTCGTACGATGATAGCTTAAGGGGATGTCGTACAATGATAGCTTAAGGGGTCGTACGGAGTCGCCAAGAAGGCCATATGGTTGTGTTGAGGCCGTACAATGTGCTAAGTGTGAGGGTTGTACAGTAAGGCAGAGGTGGTCATACGGTTAAGATGAAGGTCCTACGATGCAGCAGAGAGCCGTTCGAGGGTTGGAAATTAATTGCCAAATGTTGTATGATGTAACCTTCGGAATGATTAAATAACTTCCCATGCACAAATCAAAGCAGGGTTGTACAGTGTTTCAGTAGTCCGTATAGTAATTGATCCATACGGTGAAAGGAGTTTGCCTTCAGACGATTACGGAGCCTTCGTTGCGAAAATGTAGTGTTCACCAATAAGATGAATTTGATTGCACAAAAAGTGAAGTCCAAAGATGTATTGCATGCATCCGCACAAGAAAAGATAAATCGCCACAAATGAATTATATTGCAGGAGATTGCGCACAAGTAAATAATGATAGCACTCCAAATTTGCTAGGTAGATGGTCGCCAAACACCAGCGATGCCAAAGTAATTCAGATTCAATAATAATAGTGCTACAGTCACCCGAACAATGAATGCCAAGTATCCACAATACCACAAGCAGTATTAATGCCAAAGATATGAATGGATGTATACAAAGATGGTGTTTCAGAGTTGCCAAATCCGAAACAAACAAAGCACAACAGTTTTGGTGCACAGTGAAATATCGGAGTGATATTCCCGATGGCAGACTAGGGTGGCTGTGAACCACCGAAACTGCAATAAACCAAATAGGGAGGATCTTTCACCTTTGAAATGGCAACCAGCAAAATCCCAATAGGAATTCGCAGATACAAATAAAATAACAAATCTCAACATGAAAAATTACATCCTACACGCTGGTCATAAATACCCCTTCGGAGAAACTCTCGAGGGTTTACAAAAGAACGCTGACATGGCAAACACCTACGAACAATAATATAAAAATGGGCCCCCCTTTATTAATTACAGGTCCATTTATAATATTATTTAAATTTTGGGACCATTAATTAATTAAAAATGGGGACATTACAAATCCTCGCCGCCCAAAGATTGCTTGCCCTCAAGCAATCCATCATCAATACTCCAAGATTCCAAACTAGGCGCGGACACTAATAACTGTATCCACTAGAAACCTCAAGCCGCAACAAGACCATGTGCATGCACCTGGAAGTAAGCGAGAAAAGTAACTCTACATCAAGCTTTTGCCTAGGGTCACCAAGATTCCATTGAAACCAAACATCAAACATATCAATGCTTAGATCCCAAGCCAAGTGCAGACGTTGGTAGCAATATCCGTTGAAAACTCTGTGCTGA
The DNA here is from genome assembly GCA_027943335.1 of Chamaecyparis obtusa. Taxonomy (NCBI): domain Eukaryota; kingdom Viridiplantae; phylum Streptophyta; class Pinopsida; order Cupressales; family Cupressaceae; genus Chamaecyparis; species Chamaecyparis obtusa. Next base: position 206,545 of record BSBK01006719.1, on the reverse strand, counting down.
TCCTAGACCACATTCGCATAGTTGGATTTAGTTGAGACTAGTAGACCATCATCAAGCTTTCGTTGCGCCACTTTGATATAAACATTGTCATACCCTTCACCAAGATCCCAACAACGCCAATCGATGAAATCTTCATGTCATCATATTCAACAATCTCTTTTGGTATGGCCACAGGCACGGATGTTGATACTGACATGAACTTAGCCACGTCCCCAACAACGGACACAATGACGGACAAAGCCTCGGCGACAGATGGAGCCTCAAGGACAGACACAACCTCAGCAGCAGACAGAGTCTCGGCAACGACAACGATGAAGAGAACCTCGGCGGCGACGGTGATGGCGACGGAGAGAAACTCGGCGACGGACGGAGCCTCGACGACAGAGAGCCTCGGCGGCGGACAGAATCTCGGCGACTTCGACGAACAGAACCTCAGCGACAGACAGGGCCTCGACGATAGACACAGCCCCGACAACTAACTTAGCCTCGGCCATAGACACAGTCTCTACGACTGATAGAGCCTCGACGACAGACACAACCTCGGTGGAAGACAAGACCTCAACGACAAACACAACCTCGGCAACTGAGACAGCCTCGGCGACGAATAGGGCCTGGACGACAGACATAGCCTCAGCAACGGACACAACCTCGGTGACGGATAGAGCCTCAACAATAGACAGCCTCGGCGATTGACGGAGCCTCAGCAACAGACACAGCCTCGGCGACTGACATAGCCTTGGCGATGGACAGGGCCTCGGCGACAGACACAACCCCAACAACGAAAATAGCCTCAGCGACGGATAGAGGCTCGGCGACAAACACAGTCTTGACGACTAACAAAGCATCAGCGACAAACATAGTCTTGGCGGCAGACAGGGCCTCAGCAACAGACAGAGCCTCGGCGGCAGACACAACCTCGACGATGGACACGGACACGGAGACGGACAGAGCCTCGAAAAACGAACAGAGCCTGGCAACAAACACAACCTCGACGACGGGCATAGTCTCGCCGACCAACAAAACCTCGGCAACTGACACAGCCTTGACGACGAACAGGGCCTCGACGGTTGACAGAGTCTTGGCGACGAACACAGCTTTCTGCACATAAGGGCTCCATACTCAACGAACTGAAGGCCTGGCTCATGAAATGGTGTAGTGGGAAAGCTTATGTCACCTTGATCTATCCAAGTTGTCTTGGCAAGATCCATGCAAACAACTTCTTCATTTTTTAGGTGTCCTCCACATGTAGGTGTAATAGAAAGATTTAGCAGATCCTCCTAGAGCAGCCCTATAATCATACCTTCACCCTCCTCATGTAATGCATCACCCTTATTGCCGTCATCTACTTTCTCCCACTTGTGCAAATGCGATATTAGTTTTTCTTCACAATGCTTGAATACATTACTGACCAATATACACGCTGCCATAAACGGAAAACATTCTAGATTATGAACAACCCACAACATAGATATGATAGGTTGGGATATTTCATCCATCTCTTCAATGCACGAAATCATAAGGCTCTCCATAACAACCGAAACCTTAGTATTATGACACTCCTTGATTGTCACCAAGAAGTGATGAAACATATCATGGATCAAATCTTGCAACTCTAGATCTAAGAGGAGGTTACTTACTTTGACATTTGCACAATTCTCCAATATTGTAGATCTCCTGCCAAAAGGGTCACCACTGAAGTCATCAAGGCTCTGAAAGCTGTCAACAATCAAATACAATATCTCTATCATGGTGTTGTCATCATACAGTTCTCTAGGAGCCTAGATTCTCAAAATCTCACAGAGTCATGCTGCAGCTGCCAACTTCATTTCCTTGTCACGGTGTCTCAAAAGCCCAGGTTGACTTAAGGCATCCTTAATTGGAGAAAGGATCCTTTGTATAAATCTTGAAGGTAATTGGTCAACCTTACACAAACATACTTCTAATAGATCTAATGGAAGATCAACACCCTCGCTGAGCTCTTTTCTAATCTTTTGTAGTGTCCTCAACCACCACTATCCATCACTACTGGGCACCTTGGTGTGATCCGAATCCCAAAATCTCTCAATCATCCCAATAGGCTGGCAAGATCCCTAGCTTTGATACCACTTTAATGTTCCCGACCACACTCACAGGAAAACTATATGCAACCTGGACACAATTTAACCAGATCGTACAGAGGAAGAAATGGGAGCACGGAAAAGCGTATAGTAGAAGGCCAGACGAAGTGGTTGCAGGACGTATGGTGTCACTGGAGAAGGTTGTACGGACCGACGGAGTTGTTGGGGACCATACGAATGTGCTGGATGTCGTACGATGACAGCTTAAGGGGTTGTACGGAATCACCAAGAAGGTTGTATGGTTGTGTTGAGGCCGTACAGTGTGCTGAATGTGAGGGTCGTACAGTAATGCAGGGGTGGCCGTACGGTTAAGATGAAGGTCGTACGGTGCAGCAAAGAGTCGTTCGAGGGTTGGAAATGAATTGCCAGACGTTGTATGATGTAACCTTCGGAATGATTAAATAACTTCCTGTGCACAAATCAAAGCAAGGTCGTGCAGTGTTTCAGTAGTCCGTACGGTAGTTGATCCATATGGTGAGAGGAGTTTGCCTCCGAACGATTACAGAGCCTTCGTTGCGAAAATGTAGTGTTCACCAATAACATGAATTTGATTGCACAAAAAGTGAAGTCCAAAGATGTATTGCATGCATCCGCACAAGAAAAGATAAATCACCACAAATCAATTATATTGCAAGAGATCCCACATAGATAAATAATGATAGCACTTCAAATTTGCTAGGTAGATGGTTGTCAAACACCAGCGACGCTAAAGTAATTCAGATTCAATAATAATAGTGCTACAGTCACCCGAAAAATGAATGCCAAGTATCCACAATACCACAAGCAGTATTAATGCCAAAGATGTGAATGGATGTATACAAAGATGGTGTTTCAGAGTTGCCAAATCCGAAACAAACAAAGCACAATAATTTTGGCGCACAGTGAAATATCGTAGTGATATTCTCGATAATAGACTAGGGTGGCTGTGAACCACCGAAACTGCAATAAACCAAATAGGGAGGATCTTTCACCTCCGAAATGGCAACCAGCGGAATCCGAACAGGAATTCGCAAATACAAATAAAATAACAAATCTCAACATGAAAAATTACATCTTACACGTCGGTCATAAATACCCCTACGAAGAAACTCCCGAGGGTTTACAAAAGAACGCCGACACGGCAAACACCTACGACCAATAATAATAAAAATGGGCCCCCCTTTATTAATTAAAGGTCCATTTATAATATTATTTAAATTTTGGGACCATTGATTAATTAAAAACGGCGACATTACATCAATCATGTCAAAATGAAAAAAAAGGGGTTGTTAGGATATCAAGGAAATCATCTAGAAAGCTAAGTGGTTGCAAGTTAATGTTGAAAATAAAAAAATAAAAAAATCCCTACAAGGTTTGATTTTCCCCTCAAGGCTAAAACTCAACTTACCTATGCAAGGTCGCATTAAATATTGGGACAAAAGTTGGAAAGAAAAAAATCCCTGAGGTTCGTTTTTCCACTCAAGGCTCACAAATCAAATTACCTATTGCGGATTGCATCGAAAGTTAGGATAAATGTTTGGCCAAAAGTTGGGAACAAAAAAATCCCTATGAGATTCAATTTTCCACTCAAGGCTAAAAATCAAATTACCTATGGGGGATTGCACCAAAAGTAAGGATAAATGTTGGGATAAAAGTGAGGATTAACGTTGTCCCTATGCAGATTGAATTTCCACCAATAAGAGTTGAGTGCTCCTATACCTTACAAATTGCCTAAAGAGAAAAATCACAAGTTTTTTTTTGCAATTCTGTATGAGGGAAAGAACATGAGTTTAATTGCTTTTTAAGAAGAAAAAAAAAAGAGAAAAAACATAAGCCGACTTCCTTGATAAAGGATTCACAAATCTATAAAGGAGAGGCAAATGAAAACATTCAAAGCAAAAGCAATTTGATCAATGCGGAGCAGACCAAGGAAATACATGCGAATTTGACCTATGAGAGGTCTTTGTGAAGAGTAATAAGCAGATTGAGAGGCGAATAAGGACATAAATTAGAATTAAGCCATTAAGCCCTACCATATAGGGTGCGAAAACCAGAACTCTGCCCTAAAAGGAGTGCATAGCTGAAATCTGGGCGATTTCTTTGGAAAAATAAGAAAATTTTAACATCGACAGCAAGGAAGGAATTCAAGCATGCATAGGGATGGGATGATGTTTAAGATAGTGTAAAACATGCATTTTCTGAATGTGCATTAATGCATTATCTAGGGAAATCAGAAGTTAAAATTAGATTCCTTGCAAAAGATGTTTTATGATAAAATGTTTCAGTTCTTAACATAGATGTTTTCTTGTTTTGCAAGGATCAATGCATGGAGGTGATTGTGGAAGGTAATGCTCAAGCAAGTGCACAAAGGAAGGAAAGCTCGAAGATCAAATTCGAAGGAGGTTTAAGTGAAGGATGATTTTCAAGATGAAGAAATACGACGAATACAACTTCAAGTTTAAAGGAAGCCAAATGTATGATCATCTAGGGGCCAAGACCACCATGAAGGCCGAAAGAAAATTTACACAAGTGAAAAATCATTTGAAGAGAGAGACATTGAGTATGAAATGCAAAGGCAGATTCAAGGGAAAGTAGGATGAGGTGGTATTTTCCTATTTTCAACCAATCAAACAACTCCATATCATCACCATGACAAGATGCATCGAATTTGTTAGCAATTTAAGTTGTCATTAGTGAAGATTAGTTGCAAACACCATTCCCACTGGTAAAGGTTCATCGGTAGTTCACTCACATTACTTAAAAGGCACTGGTAGACTAGAAACAAAGTGTATTCACCAGTAGACTAAACAAAGGTGATGCACCGATAGACCGAACTGAGTACTTTGTACCGGTCTTATATGGCATACAGGGATGGATCGGTTTTAAGATTTATACCGGTCAAACTACATAAAGATCCGCACCAATTTATGCGAAGCAGTTTGAGTTAAAACTGGAATATGCGGAGCATCCACCATTTAGAACTGAAGTTAGCTTTCTAACAAGAGTTAGTTTTATTTCTATGCGGATATTTTTCAAGGTAAACTCCAGATCAGAACGCAAAGCTTTTTTTCTAGTTGCATGATTTGGTGTTGAGTTTACAGCCTAGCGGTTCTATGAGTTAAGGGTTTCATTGAGATGAACTCTTGTATAAATACAGGTCATAGAACGCAAGAAAAAGTGTTGTTGAGAGTTGTTGAATAGAGCAGAGAAGAGAGAGATTACAGTCACCAGAGGTGAGAGGCAAAGAGGCAGAAAAGATTCAACAGCCAGGCAAACCGGGGAAGAGGTCAACAGGTATGATCTAATTAAACAATCAATGTCAATTAAGATCATTTCTTTTATAAGGTGTGAAAGCATATTGAAATCTCTCAATCAGGGTGAACCCTAATCAGTTCTTTGTAAAAATCCTTTAACCGGGTAACATCTTAGTTGATGTTAAAAGTCCTCTAACCAGGCAACTCCTAACAGAATCAAGATCTTAACTAATCTTCTATCAAATCCCTTAACCGGGTAGCACCTTCACAAGTGCTTTGTAAGCTCCTAACAGGGCATCTTTATTTCTGTAGAAGTGAAGTTGTGAGCTCTGTTCCACCTAGGTTTTTTTCCTTCTAACCGAGGGTTTCCACGTATACATCATGTGTTGATCTGTGTATTTCTATTTATGCTTGTGGATGATTGCTTACATTCTGTTTATCTTGAAAGATTATTTAAACAAGTGTTGAATTGTAATAGAAATAGTATTTACTGATTCACCCCCCCTCCCCCCTCTCAGTAACCGGTTAGGAATAACAATTGGTATCAGAGCTTTGTTCTCTAATATATAAAGTTTAATTGCTTGAGAAAAAGATCATGGAGGGTTACAGGTATCAAAAACAGCTTGAGGAAGCCAACGACATCATTGCCTCTCTGGAGAACAGGCTCAGAAGATCACTTGCTAAAAGGAAGGAGTTGGCTCTGCAGTTGAGTGAGAGCAATGAAACTATTGATAAACTCTCTGGGCAGAGTGCATTTGATGAAGCTGAGGAGGCAATCTCTGATCTCATGGAGAGGAACCAAATCCTAACCGATCAGATCTCCAACCTTAAGAGGGAGCAAGAAGATAATGCCCTAAGGATGACTGAACTGATTGAGAAAAAGAGGAAAGCTGAAGATGAAAGAAACACAATAGTCAAGTCATTAACATCCTCTGAGAGAGCAAGGAACCTGGCAGAGGAAGTTGTAGGGGCAAATGATCTTGTCATTCTGCAACTTCAAGAAGACATGCAAATTTTCACTCAAGAAAACACCTACATGCAACAAGGTTGGCATGATAGAGATGAACCATGCAAAAGGTTGGCATTAGAGTTGTATCAACTGAAGGAACAAATGAAAGAACTTGAAGAAAGAAACAAAACCCTAAGAAGATACAATGAGAGCTCGGTCAAGCTTGATGAGCAACTCAAAGCTCAAAGAAAGCACAAAGATCCCACCGGCCTTGGATTCACCGATGAAGACACCAAAGAGACTAGTGAGTCTTCTGAAGCTAAGACAAGCAATAAGGATAAGAAGAAGCCGCTAGCACAAAAAGGTAAGAAAACTTTTAGCACCTCTTGCAATCATTGTGGAAAACCGGGTCATAGAACAAATGATTGCAAGAATGCATCGGTAAAGCCAAACAACAGTTACTGCAAAAACTCTTGCAAGTATGGCCACAAGACCAATGAATGCTAGTCGAGCCCCACAACTGTGTCCAGTGGAAGCAAGGGAAGCTTCAAGGGCTATTGCTACGCATGAAATAAGTCTGGACACAAAGCTGACGAATGCAGATCGAAGACAATGGCATTCAGATCCCCACCGACACCGGTATTCCCCAAAAGAAACAAGAACCGGAGCACAACCAACTGTGCAAATTGTGGGACGCACAGTCACAATGACTCCTGGTGCAAATCACCTAACAATAGAAGGGTGAATCCATGGAAGGCAACCAGGATAGTCTGTTACTCCTACAACAAAGTTGGACACCTAGCTAAAGACTGCAGGAACCGGTCAATGAACAAAAGGAAAGAATCGGTCAAACCAATGGAGAAGACCTCATCCTCAAATGAGAAGAACAATAAAGAAGAGAAGACCGAGAAAGTAGTCAGGCAAATTTGGTTAAAAAAGGAATCAAAGAGCTCCGCTGAGGAGAAGACAAAGGAAAGATCATCATCAGACGATAGTGATATCTCTTCAGCAAACTGAGCCTACAAGGCTTAGGGGGAACCGGTAGCTCGTCTATTGTTCCCGGTAGGACTGGGGTGAAACCCACTCACTCAGTCAGGAAGAGTAACCGGACAGGTAAGCATGTTCAACCGGGATATGCACAACCGAAAAAGCTAGAATACCAGTTGGCAAAAAAGAAAAGAAACGTTAGGTAAGGCATTTAATGTTTTAGTCGTTTAAAAAAAATTACCGTTTGGTAATTACCGTTATGCCCTAACTCTATAAAAGGAAAGGAGAATTACTTATTTAGTTTTACTTTGTGATTTTGTGATTAACAAATTCTTGTGCTTGAGTAATATTCTCGTGCTATGATCACTCCAAGATATTGTCTGTAGACCGATCAAGCTACTTTGTATTAACCAGTTGTTAGCAATGGCATCTTCATCATCTATCGCCAAGCTGATTCCTCCAAATCAAATTGACCGACCTTCCTATGATATCATAGCAACTCAGAACAGGGCGAACGAAATGGATGGTGCATTATCTAGCGTACCTGATGGTGTTTTCATGACGGAAGACGTGACCGCATTCATTCACGCCAAGTAGGAAGAACTGGGAGAGACATTTATCCAGAGCGAGTATCTCTTGCTATGTGAGGACGGAAGGCTTCCTGATAGATACGCAAAGCTGGTGTCATCCGGTCTCATCAACACTATCAGCTATCCAACCATCTTCCAACCAGATTGGATTCGACTGGTTCTCAGTCGTGTGCATGATCCAGGGTTTTGGCTCCAAAAGGGTGCAACTACACAAATCACTAAGGAGGATTTGCATCAAGTGACCGGGTATAGTTAGGAAGGGGAAGCACTAACCCTAAGAACAATCTCGAATGCAATTGTCACCAAGCTGACAAAGTCTAAATATGATGGTCGACTTATGACAGTCAATGACATCGAAGATCAAGGGGTTTGGTTCGCATCAACGGTGATAGGGTATAAAATCTATTAGTCCAACAATCTGAACAACATACCAAGAGGAGCTATTCATGCCGCTCACTGGATAATGTATGACAATGCCAAGTACAATCTCTGCGAAATGCTCCGAGGTCAGATATTTGAGAATATGAAGAAGCTCTGATGCGGAGTGGCAAACAGATGTGGTGGAAATAGTATGAATGCTTCTACAATAATGCACTTTCCCTTTAGGCCTATTAGAGACTAAATACCCAAAATGACACAACTTGGCTTTCAAATGAACAAGATAAGTTTACAAGGTGTCAACAATGTACATTCATCAGGATTCAACCACTTTTAAGGGTCTATGCAACATTTATTGACCAACACTCTCCAAATCCCCTTTTAGCCCTATTAGCCCCAATTAGCCCTGCTGGACCAGTTTTCTAGCCTTTTCTCTGACTTCTTCCAAACAAGTTGCCAAACAAATTATATTTTGGGATACCCTTTTCAGGAATACAAAACATATGTCAAGTTCAGACCCAACTCCTTTGGACCAATTTGTACTTCTTTCACAATGACCCTGTCTTTAACAATGAAACACAAGTGCATTTACAAAGCAACATTTAGTAATACTTAAGGTATGAACTTAAAACTTTTTATAGGCTCCTCAAATGCCTTCAAATTGACAAATACATAATCAGTTTCAGTTTATGGCTTCAACAACATCAAAAACCCCAAATCATGCATTCAAAACCCTTGTTTCTAGGGTATGCTCAATCTCCCACGTGCAATGACCTATTTGATCAGTTCAAGATTCAAACATCTATGTTTCATCCTCACAAACATAAATCAACTCACAAACCCTGCTCTTATTAAAACAATTCCTTCTCACTATGACTGTTCCCTTAGTTCTCCTCTTATTTTCAACTTGTTAACGCTTGGTGGCCACCATTTATTGCAGTTAGATGATCATTAATGGATCAGAAATATTTATACATGTCAGAACAACACCATTCTATGAAGAAACAGGAGACATTTCACAGAATGGTCATGATTATTTGAAAAAAAAACTTCAAAACTGTCAACAAAACTGTTATTACAGTCAGCAAATCAATGAATTTGAACAAACCACTCACAAATTTGGATTCAAATCTTGGACCTTAACATCAGAACATGTCTGCAAACACAATATAATGTATCCCAATACCAAAGATGAACAAGAAACTCGAAATTCCTTCCAATTTCTATTAAAACAGAACACTTTTATTCAGTTTTTGAGAAACAGTCCGTACCATCTGTAGGTACAGGCCGTACCATCACTATTTATATGATTGGGAGGTAGTTATTAAACCTCTTAACTGACTCCAATTCATTTCACTTCCCATTCCTTCATGAAATTCAAACTAGAGACTTTCCCTCCAAAATACTCATGTAGCCGTCACATACAAGATTTGAATTTTTTTTAAAGTAATAAACTACATTTTGAGGGACTTATTAAATGTTTTAGCCCATGAAATGACTTGAGATTATTATGACATCATACTAGACCCTAACTAATAACTTTTCTACCTTAAACAACCTCTAGGTCCTATTCCAAGGATCAATTACATCTTTTCAACATTGGAATCAATCAAAACATCATACAAACTTATAACTTTTTGTGCTTGCAAATGCCATAATTGGTTGTAGAATTGACCAATTGACCTTATGAGATGCTCCATGTCCACTAGAATGCCCTGGATCTCCAAGATACCTGTGATGAGCATATAATGCCCCTGCATCAAGCTCGACAAGGTTAAGAAGAAATCCATGAAGTACGGGACCCTACTGGTATGTCTCTACTTCTACTATCAAAATTTCTTCCCGGGAATTGTAAAGGTGACATGGGGAACAGACCGACCAGTCATGCATCAAATTAGTGAAATGGCCAACCAACTAGGAAACCAGTTTGGTAGAGTAATGACTGAATATTTTGAGGCATTTCAACTGAGAATGCATGCAAGGGAGCGGGTGCCGTCAACTATTGTTGACTCATATAAGGATGATGTATGTTTTCTGGTTTCCACCGATCACTGCATCATTCAAGCACTGGAACAAAGAATAGGATATGCTCCTGAACTGAGTTATGAGATCACCACCAAGATTGCAAAGGCATATGCTGATGCCTTGAACGAAGCTAATCTAGATCTCATTGCCCACCGGTTTGGTACATTCGAAGAGATTCAAGAGAATTTGAAGAAGAGGGCACCAATCAAAAATGTCTACACTAAAAGGACCCCCACACCAAAGAAGAAACTGGTGACAAAACAACCCAAGGCTCAAAGGAAGAAAGCTCAACCAGTATCCAACACCCAAGGGGAAGAACAAGAAGAGACAGAAACTGAGGAAACAATTCCTCTAGTCAAAAAGAGGACCTCTAGTAAACCAGTAAAGGAGGACCCACCGAGAAGGAGAAAGCCCACAATCGATGAATTTGTGGCAGGATTGAAAGATACTAGTGGAATGAGTTCAGTGGACACAAGATATCAGTTTGCAAATGAAGAAGACAGGAGAAAGATTGAAGACGCGGTAGTGTACTGCATTCATAAGTATAATCTACATTCTACCAAACTTCACAGGGTTGTACCTGATGATCTCCTACAAATTCTTGAAGCTGGATGGAAAGCTTCAATGGACAGAAAAGGAGCTAAGGATTCGAGCTCTACTTGAGGTACAAAATCACCTCACTCTGGAAGAAGCCACTCAACAAGCTGAACTGCATCAGCAAATTTTCCTGACAAAGAAGAGGATCGGTCTAATGCTTGTTGGAGAAGCTGAGAAAGTGCATGATGAAGGGGTAGCCATATGGACCAAACTTTTTCAGACCCAGCTGCAAGCAGAGGAAGCACGCCAAAGAACCTCAGTTCCACCGGTCCCTAACACCGGAAAAGGAAAAGGAGTGCTTGGAGCTAAAGCACCGGTCAAAGAAAGGAGTCCTACAGAACCAGTAATTGTAGACATCACAAATGACAAAGGTAGTGATCTAGCTTGTCCTACTATTCTAATTTCTCCAGAAAAAGGTAATACTCACACCATGTCTATCAATGATATTGTTGATGAAGTGATGGATTTTGGAGAAGTAGAAAATGCTACTAAGTGGTATAGTTTGTTAGACGAAGAAGATAAACAGGCTATAATAGTAGCTATAGTGGAAACTTTTATGGACTACAACAGAACTCCAAGGGACTATAGGGCCAAGTTTCCCCCTGAGTTAAGTTCTAGGCTTATGACCAAATGGAGAACCGGTCTAGGCACCAACACTAGAATCAATAAAAAAATAAAAAATCCCTATGAGGTTTGCTTTTCCCCTCAAGGCTAAAAATCAAATTACCTATGCGGGGTCGCATTAAATATTAGGACAAAAGTTGGAAACAAAAAAATCCCTGAAATTCGTTTTTCCACTCAAGGCTCACAAATCAAATTACCTATTGGGGATTGCATCAAAAGTTAGGATAAATGTTGAGCCAAAAGTTGGGAACAAAAACATCCCTGTGAGGTTCAATTTTCCACTCAAGGCTAAAAATCAAACTACCTAAGGGGGATTGCACCAAAAGCAAGGATAAATGTTGGGGTAAAAGTGAGGATTAATTTTGTCCCTATGCAGATTGAATTTCCACCAATAAGAGTTGAGTGCTCCTATACCTTACAAATTGCCTAAAGATAAAAATCAAAAGCTTTTTTTTTTGCAATCGTCTATGAGAGGGAAAGAACATGAGTTTAATTGCTTTTTCAGAAAAAACATAAGCCAACTTCCTTGATAAAGGATTCACAAATCTATTAAGGAGAGGCAAATGAAAACATTCAAAGCAAAAGCAATTTGATAAATGCAGAGCAGACCAAGGAAATACATGTGAATTTGACCTATGAGAGGTGTTTGTAAAGAGTAATAAGCAGATTGAGAGGCGAATGAGGGGATAAATTAGAATTAAGGCATAAAGCCCTACCATATAGGGTGCAAAAACCAGAACTCTGCCCTAAAAGGAGAGCGTACCTGAAATCTGGGTGATTTAATTGGAAAAATCAGAAAATTTTAACATCTACAGCAAGTAAGCAAGGAATTCAAGCATGCATAGGGATGGGATGATGTTTAAGATAGTGTAAAACATGCATTTTCTGAATGTGCATAAATGCATTATCTAGGGAAATCAGAAGTTAAAATTAGATTCTTTGCAAATGTATGATCATATAGGGGCCAAGACCACCATGAAGGCCAAAAAAAAATTTACACAAGTGAAAAATCATTCAAAGAGAGAGACATTGAGTATGAAATGCAAAGGCAGATTCAAGGGAAAGTAGGATGAGGTGGTATTTTCCTATTTTCAACCAATCAAACAACTCCATATCATCACCATGACAAGATGCATCGAATTTGTTAGCAATTTAAGTTGTCATTAGTGAAGATTAGTTGCAAACACCATTCCCACTGGTAAAGGTTCACCGGTAGTTCACTCACATTACTTAAAAGGCAGGGGTAGACTAGAAACAGAGTGTATGCACCAGTAGACTAAACGGAGGTGATGCACCAGTAGACCGACTTGAGTACTTTGTACCGGTCTTATATGGCATACAGGGATGGACCGGGTATAAGATTTATACCGGTCAAACTGCATAAAGATCCACACCGGTTTATGTTGAGCAGTTTGAGTTAAAACCAGAATATGCGGAGCATCCACCGTTTAGAACTGAAGTTAGCTTTCTAACAAGAGTTAGTTTTATTTCTAAGTGGATGTTTTTCAAGGTAAACTCCAGATCAAAACGCAAAGCTTTTTTGCTAGTTGCATGATTTAGTGTTGAGTTTACAGCCTGGTGGTTCTATGAGTTAAGGGTTTCATTGAGATGAACTCTTATATAAATACAGGTCATAGGACGCAAGAAAAAGTGTTGATGAGAGTTGTTGAATAGAGAGAGCATAGAAGAGAGATTACAGTCACCAAAGGTGAAAGGCAAAGAGGCAGAAAAGATTCAACAGCCAGACAAACCGGGGAAGAGATCAACAGGTATGATCTAATCAGACAATCAGTGTCAATTAAGATCATTGCTTTTATAAAGTGTGAAAGCATATTGAAATCCCTCAATCAAGGTGAACCCTAATTGGTTCTTTGTAAAAATCCTTTAACCGGGTTTCATTGAGATGAACTCTTGTATAAATACAGGTCATAGGATGCAAGAAAAAGTGTTGTTGAGAGTTGTTGAATAGAGAGAGCAGAGAAGAGAGAGATTACAGTCACCAGAGGTGAAAGGCAAAGAGGGAGAAAAGATTCAACAGCCAGGCAAACCGGGGAAGAGATCAACAGGTATGATCTAATCAGACAATCAATGTGAATTAAGATCATTGCTTTTATAAAGTGTGAAAGCATATTGAAATCCCTCAATCAAGGTGAACCCTAATTGGTTCTTTGTAAAAATCCTTTAACCGGGTAACATCTTAGTTGATGTTAAAAGCCCTCTAACCAGGCAACTCCTAACAGAGTCAAGATCTTAACCAATCTTCTATCAAATCCCTTAACCGGGTAGCACCTTCACAAGTGCTTTGTAAGCTCCTAACAGGGCGTCTTTATTTCTGCAGATTTGAAGTTGTGAGCTCTGTCTCACCGTGGTGTTTTTCCTTCTAACCGAGGGTTTCCACATATACATCATGTGTTGATCTGTGTATTTTTGTTTATGCTTGTGGATGATTGCTTACATTCTACTTATCTTGAAAGATTATTTAAACAAGTGTTGAATTCTAACAGAAATAGTATTTACTGATTCACCCCCCCCCCCCCCCTCTCAGTAACCAGTTAGGAATAACAAAATTTGCCACCAAGGAAATAGATAAGGTAAACATGCTTCTAGAAGACCATCCCATGTGGCCAGGAATTTTCCTATTGGCCCATAGGAAATGTTTTATTTCATCGGATAGCATTTAATGATTGTAGATGATAGTAAGGCAAACACTAATTAGGGTTATTTTAAATATTCTTGGCCATTGATCTTGGATCAATTTGATCTGTCCATTGTACTTGGGGCCTCTATATAAGCCCTCCTCTTTTCATTTTGCAAGGGAGATTTCATGAGAAATTGTTGCAAAGATACTATTTAATTAATAAAAAAATTCATTGAAGTTGGATGAATAATTGTTTGCTTTCGCAAGTTAGCATGGTTTTTTGTTTCTCACTAGAATAGATTTATTTTGCAAGTTGTTAGTAGATGAACATGTTGATTATGTTGTCATTGATGTCAATGGTTGATGATCCAGGTGGTATAAATCTCAGAGGATTAATCAAAGTCATAGAAAATTGGTTGAGCTATACTTGATTGCTTGGTTGAGCTGCTTGAGCAGCTTGATGTGCTTGACATGCTTGACATGCTTGAGCTGCTTGACGTATTTGACATGCTTAAGCTGCTTGAGCTTCTTGAGCTTCTTGAGCTGCTTGGATGTCTGCTTAAGCTGGTTGTATGTCTATATCAACTAATTGCTTGTCCACTTGTCAGATTAATGTGCCTTGTCAGCATTTAAATATTAAAAAGGTTGATTTCGATCTTTTAAATTGTGGCTGCTGAGTTTAATATGCATTGTATATTTTGATGATCATTTTTAATCAAGACTTTATGTGCGATGGATTCCTTGTCATATGTGAGTGGAGGCAGCCGATTTATTATACAAAGTCAGAAGTTTATAATTAGGTTGTACTATTTAAAATGGTTTCATTCACTCATTTCGTTTTGGGTGTGATTACTTCTATTATTAGGCTGAGCGTTTGTGGAGAAAAATGGGAAGTCGTGCATTTCTTCAAGGTCAAAAGTGTTGTTCTCCTTTAAAATACTGCAGATATATATATTTACTGTTTGTGTGTGTTAATGTTCAAGATTGGTCAGAATAAAACCATCAGGCTGTTCCACATAAACCTCTTCAGTCAAATAACCATTTAGAAAGGCAGATTTAACATCCATTTGAAAAACTTAAAAACCTTCAAAGGAGGCAAAAGCTAAGAACATTCTAATTGACTCTAATCTAGCAACTGGTGCAAAGTTTTCGTCAAAATCGGTACCTTCTACCTGAGCATATCCCTTGCACACTAACCTTGCTTTGTTTCTTACCACTTGACCATCTTCGTTCAATTTGGTCCTGAACACCCACTTGGTGCCAATCAAATTCTTGTCCTTAGGCCTTGGGACAAGTTCCCAAGTTTGACTCTTTTGGATCTGATCTAACTCATCTTTCATGGCTGCAACCCAAGATTTATCTTATGCTGCCTCTTCAAAAGTCTTTGGTTAAATCATAGACAACAGTGAAATGGCATCATCTTCATAGTAATTAACATTTCTTCTTGATACTCTAGGTCTGTCCTCTTGCATAACCTGATTAATAGGATGATTCTTCTCAACAAATCTTGATGTAGTCTTGAGAGAAGTTCTGATAGAGGTTTTACTTCTATCATGTAAAGTTGTTTGAACAATTGATGCATCTATCGTATCAACTTGATTGTCTGCTGTTCCAGCCCCTAGATGTGCTCCAGAACCTTCATATTGATTGATTTCAGGAGTATTTCGAGCATTGCTACTTCCTGTCCCAACTTGCACACTAGTAGAAGTTGACTAATCAGCACTTTCAGCCTCTCCATTATGTAAATCATCATCACAACTTTGCAATTTCGCAGAAGTATTAGCAATCTCATGTATTTTCACATTAGTATTCTCAATTATCTTATGCAATCTTTTGTTAAAACACTTATAGGCTTTACTTTTTGAAGAATATCCTAGAAAAATACCCTCATCAACTCTAGGATCGAGTTTGCCTACGTTATCCTTATCTCTCTTAATATAACAAGTGCTGCCAAAAACTTTAAAATGCTTAACAAATGTTGTCTTACCATTCAATAGTTCATATGGTGATTTGTTATGCTTAGCTCTAATCAAACCTCTATTCTGAATGTAGACCGTTGTATGGACAGCTTCTATCCAAAAGCAATCACTTTAGATTCAGTCATCATGCTTCTTGCCATCTCCTGAACTAATATGTTTTTCCTCTCAACCACCCCATTTTGTTGAGGTGTCCTGGCAGCTGAAAATTGACTTTTGATACCAAACTTCTCACAAAAACTCACAAAATCATTAGAGGTAAACTCACCTCCAATATCTGATCGCAGGAACTTGATTTTCAATCCCTTTTCATTTTCAACCAAAACTTTAAAAGCTATGAACTTCTCCAACGCTTCCGGTTTCTCCTTCAAAAAGGTCACCCAAGTCATACGTGAGTAGTCATCAATTAATAGCTAAGATACCAATGCGTCTGGTCTGGGGGTGGATGCGGGAGAGGATGCGAACGGGTGCCGGTGTGGGAGTGGATGCCTTGTGGGTGCCACCTGGATGCCACCACAGGCGCCCGAATGCGGGTGGATGCCTGCATCCACCCACATCCAGGCACCTATGGTGGCATCCGAGTGGCACCCACAGGGCTTCCCGACGCATCTGGGAGCATCCGCGGGGCCTACAAGAAAAAAACGCAATTTTAAAACAAATTTCACTTAAAAAAA
Organism: Chamaecyparis obtusa; assembly: GCA_027943335.1. Lineage (NCBI taxonomy): Eukaryota > Viridiplantae > Streptophyta > Pinopsida > Cupressales > Cupressaceae > Chamaecyparis > Chamaecyparis obtusa. The sequence continues at coordinate 189,757 of BSBK01006719.1, read as the reverse complement.
CATTAACACGTGCAAATTAGAGGTTTTTAACTTCTTTTTTTTGCCGTAAACCCTAAAACGGCCCTAAAAGAGGCCATTCGACCATGCTTTATGCCATATCGTTTGAAGTTGTTGAACTAATATGAAATATCTTGAATCTTGATAAATGCTGATTGGTGAAGTATCATTATTCTAATTTTGAAATTCATACTATCAAATGATTTAGTTTTGTATAATTCTTGCACTTCTTTGCATATTGATATATCATATATTATATATATATATATATATTTTTTTTTAAAATATATATATATATACACACGTATCCAAACGCATCCGCATCCCCTAAAAAAAAATTTCACGCATCCCGCACCCGCATCCCGCATCCGCATCCAAATCTGCACCCGAATCGGTAACTTAGATTAATAGTATAAAATAGCTCTCACCTTGCATGCTTCCAGTTCTTGTAGGACCACACAAATCAGTGTATATCAGTTCGAAAGGCTTTGTACTCCAGTACTCCTTTGATTTCAAACTCCTACGAGTTTGTTTGCCCTATTGACAATCTTTACACACTATGTCAGATGGTTTAGTGAGTTTTGGCAAGTCTCTCACCACCTCCTTGCTGATTTGAACAAGGCTGTCAAAATTTATATGACCAAGTCTCCTCTGCCACAACCAAGATTTATCAAGTAGACTCAAACAACAAGTTTCACTTTTAGCATCATCAAGAATGTATAAGTTATTCACCTTACTGGCTTCAGCAATATGAACACCATCTTTACTAAACTTACAACAGTCAAAACTGAAAGTTAAACTATGCCTTGATCACAAATTGACTGACACTAAGCAAATTATGTTTCAAGCCTTCTACAAACAATGCATTCTCAACTTTAGTCTTTCCATCATTCAGCATATGAGTACCTTTACCACCAACCTTTGCAGATGAGTTTCCCCCAAATCTTACCTTTCCACCATCAGATTTCTTGAGAGTCAAGAACTTACTCTCATCTCCAAACATGTGTCTAGAACAGCCACTATCCACATACCAAACGTCTTTCTCACTTTGTGGAAGTAGATTTGCGTGCACAATCAGAGACTTTGTTTTAGCCTCTTTCTCTTTCTTCCTCCAAACTTTGGTTTCCTTAACCTTGCTCTTATTATCTTTCTTTGAGAAATCTGCCCTGTCAATCTTACAAAACCTTGCACTATGTCCAATGTAATTACATTTATAGCTAACATAATTATAATCTCTCAGAGGAGCAAAAGAGTTCTTGTTTGCAAAACTGAAATTATTTCTAAAAGACATCCTACAATTTGCTGCCTTGTGTCCAAAATAGTCACAAGCAAAACAATAACCATGAAAGAATGAATAATTAAACCTGGTTAAGTGTGCTTGTCTGGCACTGAAAGGTTGCGTAAAATCATTATTTCTGGTTTTTGAAGATGAAATCCTTGATGAGTTCTCACCATTAGGAGCCTGCTATTCTACTTTCGAGCTTTGACCTTCTTCAAGGCCAGCTCCACCCTTGTCTAAGGACTGTTGTTTAGAAGTTAACAAATTGTCCAACGAAAGTGAGCCTTTCTGTTTTATCTCTTCTTGGTTCAGCGGTGTAGATGATTTCTCTATCTTCCTAAGAGAAGCAGTCTCAGCTTCAAGTTTCTCACAGCTTTCAACCTTTACCTTAATCTGATTTCTTAACTCCTTCAAGTTTCTCAGCCTCAACAATTTGAATTTTCAGATCATTTATTTGTTTCTTTGCATCCTCAAGAGCTTGTGATTTTACAGATTTTTCTTCACTTTCCTATTTGAGAAGCAACTTCAAACTCAGATTTTTTCTTTTTAAGACTTTTACTTTCACTGAGAACACTTCATAATTCTTGTTCAAGATCCACTTCTCCATCTTCTTCTCCAAAATCATCTTCATCTTCTTGATTTTCTATGTGAATTTCTTCAATTGCCATGAACAAGATCTCGTCACTCTTAGATTCGTCATCACCTCCATTAGATGAATCACTCTCCTCTTTTGATTATAGACTCCTTTTAGATTTCCAAGTCTTCTTGTCTTTTCCTTTGTACTTGTTCTGGTTAGACTTTGGCTTGTTTTCATTATTTCTGTCTTCATTATCCTCATATGGACATTTGGCTGCAAAATGCCCAGATTTGCCACAGTTAAAATATTTGAGAGAGGTTTTCTTCTTGTTTTTGCTAAAATCCTTCTTTGACCTTTTAACAAACAAAGCTTCTTCTGAGTCTGAATCATCATCTCAACTGTCACTTAATAACTTGCTCCTTTTGTTTTCCTTTCTTGGAGGCTTTGAAAGTGGTCTCCCTTTTTGAAGACTCTATGTTTGTCTTCATTTCATATGCAGTCAATATACCATGGAGCTTATCTATGGACATGTTATCTAAATCAACCATCTCCTATATGGCTGAAATCTTAGCATCAAATCTCAAGCGCAAAGATCTTAAGATTTTTTGAATGACTACACTATCTTCAATTTTCTCTCCAAGACCTTTGAGTGAGTTTACTACTTCGTCAACTCTTAGAAAATATGCCACAACATTTTCTTCTTTCATTTTCAGACTTTCAAATTGCATTCAGTGAGTCTGAAGCTTGGCTTTCCTCACCTTTTCATCACCTTCATAGACATTCTTGAGCTTATCCCACATTGCTTGGGCACTATCACAGTGCATGAATTTGACAAATTCAGATTTGAACAATCCACACAGTATGGCATTCATGGCCTTAGCATTCCTCTCAAAAGCTCTCTTTCCATTAGCATCAGGTGGAGTGTCAGGTGGAATTGTATACCCATTTAATACAATCATCAAAACATCAAAACCAAGAGACATCAAATAGGTCTTCATCTGTACACTCCAGAAAGCATAATTTGAGACATCAAACGAAGGAGCTCTATTCGTTGCAAGACCTTTGAGAGCATTCATCGTTGAGTGCCAACAGAATCAACCTTCAAGCTTTTAAGCCTTAGCAGAAGGTACCTGCTCTGATACCATTTGAAGATCAAATAGAAAATACTGACAGGGGAGGGGAGGGGTGAATCAATATTTGAATACTTTATAAAAATTTAAAACCTCAATACAGAAAATTACAAGAAAATAAAAGCCTGAAGAAAAAGAAACCAAGATTTATCGCGTGGAAAACCCTTTTGGGTAAAAAACCACTGTTCACTTGAATCTTTCAAAAACCAAATGGGCACCAGCCCAGTTTACAAAAGGTGAGCACCAACTCACAGGAAAACAAACTTAACAGAGCACCTACTCTAATTATGGAGGCACCAACCTCTGACCAAAACCAACTCATATGGAAATTCAAAAATAAAGTAACAACTTCACTGTGAAATTTGATAAGACTGGATTCTCATAACTTAACAACTCCTCCCGTGAGCAGATTATGATTTTTAATGATAACAATTGGCCTCAGTAAATCTCAGCATTTCTTTCACACCCATAGTACATTGTCACAGTCAATATCAATATACTCGACTCCTCTTGAAAATAGCACACAACTGCTACACTTTCCAGAAAAACACCATACACCTGTTCACTAGTTAGACTTCACTATTTTAGATAAGAAAACTACTCAGCAATAATAAAATATCTTCTTCATGCTCGGCTATATTCCTGAAAAGAAAACAACAACATAATGCATTCACACCCAGCTCTATTTTCAAAAGACACGACCTAGTTCTTTTTAAGTCACATATTTTAAGTTCTGCCCAGAATTAATAAACACTGCCCATTACTGCTGATACATTACACAGGCCGGTCTGAAAACTTCAGTAGAGAACGCACGTCTTCAGAAGAAATATACGTGGCTTGTTATTTGTTTACATGTCTTCTCCATTTTCAAAATTGCCCAGCTGAAGATGTCAACACGCAAACTAAATAGCTAGGCTGCATGATACACACAGCTTCATTTAATTAAAACATTACAAATGAATAGTTTCAAATGCAACCTGAACCACCCAACTCCAAATAATAGCGTCCATCTCATAGCATCCTGACATGACATGAAATGGCAGCTTCATGAAATATTACTTTCCATAAAAACATTTCCCACTAAATTGAAAAGTAACGCACACCGCAGATAGAAGGAATAAATGAGATTATTTCAAGTGAAACTCCAAACTCATGCAGCCCCCACATGATGAATTGACCCTTTAAATATTCATATAAAATCTGACATGGCACATAGGCTGATGCAGCAGCTGACATATGCCAAGTAGGCACACACACTGCTCAAACAAATGCACAAGCAGGTCAAGCTAAGCTCCTCAAGCTGGTTAAGCTGGTCAAGCTCCTCAACCAGGTCAAACTCCAACGACATCAATGACAAAATGTCCAACAGCCCTACCCACACCTTAACCTGCACCAGAACCATGAGTTTGATAGCAACACTAAGATAAAAACTCTTTTCTTTTGTCATGGTTAGAGGTCCTGATTATTTTAAGGGTGTTACAAACACTAGACTGTATTGTGAAAGTATATGACAAAAAGTGCTCATGTAACTGATTTGGGCTGGTCTTGCAATGAAATTTGATAGGTTGCATGATAACTTTGATTTGATTGAAGGACGGTCTTGGGGGCAGGCACGATGGGAAATGGGGGCTGGGGAAGGGGAATGGTCTATTCTGATATCTTTATGGATTCTAACATCTATTATTCCCTGTACAGAGTGCTTAGTTGAATTGAGCACCTTGTGGAGGAAGAGTACTGTGAGAATCTACTGTTGTGTATGAGAAGTTGCAGTAGACTATGGTAAGTCACTTGATTTATGTGATGCATATCTGTAGGGTTTCTTAGGAATAGTGTTGACTGTGATGAAAATTGTTGACAGTTTTATTCTTGGCCCAATGCATTGAGACTGCTGCTGCTGTTGAAATGGAGGTTTAGAGTTGATTATGATACCATTGCTGCAGTGAAAAGGACAACAATAGTCGAGGGCCTTGTTAAATTATTGGATAAATATGATTTGCCAAATGACTCTGTCCATATCAGGACTGTGATGGGAAAATTCGACTTACTATTGTGGAACCGTGGAGTCTAGGGTTGTTTGTAGACAGAGGTAACTGCGCCAAACCAGTGTTTGGCTGTAAGAGAAAATCTTGTTGATTGTGACGAGTCTGGGTAAGACTGATGCTTCTGCTATAGTATTTAATTGGAATGTTGTGATAATGAAACTAGTGTAAGTCTTGAACTTGTATAATCTTTCTATATCTTCTTTTGACTTGTGCAAAGTCAGAAATCTCACCTCTTTAAGTGGATCAGGCAACAGATGTTATAGTTGATTACCGTTTAGTGATGATATCGTAGAATATAAATTTTGATTTTGCTGTTGCCCTTTACAAGTGTTCGGCTTAATGTCATCATGAATGTGTATGTACCTGCACACAGAAGGTATAATGCCGATATGACTTGTTTCGATGTAACAGCTTGTGAGCAACCATAAACTGGATGCAACTTGGCATAATTTAAGTGATGAATTGTTGGGAGTGTGCAGTGGCAAGTTGAATGCCATTATTTGATTGTAAGTTATGTATCATGTACCTTGGGTCTGTAACTGTGATTGTTGGTCTTGTGGTATGTCTGCGATGCTTGTCTCTGCTCTTGTACTGGATTGAGATGACACCTTCATTCCATTTTCTAGCCAATTGGATGGCCGTGGAGTGTGGCAACCATGGTTGGGGTCATCATACCCATTACTTTGACCTGTCACGAGATCTGCTCGAGTTGTCTTGCCTACTATTTTAGATTTCTATTTGTGAGAGGAACTCGTTATATATTACTATGTTATACCTATCTTGTGTTTTAGAGATGGAAGTTGTATTGTGAATTGATTTGATACAATCGGATAACAGTTACATTGTACAGATTTGCTGTGATTAGGTTGGAATTGCTATTTATACATGTATAATTTATTAGTTGTAAACCATTTGTGGTTTGAAAAATTGAAACTAGTGTAATAGCATTATAAAATGTAAATCTCATTTAAGGAGTAGTTCAGTTCAGATTTTTTATTGGCTAGTAAAAGGACTGCTGTATAGAAATACAAAAATCTTCTCGCTCCTGAATCTTGAAAAGATGCAGCCTGAACTCAAAAGAGTTAACAAAATCATATAAATATTGTAATTGTTATAGATATATGCTGACTTGCATAGGGAGAATATGGGGGCCTGTAGTTTGAATAGAGGCTCACAAAAAGATGACATTGTATTTGAGTAAACAGCAGATGATCAGACTACACATAATCGTCAATATTGAGAATTGAAAGAAGATTGTAGTTGACAGAGTTTGAAGATGATAAGATGCCAATCTTTCAGTTGAGAATCAAAGGTTGTCAAGTTTTTGGAAGTGCCAGAGTTTGGAGACGTGTTAATTGAGTTGAGAAAAGGGAAGATACCACATTTGGAATATTTGATATATCTTGTAATACCACAATCATCAAGGTGTTAAACTCAGTCAATATGCAATGCCAGGTTATGAATGAAACAAATATACAAATAGAAACTTGACTTAAGATCATACAACCATAGGTTGGATGAAATCACATGGTGCTTTAATACCTTGAAAAATATTTAAGATACTTCCTACCTCTTAACAAATGCAGGATTTTGGAATTCAAGGAATTATTTGAATACAATATGCAAATCACAGTGCATCAATTTCTTAGCTAACAAGAATCCAAATCTAAAATAGTTATAAAAAAATTGTAAATGGAAAACAAACCTGTGCCACATGCTCTGGCTTGGAAATACCAAATCCAACTGCCACAGGTTTAGTTGTAACCTATAACACATTAAATTAATGATCAAAATTCTCTGACAGAACAAGTATACACTAGACAACACTTATGATGTATGTAGCTGAAAGATTAAATTTCTTAAACATGCTAACACTATCAAAAAATAAATATTTTTCACCCACAAAATTGCAAACATTCTAACACAAAACACTTATTTTATCCGGGAGAAGATAGGAAAAATTGATACAACATAATCAGAAAGAGAAACCAATGACTACCAAGTATTCAGTGGATGCAACTTTGCAGTTATTATAAATAACTAATTCAGTTATATCATGTAGCACCTACACAAGTATCTGTTACAATCATAGGAACCAATGTACAACAAAGGTGTCATACCGCACATCACTATAAATGACCAAAACTATCATACAATAAAATAACCTCTCAAAATAATCAGAGAGAAAAAGAAATCAGAAAGGGAAAACAACTCTGAAGCCTTTTCCAATCTTAGATAATAACAAGATAGGTCAATAGACTGTTGTTCTCAATCAGAAAATCTGAATAGCCTGTTAACAAATACATACCGTCAGCTGTTCCACTGGCATATTAGATTAATTGCATGTCTTTATGGATCCACCACAAGATATACATCCATTGTCAGATACTGCCATTTGGCATTAATAAATAACCACAGAAATATATATCCAATATAGGTACTTGGCATATCCAATAACAGTACTTACGAAATTCATGGTCTATTCCTAAAAACCATAAGCTTTAAAAAATATATGAAAAAACTTAAAGACTTGTTTGTCTGAAAATTCATCATTGAGATCATTTTTTAAGAAATTTTAGGGCATTGTGTGCTGTTTCACATATATGGGGCAATCTTGTAAAGTTTCTGACTCTGATCTTACTGAAAATGAGGCTTGCCTTTGTACTAGAGTTGCTATAGCAACTTAAATATTAAGAATGTAAGTCATGTCATGTTTATCCATTGACATGTCATGTTTATCCATTTCATCTTCAGACTATCTAAGGAAATGAACCTCATTGTAATCATATCCTAATAACTAATAGAATAATATTGTGTTTTATTTCTTTTTACAACATGGTATGGAAGAAGGGGATCTGCAAGAGAAAATTTATAAGGGAAAATCATAAGGCTTTGAAAATCAAATTGCGCCCATTTCGTTTTCTATAAATAGCACATGAATTCATCCAAATCACACCTCAGTTTCATCTAAAAACCATGGCTTTATCTCTGGTACAAGAATGTTCCAGGAACTATTAGAATCAAAGATTATTTCAAAAGAAAATTGCAGAGTTTGTTTTGGTGAAAACTTGCGCAAGCATTTTGAAGCTACCCTTCCAACAAAAAAATTGCAGATTTTTTTAAGAAGAATGTGAATTTCCTCTCTTTGATTGAAAATCATGATTACTTTTGTCCACAAATCAAGATTGACTTGTTCAAAGAAAAATTGCCTCCACCATTTCTACAAACCGTATTTAAGTCTAATTCTAGAAATTGTGACTATTATTTTTTTAAAATCCACTTGAGTGGCTATGGCAAAGAAGTCCATGGTTAGGGTTTTGTCAGCCACTTTCCATTCAACAGCTCAAATTTTCTTCAAGCTTGAAGCTTTCTACAAATGAACATTGCTTCAAAGCTAATAAGAAACAAATATATATATATATATATATATATATATATATATATAGAGAGAGAGAGAGAGAGAGAGAGAGAGAGAGAGAGAGATGTATTTATGTATGTAGCCATTGTTGAAGATCCTTCTTTATGTATTTTAAAAAGTGTGCACTTTGAGATAGAAAGGAACCCAATGTAGATAGAACTCAATATGGATGGTTGCCCATATAGTTTGGGAACCTGTTGATCTCAAGAGTCATACAAGGGTATATGAGACAACTTGATGGAGCATTGTAGATGTTGCTCAACATGGATTTTTGTCCACTGATTCAAGAGTTTGAGGAGGTAATGATCCAAAAACTCAAAAATTTAGCTCAAGTGCTACACCTCTACAAGGGTTATGAGGCAACTTCATGAAGTTGTACACAGTCTAAGATCTGTTTTCAAAAAAAAGCTGATGAAGAATACATGGTTCTCAGCATTGTTAATTTGTTAATCATTATGCTAGTTTCTTCTATTTTTTTAGTGCAATAAACCTTAATAGGGGATATAATAAGATAAGGCTTACCTTTATAATAAAGTCACCTAGTGACTTCAGTGCTTTATTGTTATTTTCAGTATTCCACAGAGTTTCCAAACGTGGGGACGCAGGAATGTGGGAACGGGTTTCAAGGACGAGGGGACCAAGGGCCTAAATTTGGGGACAGTGAGGGGATGGCGGGGGGATGGTAGTAGAGTAGTGGTGGTGGGGTCGGCAATGATATAATAATTGAGGTGAATTGAAATAAAATCTTTGCAAGTGTCCCATGAAAGGCAAACTTATTTTCTGAAGTTAAAGGTTGCAATTGGTATGCAATATAGCAAGTGACCAAACATCATCCCCAGCGGAGGTGGCAAAGGTGGCAATTTTTTGTGGGGATGTCTCCCCCAAGTCTCCAAGTCCCAGAAATGTCCCCCTACAGGGGACACGGGTTTTCTTTTGAGGGGGGAAAGCATCCCTGTGGAACACTGGTTATTATATTCTAAATTGTGATATTGCTATCAGGATTTAACTGTGTAGTTTTTGAGTCAAACTCATTGACCCATAAGTCAATGAGTTTGACTCAAAAACTACACAGTTAAATCCTGATAGCAATATCACAATTTGACTTGCTGTGGAAAAATATCTCCTACTTATCAATATTCTAAATTGTCGATTTTGGTTTAGGCTCAAATTTGGGTTCGAGTTGGTGGGATCTAGCAATTTTTGGGGGGATAGAAATTCATTTTGGGTTTGTCCATACAAAAACATATTAAATATATATATATTTATAGCCTAAAATAAAAAATAAAAAATAAAGTTAATATTAATATTTAATATAACTAATATCATTATAAAATTAAAAAGGTTGCAATGTTATAGTATAATAATAAAACTATAAAAAATAATATTACTAAATGACAAATATTAATATATATATAATAAATTTAAAAAATAAATATAACTAATAACATTATACAATTAATATACAATGTGTTATAGTATAATAATTGTATAATATAACTAATAATGCTTATGCTATTATATAATACAAAAATTAATATAAATAATAAATATATATATATATATATATATATATAATTAATTTTAAAAATTAATTAACATACGTCTAACATTACTAAACTATGATAGTAAAAATTCAGAGATTCTTCCAACCCACCAGATTACACCTCCAAACACTTTTCAGGAGTAGAAAAATTACTACTAACATTTTTATAATATATTTGGATGGGGATCATCGTGCTTCATCACCATCTATGGGTGGGGATTGAGCATTTCTAGGAGGAATGGAACAAGCCTCATGAACAGGAAAATGTTGACAACTTAGTAAAAAAATTATGAAAATTGTTACGAATTTATCTGAAACCTGTCACAAATTTGTCTGAAATTTGTCGGATGTCACCCCATATGAACCCATGGGGAAAATAAAGGACCCTATTCAAATCCCTTCCGAACCGTATGTAGATCCAGACCCAATTCAAACCAGACCAAGACCCACGGGATCTAACATAGGGACTCGGTAATGTAGTTTTATTTTAGTATTTAGAATGTAAGTCATGTCATGTTTATCCATTGACGTGTCATGTTATTCATTTCATCTCTGAACTCTTCATAAGGAGATGAACCTCTTTATGATTGTCTCCTGATATCTAATAGAATTATTTTGTGTTCTATTTCCTTTAACAGCAGATTCTTGGCCATGGAGTTTCTCCCTTTTTAATTTTTTCATAGAGATGGCCTATTCCTTCTTCCTTTCCATGTCCCACTATTAATAAAAAATTTCCCATTTCAGTTATATGTCCATAATTATGAATGGTATTGTGAATTTACAATACTTTGTGGAAATCTTTTGCACACATGCACCAATGCACACTTTTTCATGTTCATGAAAAAACACACAATGACAAATTAGGACAAAATATTCTTTGCACAATGACTCCTTCAATTCCATATACAAAACAAAAAGTTGGGAAATAATGCATGGGTGCAAAAAAAAGATTGTATTCTATGGCGCCTAAGTACAGTCTTCCAAGCGAAGCAATCCTTTTTTTTCAGGGTTCATTACCATGTCTGAGAAAATTTCAGTACAAGTACCATCTTATTGTATAAAATGACAAACAAGTATAATACTATGGGTAAAGTTATTCCTTTCCTTATAGATTTCTTTACTATTTCTTGAAAAAGTTCACCACAAATGCCATTTTAAAACATGGTTCAAATTTGTAATGTCCTCATTTTCATGAGCATTGGAGTTTGAGGAATTAGCCTATTATTGTGTCCCTCATAGGCTAATTATTGTGGATAGAGGGTCTTCTAAGGCAGAGACTTGGTTAATGGAGGTTCTTATCTTCTCCAGAATTCAGTAAGTTCCAGTTTGGTTTTCGTTTGGCTTAGGTTGGACTTCGTTTCGGCTCAGTTTCATAAACTTACTATCTATAGTAAGTCGGAGGTTGATAGAGATGGACCCTTACTATTTTTAGCAAGGCAGTCAAATGTGCAGTGGAAACATCGGTTGACCTCCAAGTTCAAACGGAACAGAGAGATAACGAGTATTCGATGAGATATTAAAATTATGAAGGTATTAATGATTATTTATTAATAGTTGTATTATAAAGTTATGTTATTAATTAACTTCATAAAATTTAAAGGGGCCAAGGACATTATTAATGTGCATTAAATATATCACTAAACCAAGGAGGATATAATTTTATATAATAAAACCATTGTGCATCAAAAGGAAAATGTATATAAGTCATTAATGTGACTTGTTGGAGAAGCCTCAGGAAATGGAACCTCATGAAAGAATTATAAAAAGGCCAAAGTGAAAATGGATTGATTATGCTATTGACAATTGCTTTTGATAATTTGTGAAGAGAAGATTGGAGACAAGGGTTTCAGATTTTTAGCTTGAAGAATTGTGAATTCTTCTAAGTTATTCAGCATAGTGAATTGGTGAAACACCCAACGAATTATGCCAGGTGTTGGCTTCATCTAGAGACCAAGAATGAATTTATTGTTGCAGAATTAAGGGTTTGAATGCTTCATTATTTTCCAGAACAGTTTGCAAAGGTTGAAGAATTTCTTTATTGCAAATCGCAGCCATTGTATCGACTATGTTTGGTATTTTCAGATAGCTGCAGGCCATTTAGAGGCAACGGCATTCATTTAGAGGGCAGTGTTAGAGAGCAAAGAGTCCCGTTTTGACCTGGAAGTGTCTCCATTTCATGATTACTTGCATTGGCAGAAAGATATATTCAATTTTTGAGAGCTGCTATCCATTTTTGGGCTCCATTATACCTGCATTATCATTCCAGGTATTGTTGTAGATGATCACTTATATCAGATTGTGGCATTGTTTGGAAATTTATTGAAAGCCAAGAGTCTTGGCTAAATTCATATCAGTATTGTCCTAGAGTTTGCAAGCAATAAGGAGTATTTAATTGCATGCCATATGTTTGATGTAATGTCATATCTTAACTGTTCATAATCAGCATAATAGCTTTCATGCCAAGTGTTTGTGGAAATTTCTATTGGTTGTAGATGCACATTTTACATGTAGAAATCATATACATGCTTTCAAATGCTCAAAAAGGATTGCATTTGTATTTCAGTTCTTTGCCTAGATTTCTTAATAATCATTTGCTAGCATTTAAACTTCATTTGAAACCAATTCAAGCAAGCAAATACAATCTGAAAATAAAAGACAGTGAGATAGAGCTTTCACGCAAAGTGTTTGACAAAATGTCAAACATCCAAAATTGAATGAAATTCAGTGTTTGTCAGAGTTAGAACTTGCAAGGGTTCTTATAGTGGTATCAAAGAGGTTTCCTATCATCCTGTTGCAGGAGGGGGGGGGGGGGATCACTGAGCTCACACGTTTGATTTTCAATGACCAGTACTCTTGCAGTTGTTTCAGTTATGGAAAAATCCAAGAAATCAATTAAACAAGTTAACCAATTGAATAGCATGATTATTTCCATGAAGCAATCAAATGCCATAATGAAGAACTTGGAGAAGATCAGACAAAATAAAAAAAGGATGGATGAATTGCTTTCAAACCCAGCAACCATAGACAGTTTAGTACAGTATATAGCTTCCATTTTTAAGGGGTCTACATCACAAAACAAAAAGGTGAGTTTTGAGGAGAATGTTGATACTTTGAGCACTCCAGAAGTTGTTAACAGTCATGATAACAATTCTGATTTTTATGACAGCAGTCCCTTGATTGAGCATAATAATGGTGTTGATGTCAAGGCAAGTGTGGAGGATGTTGTCGGTGTCCCCTTGAGTGTTAACACACAAGTTGAGAATGTCAAATATGAAAATTGCTTGGAAAATATGAGCTCTAATGATTCTGATTTTCATGACAGCAATGACTGGTGTTTGCATCAACATGAGATAGCAGAGAGTTTACAGGTGGATGTGATTTGGGTACTACTGATGTTATTAATGAGGAAGTCTCATGCTGCAGTGAGACTGATTTTTCATATCAGACTTTAAAAACTTAGAGAATTCATGGGTGGATGATAGGTCCCAGGATCGTGACTTGCAAGGACTTACAGTTTCATGGGAAGTGGGAGCTTGCGGGGAGACTAATATAGCAGCAACTTCCACTATATCGGATGAGCCATTCGTGGAGGTACCTATCAGCAATACCTCAGTTGTTGATGTGTGCGGAGATGATAGCGCACATGATGTTATTGATCAGGAGGTGAGCATTGTGGATACAGCTTCCTATCATAGTGTGGATTGTGGGTCAAAGAGCTTACATGGGAGTCAGTGAGTTCAGAGACATCATTTGATCGAGCAATTGAAGGTGAGTGATAGTCAAGTTGTTACAGCCATTGAGCACGATGTTGCCCGTCAGATGTTAGCCATATGTGGTTGGGGTGCTCCTATGTTGGATGAGCACGATGATAATGGCCTTTCCCTTATAGAGATCCATTCACTACGAGAAGTTGCCAAGATAATGAAACATAATTACTGGCAGTTACTAGCTGACAAGGGCTACCTTCTCGAGTGGGGTTGCACTTGTTACGATGCGTTGATGGGAAAGGAAGAGGAGGTAGTTGAGCTCACTCTTGAACTTGACCTTTAAGCGACTACAGAGATATTGGAGAGCAACCAACTGGCTCTTTAGGAGTCACAATTACAGTTAGATGAGGTTACTGTGGAGTTGAGCTGAGTACAGTTTTCACCAACTATAGATTCAGTTCATCTTCCTACAGTGGTAGTTGGTGATGCGTTCATATCCATGGGTTGTAGTAAGGATGTGGCTACATCTATCACAAAGTCAAGGTGCAGTAGTTTCAGATGAGATGAGTACCTTAGTTGAGACTTGCAGAGAGCCAACTGTTGTGTTATGTTATCCCATAGTCAACACTTTGTCAGATGATGCGGGACAGATTATTGATAGCTCTTGTGTGGCAGTAGTGGACTCACAAGAGACTTGTGTGTTAGCAGAGGGCACTACTCTATCATTTGCACAGGGGACTGGTACAGTGTCATCTAGTTGGGAGTATGGCTCTCATGTTGATTTGTTTCCCTCTCCTGGAAGAAAATCGGTTACTTCATCTCATGCAACTAATGGTGATAGACAAGTTGTTGTATCACAGGGTCCATGTGATCAGTCATAGGTTTCAGAGGACAGGGTTGATTCTACATCATACAATTTCTATTGCACAGATATGTTTATTGAGTACCTGCTTGAGAATCTAGAGTTGTAGGAGGGACCATTTGGAGTCACTAAGGGTACTCTCATCCAAGGTTCTCGCTGGATTCGGCAATTGGTGGGAGCGATTGTAGATACTTTGACTACAATGCTTCCTCACAAAGATTTCGTGGTTGGGTTTGCAGAGAGGGTTACCAAGGACCTTGCCTAATTTGTTGTTCGGGGTCAGAGGTTGGAGCCACCTCCTGATTCTCGAGTTGTTAGTGATGAGCCATTGACTGAGATCGGAGCCTTTTATCGTAACTATAGAGTGATGAGTGCTCATCATTTTTCTTCTGATCCGCATGTAGAGTAGTTGGTTATAAGTCGATGTGGATTGGCTCCAGGATTATACCATCCTTTATGAGATGGGTATGCGCCAGCTTCAATTGATGGAGTTAGTAACTGCAGGTTGGCCGTAGACTACTTGCAAAGTAAATACATCCGTGGCATTTCAACGAAGGTTGGATATCGTGGTTGTGATACAGACACCCTTGGGAGTTCTTATCTTTGTAGTACAGTTGGATTTCACACCCATGGGGGATTGGTAGAGTGTAGAGGGAGATTTGATCTATCATATATTTTCTGATATCCTTACCTCCTTGTGACAGATGGATGTGAGACTCGTCTTTACTGCGACCCAGGTGGTGACAAGGGTAGCACTACGAGCTGGATGGGTCCCATTGGGTTGCTCCACCATCTACAACATGGTGACATTGTGATCAGATTAGCACAACAGAAGTCCGAGGTTGTTCTTCTTGCCAGGCTTCTCTTCCAGTTATGGGATCCAGGTATATTTGGTTGGTCACTCTTCAATGTGCAGTGGGATCTTTTGGTGCATCGAGGTTCCAGTATAGGTTCACTGGGGAGTATTGCCTATGTACATGGTGTGGATTATTTGCAGTTTCATTTATGATTCTCATGTACATTATTAGTTTCAGATGCACAGTTCCATGGCGCAGGGATGGGACAGTTGATTTGTTGTTCATTTTTGTGCAGTTGTGGTTATTTTGGTGCTTCAACAGTGTTGTTGCAGTGTGGGACATTTCACAATTTTCATTTAGACCTCCAATGTTGTGGAGTTTCTTTGCATTCATGATTGCTTGGGGACAAGCAATTTCAAGGAGGGCGGATTGTAATATACCCATTTTCATGAGCATTGGAGTTTGAGAGATTAGCCTATTATTGTGTCCCTCGTAGGCTAATTATTGAAGATAGAGGGTCTTCTGAGGTAGAGGCTTGGTTAATGGAGGTTCTTATCTTCTCCAAAATTCAGTATGTTCCAGTTTGGTCTTCATTTGGCTCAGATTAGACTTCGTTTGGACCCAGCTTCATATACTTACTATTTATAGTAAGTATGAGGTCGATAGAGATGGACCCTTACTATTTTTAGTAAGGCAGTTGGATGCACAATGGAAACAATGGTTGACCTCCAAGTTCAAACAGAACAGAGAGATAACGAGTATTTGATGAGATATTAAAATTATATAGTCATTAATAATTATTTATTAATGGTTATAATATAAAGTTATGTTATTAATTTTATAAAGTTTAAAGGGGCCAAGAACATTATTAATTTGCATTAAATATATCATTAAACCAAGGAGGATATAATTTTATATTATAAAATCATTTGTGCGTCAAAAGCCAAATGTATATAAGTTATTAATGTGACTTGTTGGAGAAGCCTTGGGAAATCGAACCTCATGAAAGAATTATAAAAAGACCAAAGTGAATATGGATTGATTATGTTATTGACAATTGCTTTTGATAATTTGTGAAGAGAAGATTGGTGACAAGGGTTTCAGATTTCAAGCTTGAAGAATTGTGAATTCTTCTAAGTTATTCAGCATAGTGAATTAGTGAAACGCCCAACAAATTATGTCAGGTGTTGGCTTCATCTAGAGGCCAAGAATAAATTTATTGCTGCAGAATTAAGGGTTTGAATGCTTCGTTATTTTCCAGAACAGTTTGCAAAGGTTGAAGAATTACTTTATTGCAGATTGCAGCCATTGTATGGACTGTGTTTGGTATTTTCAGATAGCTGCAGGCCATTTAGAGGCAATGGCATTCATTTAGAGGGCAGCATTAGGGAGCAAAGAGGCCCGTTTTGACCTAGAAGTGTCTCCATTCCATGATTACTTGCATTGGCATCAGGATATATTCAATTTCTGAGAGCTGCTATCCATTTTTGGGCTACATTATACCTGTGTTATCATTCCAAGTATCGTTGTAGGTGATCATTTATATCAGATTGTGGCATTGTTTGGAAATTTATTGAAAGCCAAGAGTCTTGGCTAAATTCATATCAGTATTGTCCTGGAGTTTGTAACCAATAAGGAGTATTTAATTGTATGTCATATGTTTGATGAAATGTCATATCTTAACTGTTCATAATCAGCATAATAGCTTTTATGCCAAGTGTTTGTGGAAATGTCTATTGGCTGTAGACGCACATTTTACATGTAGAAATCATATGCATGCATTCAAATGGTCAAAAACGATTGCATTTGTATTTCATTTCTTTGCCTAGATTTCTTAATAATCATTTGCTAGCATTTAAACTTCATTTGAAACCAGTTCAAGCAAATATAATCTGAAAATAAAAAACAGTGAGATAGAGGTTTCATGCAAAGTGTTTCACAAAATGTCAAACATCCGAAATTGAATGAAATCTAGTGTTTGTCAGAGTTAGAACTTGCAGGGTGTAATGTCCCCTTCTCGGCAATAGACCATTTAGATGCCGGATTAGTCTATCTAGCCATCTAGATGGACTAATGGCCGCTCTGAGAAGGATGTCAGCCAGTCACGTCGTTGCACGGGCAAATATTAGTATTACGGGCTCAGCTTCTATAGTCAGAATCACTTTATTTATTAAAGTGTGTTATAAAGTCACTTTATGACTTATTATAAAGTCACTTTATTTTATAAAGTCACTTTATGTTATAAAGTCACTTTATGTTGTAAAAGCGACTTAAGTGAGCTTTTATCCCACATTGCCCAGCTTTTTGTATTTGCACTCACTTCGAGGTTATAAATGAGGAAAGTACACCTCGGTAAAGGGACCATGAGAAAATATAAAATAAGAAAAGGATTCTGGTTGCTTTATGTGACTGATTATTCCGAGGACGCAACCCTCAGGAATTCGAGAAGAGATTGGATGTAGCCCCAGCTCTCTCTCCAAGGTGGAAACACTCAGTTTTCACAAGTGAGCTCTATTGTTTTGGTAAGAAAGTCTTTTCCAGCAATTGTAAATTCCAGTGTGATCAAACAGTTGTGTTCTAGTGGTCGATTTCATGCCCAGCCAACAAGGAAATCTTCAGCAGGTCACACTTTGAAGTAGACATCCCCAGCCAGCTCTAAATGAACAGTTGACAATACAAGAGTGGTCGGTATTGGAGTTAACTCAAATCTTTGACAGTGCATGTACGTGACCAATATTCTATTCCGCACTCCAGGGAAGCCGTATTTGCATAAACTGAAACGCATACTGGGAACCATACATCCGCAGCACCAGTCATTGGCGTGTTCGGGGGAGTAAGGGTCTGAGTTATCGAGAGGGGGAGGTGTTGTTACTGCTTCCCTTCATTCCCAAGCATATCCTTGCATTGGCGGCTCAACAAAACACTCCACACAGTTCAAGAGTCTCCAGCGCAACTACCACAGGAATATCAGAACTCACGGGTGGCTAATATAATCGGGTAGCAGTGCGAGTGGCACTCCCTGCAGATTTGGCATAAAGGACGAGAGGGTGGTTGCTCATGAACAGTCTCAATGCTCCTTGCCACAGTCACATGCAAGATACAGATTAGCATCTCATGTGCATCCGTTAATGCTCACAACGCCAATATCATTCCTGAGTCTTAGCATCGAGTTCAGGTTGGATTTTGTAATGTTCAGATTAAGCATTTCTCAGTAGTTTATGAATTTCATTGGGTCTTCATGTATTTGATTTGCGAAAATTAAGAAATGAAAACCATTAATGATTTTCTAGTCTTCGGAATTTGGCTTCTATATGCTTGTATTTTCCTAGAGCTTGAATATTTTATTTATCACAAATTTCTGTAAGAATCAATACACGTACACCAGACAGCAGCCTACTCGTGCTAAACACAGTGGGAAAACTTAAGACCATAAAACCAAACTTTAACATTTTGGTCTCAGTTAACAAAAATCTCTTCAAGAAATTTGGACAGGGACTTTTCAGGCACCTACAACATATTAAACATTTAGACAAAATTTATTTGCAAAAATTGGTTTGGGATACTTCAGTGGTATCAGAGCCTAAGGTCTTGCCAACCTTGTGGGCTTTCGTTTTTAGTTGGTAATGCAGTCCAGGCATGCACGGTAGTCATAAAGTTTATAACTTCAAACATAACAAGGTTGAACAGAGGCAGTCTGAATCGTCAGTGCAGGTAGACATTGAAAACAGTCATACAGAGGAAGACGAGCATATTGTTTTTGAACAGGGTACTAGAGGTACAGGTATGGCAGATGAGGACAGAGAGGTCAGAGAGACCATGAGGTCCCTTCGCCAAGAACAGGATCACATTGCTGATGTGTTACACCAGCTCACGGGAGTTATGCAGCAGTTGACAGTGGCAGCCGCGAGACCCCGGAGCCACCATGGTGGTCACAGTGTGGTAGGATCACCTAGAGCTGCTATAGCAGCTACTCGCACTACAGCTAGGCCCCTTATGCCTACGTTCGCAGGGAATCATGCTGAGGAGGAAGCAGCCCAGCCCGAGGCAGCAGCTGTGCTTCCCAACAATGTTGCAGTCGCACATAATGAGTGGGACTTGTTACCTGACCATGTCAAGGCTGACTTGTCATTTGTGCAGTATCTGACACAGAGGAGAGATTATGAGAGAGTGCAGCAGGATAGGAGACCCAGGGGTCCCAATAGAGATCTTAAGCATGGTATGAATAAGTTGACTCTCCCCATTTTTTATGGCAACGGTAAGACTTCCCCTAGAGCTTGGATTCACAAGTTAGATACTTTCCTAACCCTGAAGCCTATGTCGGAGACGGAGGCGATTAAGTTCGCAACCATGCATTTAGAGGGTCCAGCATACGATTGGTGGCATCATGGTCTCGTCACCCAAGATCACGGGTTGATTACATCCTACGAGATCCTTAGCACTAAATTGATCACCCGCTTTGACCGTAAGGACATTGAGGTCTACTACAAGGAGTTAGCTCTGCTGAAGCAGAGTGGATCATTGGATCACTATATTGATGAGTTTCAGAGGATATCTATTATGGTCCCGGATATGGCAAAGAAGAGGAAGGTTATGTTGTTTATTGAGGGGCTTCAGGATAAGTTCAGAGGGCTGGTTAGAGTCCTCAAGCCAGACACTTTAGATGACGTCGTTAAGTTGGCACATGACTTGGACTCACCATCATCCATCCTACAGCCACCGAAAAAAACCTTTAAGGGGTCTTCTTCTTTTCAGAGAAATAGAAACCAGGATAAGAGCACACCTCCCAGACTTGACTTCGAGACACGAAATGAGTTGAGATGGAAAAAGTTATGCTTCACATGTAGAGAGCCTTGGGCTCCAGATCACAGGTGTCGTGGGAAGGGTCAAGTACTGTCATGAACCATAATTGATACAATAATACATATATACACTTATTTAATATCATCTTAAAATCAATATTAGAAATAACAATAATATAATATTAATCAATATATATAAAAGAATTTATTAATTCATATTAATTATTTAATAACTATCAACCAACTGATAGTTACCAACTCAATATTATTAATGATCATTATAACAAATGAATGAAACGAATATTGTTAATCAATATTAACATTAAAATAATGTCCATAATATTTAAATTAATTATAAATAACTTAGTGTTAAATTATTAGTGTTAACACTATAAATATTAATGTTAAATTAATAGTAATACCTCTCAATAATATAAATAATAATATTATTATTATTAATAAATTATGCATTAATAATATTATTATTAATTAAACAAATAAGATAATAAGTATTATTATTATATTAAACAGCGGTATGTTAAATTAATTAACAAGCGGACGTACTGTTTGAGGAATGGTCTGTCATCCACGTATAAGTACCAATTGGCATACAAGTTAGAATTAACACGGATCGAAGAATAGGAGACAACGCATATACAGACATTAAGACCGCAGACTGAACGTAATATACGATAGAAATAATTTATAAGAGGAGACTAAAAAACATATGTGATAAGATACATAGTAGGCAGGAAAGATGATAAAGATAACATAAGAGAAAGAAGTCATACAAAAAGGAGAATAAAGAAAATGGAATAAGAATCTCCATTTCTAAAATAAGAGATAATTCAGCAAAGATTAAGGAAATAAGGAAAAGAGTAAGCCCACGTGGAAAGTAGGGCATTCAGTCAAATAAATTAGAATAGAGGAATCTTCCCTCTTATAAAGGTATGTAGCTTTATTTTGTTTATTTAATCAATGATATATTTATTTATATTTTAAAATGTACTAATATTATTATGAAATTAATTCATATTAGATAGTTAAACAAATGCAACTTAAATATGTTAGTAAATAAGTAAATCTATATATATAATTGGTTATAAAATAAATATATGTAATTAATATATATATATATATGAGAATTATATTAATGTTAATTAATTAATAAGTAATTATAATAATGAAAATTATATCAAATTAATATGTATTCTCACTGGTTAAGAAAAGAGTATATGGTTCAACTTTGTCATAATTAATTATGTACTAATATCATTATGGAATATAAATATTTGTTTTTATCATAGAATAATATGAACTATGTATGTAAGATATCTATTTGGAATATAAATATAATATATTTCTAAAGGATCCGATCTAATCTTTCTATATATATATATTAGTAACAATAAAATCAGAATTATAGATATACGAGATTGTTCTTAATATAATTGGATTTAAATGCAAGTTGTCATATACTAATCATTGGGAATGGACATTTCCGATTGCATTGTGAATTCTAGGGCAAATCTAGTAAACTACCAATTGAGAACATTACAAGGGATATATAGATAGATATATGAATCTTAAATGATGTATACTGATACATGAATCTTATATATATATGGAAATAATAATGATTTAGGAATATGATCTAGATTACTCTAAGTATAGTACATAGGATCTATTTCTCATCCACACTACGATATCTTAGGGTAGGGAGTTTGTGGAGGGAGAGGCGGAGTAATTTCGGGCACATGACGGATATCCTCCAAGGAACCGCTTGTAGTCTGTTTTACGCGCCCTTTGGCACTGTAAGTCTTCCATCTTATGATAATCGTAGTAGGGAAGGAGAAAAGATTCTTGTGCCCTATATGAAGAGATCTTTTTAATAAATACGTTCATTAGCTTATCACTCAATGGTTTCCTCTAGACGTTAATGATAGTGATGCTTATATTTTGCTAATTATTCAATGATTCCCTAATTTATGCCTAACTAAAAGAATTTCAATCAAGGGGTAAAAAGGGGTCATTACAAGTACACTATATTGAGGTGGTAACCGATGATGAGGATGATCAGCAGGAGGACAGTGGAGATGAGAGCAGCGAGGCAGAGGCTCAGGATGAGCATACAGTAGAGAGGAAGAAGAAGGGAGTGCATACAGGGCAGCCCCCTATTACTTTAGCATCCCTCTCGGGTATTCCCACCTGTCACTCTTTTAGGCTCAAGGGAGTGGTTAGAGGACAGCAGATTATGTCTTCTTGACACGGGTGCTACACACAATTTCATTAGCGCCAGTTTGGTTTCCAGGAGGGGACTTTAGATAGATAGCATTTCAGAGTTTGAGGTCAAGGTGGCCGGGGAAGACTTACTGAGTTGCACAGGGAAGATCTCAGGTCTTCAAATTCATTTCAGGGATTATCTCCTAGAGGCAGATTTCTACGTCATTGACTTAGATAGTCTTGACGCCATTCTAGGCATGCAGTGGCTACAGACCCTCGAGCGGTATACTATTGATCATCAGCAGAGGCAGTTAGAGTTTATGAAGGATGATCAGTTGGTTACACTTATGGCCATGACAGATAGTGGATCACAGGTAGTTTCAGCTCACCGGATGGAGGCCATATTCAGACATGGCAGCATGGAGTGGGCAGCTTAGTGCTTCATTTCTTCCAGTTCTTCACCGGATTCAGGACAGCAGATTCACGCTGACATACAGGGGGTGTTGGATAGGCACAAGCGGGTTTTTGAGGACATCCCTCCGGGCATACCAAAGATTTAGGCTATTCAGGATTGGCCACCTCCACGCAATGTATCAGATTTGAGAGGATTCCTAGGGTTGTGTTCATACTACAGGAGATTTGTTAAGGGGTTCTCTTAGACAACGGCTCCTCTCACCGACCTTACCCGGAAGGGAGCTTTCAGGTGGACAGTTGAGGCAAAGGCTATCTTTGACAGGCTCAAGACAGTTATGAGCACTTGTCCGGTTTTGGCTCTACCAAATTTCTCTTGATCCTTTGTCTTAGAGTGTGATGCTTCGGGGAACGGAATTGGCGCTGTGTTAATGCAGGACAGGCACCCCATAGCTTTCGAGAGCAGGAAGCTCAAGGATAATGAGAGACTTTATTCCACCTATGACAAGGAGATGCTTGCCATCATGCACGCCTTGGCTAAATTTAGACAGTACTTGGTGGGTGGTAGATTCACAGTCAGAACAGATCACAACAGTCTACACTACTTCCTAGAGCAAGAGTTGAATGAGACACAACAAAAATGGGTCAGTAAGATTCAGGCCTACGATTTTGACATCGAGTATGTCAAGGGGAAGAATAATGTGGTAGCTGACGCACTCTCTAGGAGACCTTCAGAGGCGAGTTGTTGTGTATTATCGGAGATTTCCACTGATTGGAAATCCCTATTGCTGGTTGAGTATTCCAAGAATACTCAAACCTATCAGATTTTGGATGGACAGTTCCTGGATAGCAAGTAACGAGTGGTTGATGATATCATCCTTTATAAGGACCGGATTTACCTAGTGCCTGGTTCTCAACTCAAGATTAAGATTTTGAGGGCTATTCATGATGCGCCCATAGCGGGACATCCAGGCTTCTTCAAGACCTACAGGCAGGTCAGAGAGAGGTTCTCCTGGAAGGGCCTCAAGGATGACGTACTCCAGTATGTCAGAGAGTGCCAGACTTATCAGCAGAACAAGTCAGAGCACGGGCATCCAGCAAGTTTATTGTAGACCCTTCCCATTCCAACTCAAAAGTGGGAGGGCATATCAATGGATTTCATCATGAGGTTATCGAGAGTGCAGGGCAGGGACAGCATTTATGTGGTGGACGATAGACTCGCCAAGTTCACTCACTTCTTTGCTATTGCCGCAGATTGGTTAGCTTCTCAGGTGGCGGAGTTGTTTTTTCACGAAGTATTTAGATTGCATGGTCTTCCTAAGACCATCGTGAGCAATAGGGACATAAAGTTCCTTAGCACTTTTTGGCAGGAGTTGTTCAGATTGGCCGGCACCGAATTGACTCCTAGTACTAGTTACCACCCGCAGACAGATGGTCAGACGGAGATTGTGAATAGGTGGGAGGAAGGTTATCTTTGGAGTTATGTAGCAGGACAGCAGAGAGCTTGGGTCCGATGGTTGTACTTGGGGGAATTCTACTACAACTCTACTTATCACATGATGATTGGCATGTCACCCTTTCGAGCTCTTTATGGCAGCGAGTCGCTTTCGTTTATAGATCTGGCTCTACAGGACAGCAGGGCGCCGATCGCAAGAGACTGGTTGCAAGATCACCAGGATATACTCTGATCTCTTAGAGAGAACATCCAGAGAGCCCAGAATCAGCAAAACCTGTACGCTGACCGGCACAGGACAGAGCAGAGTTTTGAGATAGGCGATATGGTCTATCTTCGTTTACAGCCCTATAAACAGAGCTCCCTGAAGCGGAGTGGATCAGAGAAGCTCAGACCCAGATTTTATGGCCCCTTCCACATCTCAAGGAGAGTTAGCAAGGTAGCTTACAAGTTAGAGCTTCCATCAGATAGCAGGATCCACAATGTTTTCCATGTTTCTTGCCTCAAGAAGGCAATAGGGCAACAAATAATGGTCTCAGACGGGTTACCTCCATTGGATGAGGAGGGTAAAATTGACTTTAGTTCCAGCAGAGGTTATTGAGGTCAGAGAAAGGAAGCTGCGGAACAGGACCGTCCGTGAGTATCTGATTCGGTGGAGGGATCTACCTTACGAGGATGCCACTTGGGAGGGTGAGTCGATCTAGCAGCACCAAGCATTGAGATTGCTTGAGGCCAAGCAATCCCAGGAAGGGAGGACTGTAATGTCCCCTTCTCGGCAATAGACCATTTAGATGCCGGATTAGTCTATCTAGCCATCCAGATGGACTAATGGCCGCTCTGAGAAGGATGTCAGCCAGTCAAGTCGTTGCACGGGCTCAGCTTCTATAGTCAGAATCACTTTATTCATTAAATTGTGTTATAAAGTCACTTTATGACTTATTATAAAGTCACTTTATGTTATAAAATCACTTTATGTTGTAAAAGCGACTTAAGTGAGCTTTTATCCCACATTGCCCAGCTTTTTGTATTTGCACTCACTTCAAGGTTATAAATGAGGAAAGTACACCTCGGTAAAGGGACCATGAGAAAATATAAAATAAGAAAAGGATTCTGGTTGCTTTATGTGATTGATTATTCCGAGGATGCAAACCCTCAGGAATTCGAGAAGAGATTGGACATTGCCCCAGCTCTCTCTCCAAGGTGGAAACACTCAGTTTTCACAAGTGAGCTCTATTGTTTTGGTAAGAAAGTCTTTTCCAGCAGTTGTAAATTCCAGTGCGATCAAACAGTTGTGTTCTACTGGTCGATTTCATGCCCAGCCAACAGGGAAATCTTCAGCAGGTCACACTATGAAGTAGACGTCCCCAGCCAGCTCTAAATGAACAGTTGACAATACAAGAGTGGTCGGTATTGGAGTTAACTCAAATCTTTGACAGTGCATGTACGTGACCAGTATTCTATTCCGCACTCCAGGGAAGCCGTATTTGCATAAACTGAAACGCATAATCGGAACCATACATCCGCAGCACCAATCATTGGCGTGTTTGGGGGAGTAAGGAAGGGTCTGAGTTATCGAGAGGGGGAGGTGTTGTTACTGCTTCCCTTCATTCCCAAGCATATCCTTGCATTGGTGGCTCAACAGAACACTCCGCACAGTTCAGGAGTCTCCAGCGCAACTACCACGGGAATATCGGAACTCACAGGTGGCTAATATAATCGGGTAGCAGTGTGGGTGGCACTCCCTGCAGATTTGGCATAAAGGATGAGAGGGTGGTTGCTCACGAACAGTCTCAATGCTTCTTGCCACAGTCACACGCAAGATACAGATTAGCATCTCATGTGCATCCGTTAATGCTCACAACACCAATATCATTCCTGAGTCTTAGCGTGGAATTCAGGTTGGATTTTGTAATGTTCAGATTAAGCATTTCTCAGTAGTTTATGAATTTCGTTGGGTCTTCATGTATTTGATTTGCGAAAATTAAGAAATGAATGTTCAGAAAACCATTAACTGATTTTCTAGTCTTCGGAATTTGGCTTCTATATGCTTGTATTTTCCTGGAGCTTGAATATTTTATTTATCACGAATTTCTGTAAGAATCAATACACGTACACCAGACAGCAGCCTACTCGTGCTAAACACAGTGGGAAAACTTAGGACCATAAAACCAGACTTTAACATTTTGGTCTCAGTTAACAAAAATCTCTTCAAGAAATTTGGACAAGGATTTTTCAAGCACCTACAGCATATTAAACATTTAGACAGAATTTATTTGCAAAAATTGGTTTGGGATACTTCACAGGGGTTCTTACAAAATTCCTGATAACATGCCTAATACATTCAAACATCCATTACTAGTCAAAGATTATACCCTTGGAACATGCAAGGAATGGAGTGTCCTTTAGGTCGTTTGGCTAGAACTAGTGTAAAGTAAGGAAATGCTTCAACTACATAAATTTTCATGATTTCAAAAAGCTACATCTGCTTTGAAGCAAGGAAATGCTAAGTTACGATATTTCCATACTTAATACTTTTCGTATAAATGCCAAAGCAAATTCTAACACATCTCAGGGTTAGATAACATCCAGATAAGACTCTCTGTCCTTACTAGTTCCCATCATTTTGCAGCATTGAAGATTACAATTTCTTCACTTATCCATGTACTTCAACAAAAACAAAAGATGATTTGCAAAGTCCTTTTATAATTTTATTCATATTAATAAAGCAAGTCCATTGCACAGGCATTCTGCAAATTATCAGTGGTGTTGTTGATATTCTGAAACCAGTTTGCTGTTTCAATCGATCGACATTTATATTAATCAGCTTCTTCCATTTAGGTGACATATCCAAACATCCATTATTAGTCAAACATTATACTCTTGGAACATGCAAGGATTGGACTGTCCTTGTGGTCATTTGGTTCAATCTAATGTAATGCAACACAAAATCTTAACTTGTAAGTACATTAATTTTTCATGATCACATATGGCTAGATCTGATTTAAAGCAAGGAAATGCTAATCAAATATATTTCCATACTAGATACTTTTCCATTTCCAAAGAAAATATTACGTACATATGGTTAGATAACATCCATATAAGACTTTGTTTCCTTACAAGCTCCCATCATTTTGTATCCTTCAAGATCACAGTTGCTTCCTGTAATATCCCCCTTTTGGGTTACATTATATTGTGTCGTGTCGTTAGCCTTTTTACCTTGGTCTAGAGGGCTAACCGTGGCGTGGCAGTGCTCCAGGAGGTAATTGGCCTAGGTGGTTTCAGTTCCAAGCCAATCGGAGCAGTTTCAACAGGTTTCCAGGGTACTTACTATTTATAGTAAGTCAACAGGGTTCAAAATTCTCGGCTTTTCAGTAGTGGACTTGGAGCGTTTCGCTGAGAGCTTTCCGGTGAGCTATCACACATCGGCATCCAAGCTCTTTTGGGCCTCCATTTTAATGCTGGAAGATTCTTCACTTTATTTATTATTTCACTTTATAACTCAACAGTCATTTTATTTAAAAAGTGACTTAAAGTGAAATTATAAAGAGACGAATTGGGAATATGAAGAGTCACAGTGGGGAAACTGAAGGGTCACCGCTGCAACCATAAGAGGAGGTTGAGAGTCTCATTTCAGTATGCTTCAATTTATGGATTTTTATCTCCTTGAGAATTCGAGAAGCTTCAGCTATCGAATCAGAAATATGAGGACGGAAACCTTCAGTATTTCTTGGTGGATTGGACGGAAACCCGATTCATCTCCAGTGCGGATTCACATCAGAGTTCGTCATTGTTTTACCAGGTTCTTTATCATCCAGTCTTACTGTTATTTGCCTGTAGTTCAGATTGGAATGTTATAATCTATGGTTTTCTATTGCTGTTGTAAAATACATACCATTTTCTGAGAAGTTTAATAAGATTATATCTGCTGGTTATTTGAATATATCTTGTGGTTATTGTTATTGGTTCAACGGTTATTTGCATGTTTTATTGGTTTTCAAATCTGCATAAGATTTATTGGTAGAAATTAGTAAATGGTCAGTTAGGGTCATTTCAGTGGTATCAGAGCCAAAAATTCTACCAGCCTGTGAGGTCCTTCAAAATCAGATTTGTAGAGATGTGGTGATCAGAAGAAGCTTTCCTGTGCAACATTCTTTCATAAAAGTCAGCAAATTGTGGAGGATTGTTTTTTAGTCTGGTTATAAAAGAAGACTCTACCATTCAGTGTTGTTAGCAGTAATTATCGGGAATCTTACGCAGGGACTGGAAGAGCATTATTTCAGCTCTAAAGAACTCCTGTTTGTATGTTCACAGTTCAAAAATAACCCTGTGCAACAACGACAAGGAGACACAAGGATTATTGAATACCCGAGTCTCATCTACAACCTAGCGTATTCGGACACATAGCAGACGCGCTGGGCCTGGGAATCACTACTTCCCTGTCGCAGCACACCATCTCGGGAGTTCACATTTGGCATTCTCGTATAGAAGTTTGTCGCCAGCCTGCATTTGGGACTTGCTCCCAGCTCACGTGTCCATTGTGGGCGGAGTTGCAGTTGCCTCTCAAGACTGCGGTATGCTTGGATGAATGCACTCCCGAGCAGCTTCTTGCTAAACCGTTTTCTTACATCCAAGGGATGGAGCTGCAGTCTTCGTATTTGTTCATCAAGCCCACGCAAGGTACTACACTCCATTCATATCTCTCAGCTCATGAGCCATCCTTAAGTTACGTTGGTAGACATCAACTGGAGCGTCAAACCTGTATCAGTGTGGGTGAATTAGCAGTAAAACACCACGCACATTCCAGCAGCGACCAAACACGAGCGAAGGAAATTTGGACACAGCAATCAAGCACACCACGCGCACACATGTTAAAATGTTGGGGACGCATTAGCATTAGCGGGTGAAGCTAATAGTCGCTACAGCATCCGAAGGGAGTAGAGGAGACTCCACGCACCAAGAATTCTACAGCTTGGCCGAGTAAAAAGTCTCACGGATTTCGCGTGCAGTCAGTAGCGTGACGGTTCTAGTCACAACCAATAAACAGTCCTGATACCGTCAGCACCACTTAGCATTGTTCCTGCCCAGCGCACATGGTAGTCTGCAGTTGTTTCGGTTAAGCTTGTTATATATATGCTTTATGTAACTGCACCTCCAAATCCTTGAGTAAGAAACACTCCCTCGTATACTTCACCATAAACCAGATTTGAGGAAATTCCCAGAAAATTGACAGTATTGCATACAGTTATTTATTCAAACTTATGAGATTGGCAATTAGGATTTTGACCGTGTTACTCCTCATGTACATTGTATATCATTTAAAATTACCTCTGCTGCATTTGCACACCAATCAACACTCTCTTCGGTACTCACAACCAAGGTGTCTTTCCTACGAGCGCAGTGAAGTTATGTGAACAGTGAGGCACGTTCTGGAATCGCACAGCAGGGCATAGCAGTGTCAGCTGTGAATAGGTTACGCATGATATCTGTTGAGGTTGCGGATGTTTCATCGAGTGTTTTGCGGTTGGTCTTTCTAAAGGTTGTTGGGCTTTCAAAGGTGACAGAATGAATGTGCACTAGATTTTCATTTCATAATGGGATACCAATTCTCTGTTCAAGAGTTATTGTTATATGCATGGAGATTGTGTTAGATTGAGTATTTTAATTTTATATGCTACATACCATTTGTTTCTTAACTAGTAGTGGTTATCTTGGGTCGGCAGTTTATGATAATACTTTCAGAATTAGTGCTCAGTCAAGGGAGCAGCATATTTGTTGTGGTATTAACAAGCCTAAGCCGAAAAGTTGAAAAACGGCGTCCCTATATTCCACAATAGTCGGAAAATTTACAGCAGAGATTGGTTTTGGATTTAACATTTCTTTAATTAAATTCGGGTATGCTGTAAGTTCTGTAGCATTCAAACACAAAATTTTGGATATAGTTCCTTGAAGACAAAGACTGGTACATTGTTAATCTAATCCATTCTCACATGGTCTGAGAACAAACAAATCCGTGCATAGCTTGTTTCGATTCTTCCAACCAGCACTATTCAAAATTACTATTGCAGAGACAGCATTTCGTAAGTTCAGAAGTGATTCAGTCTTTGGCACGAACTTGGAGGAAAACTTATTAATGGAGTCATTGGAGAGCCCAGTATTTTCAAAAGAGTTCAATGGCTCGTTTTATGGTGTCCAGTTAAGAGATATTCGGAAGGAAATGGAGATAGACAATGAGTTATGTTGCCTTGGATGGCAATTGGAGGAGCAGAAAATTACGAGCAGTATGCTGGCCAAACTCAATGAAATAAATTCATATCTATCCAGGATAGATCAAGCTAATTGCAACATATTTAATTGGGCCATGCATCCCACAATGGTTGCCTTAGTGCAACGCAGATTTATGAGTCATCCACTTCGAGATGTTAGGCTTGTAGTCGCCTCATGTCTCAGTGAGATCACTCAAATTACAGCCCCCATCATCCCTTACACCGAGCACATTTAGAGATAGTTGTTACAGCTGATTGCAGACAGCTTAGATGGCCTGAGATATGATGGAGATTCCACTTTTGATAAGCAGGTAAAAATCTTGGAGATAGTGGCAAGCACTAGAATCTTCAGTCACATGTTGAATCCAAGTTATGATAAAATGATTCAACAATTATTTCAGTGTCTCCTGAATAATTACAGGGAGCGCCATCCAAATGGGGTAAAGACATGCATAAGGACTATCTTATCCTCGATTTTAGCTGAGGACTATGACATATGCAAACAATTACAATCTGAATTGTTGGCGATATGGAGAGGAGGAATAAGGTACGCATCCACAGTATATGAACTCTCGGCTGAATTAATCAAGCTTCAGACTGAAAGATTCATGAGTTCATTGTTTGGAAATGAACGAGCCTCATTAGGCTTACAGGTTGCGGGACCTCCGGTGATAGGCCAGGACCTAGTGAGTGCAAGGCAGATTTGTTTCTTATGCCAGGAGGGCTGGTCACAGGGGCATGTTTGCAAGATTGATCAAGGGGAAGATAAATGGCCGCCTAGTCATAGAAACATTACAATTGAGACTTCCCCACTTCCGGGACATGGTGATGAATGTTCAGAACTCTACTTTGATGACTTGGTGGTGGAGTTTGATAAATCCATCGCTATAGGTTGTGGTAACTAGTTGGAGACCTTCAAAGATTCTGGTAATGATGAATCATGTGACTTCTTTAGCAGCACTTAACTTTTGCATCACACCGATATGGATAACCTATTTGGCAATACATCTTGGAATAACACTGATGAGAAGTGTCTCTTAAAGAGTCGGCTGAAAGTTAGTGATGACGCCATTATTGCAGCACTAGTTCACCATGATAGCACTCACCAGATCATTGATGATCTATACAAGACAACTCAGAGAGATCAAGGGCAAGACGACAGAAGGATTGGATCATTTACAATAGATTTACAGGGAGTCAGGACAGCTTTTGAGGATTGGAAATCAAAGTATTTGAGGCTACTCACAGACCGTGACCACCTATTACAGGTTGCCAGGACATATGCTGAGCAGTTGAGGAATAAGGAGGTTGAGGTCGATAAGCTCAATAGGGAGCTTAGTGCTACTCAAGGCACTTTCCAGCATACCCGTATTGCTCTCCAGGAGGCGAAAAATTAGATTGTGGTCTCTTAGCCAGTACAGGGAGCGGGATGACAGGGATAGGTCTGAATTCTATCAGGAGGTGATTCAAAAGCTTGATAGCATACAGCAGACCTATGACTTGGACAACTATCCAAGAAGATTTTTTGGGTCACAGAGAGTTTCTTGATGGGTTAGACCACTTCCAGACGAGGGATAACTCCTTGTTTGAGATGGGTGTAGAGTTGACTTTTGACAACCCCCTCTTTGAGATAGATGAGGGAGATACTTCCTATTCCCAAGATGAGGATGAGGTTAGTTGCAGGGTCTGGGACCCAGGTGCAGTTGTCAGAGGTGAGCCTTGGTCACCAGGTTGGAGTAGCGGTGTGAGCTCAGTTGATGAGCAGTGTGGTTTGTGTACCTGCAGTCCAGGAGAGGTAGTTATGTCTTGTGGCATGATGAGTGATATGTCTTTTCTTACACTACCACTCGTTGATGATGATGGTCAGGTAGGGCTTATTCAGTACGGGGTTATCGAGCTTGGCATGCTGGTTATGCTAGTTGGTGTGAAGTTTTCACACAATGGTATACATTGTATGACTCCAGGTATGGAGAGACAGTCATGGAATCCTTATGCTGATTTGGGGTTTCCAATAGAGCTGTTCAGTGCATCGCAGGTGGAAGTCTTGTCCGGCAGTCTTGACGGTTTGCCTCTTCAGCGAAGTTTTTGGTTCAGGCTACAAATCAGTGAGGCAGGGTTATGGCAGATGGAGACTTCCAATATGTCACTCAGTGTGGGCATAGAGCGTCGAGATATTTCAATCAGCTGGGGAGATGTATGGCTCTATTGCTTATGGGATCCAGGAGGGGCGTACTCGAGGTCGGTTTTCATTTTTGGAGCTGATCGATATGAGATTTGGTTTTCCCCAGCATGTGACCGTAGAGGCGCAGGAGATCGCAGTTGGAGTGAGGTTCTCAATTGGGTTGAGACCTTTCTTACAGATGATAGCAGCACAGGGCAGATTGGTTTGATAGATCCTGCAGTGATTTGGGATCCTGACATTATATGGGTTGTTGTTTGGTTATTGTTTGAGTGGCTTCACAGATCGGAGCCTAATGACTGGGTCAGTTTCAAACGACTGGTTGGTGGAGCTGCTTCCCTGAGGTTGGTTTGGGATCCCGGTATTTGATCTCAGCATGCAGATACCGATTGCTTGAGGGCAAGCAATCTCCGGGAAGGGATGATTGTCATATCGCCCTTTTAGGGTACATTATATTGTGTTGTGTCGTTAGCCTTTTTACCTTGGTCTGGAGGGCTAACCATGGCATGGCAGTGCTCCAGGAGGTAATTGGCCTAGGTGGTTTCAGTTCCAGGCCAATCGGAGCAGTTTCCGTAGGTTTCCAAGGTACTTACGATTTATAGTAAGTCAGCAAGGTTCAGAATTCTCGGCTTTTCAGTAGTGGACTTGGAGCGTCTCGCCGAGAGCTTTCCGGTGAGCTATCACACATCGGCATCTGAGCTCATTTGGGCCGTTTTAATGCCGGAAGATTCCTCACTTTATTTATTATTTCACTTTATAACTCAACGGTCATTTTATTTAAAAAGTGACTTAAAGTGAAATTATAAAGAGACGAATTGGGAATATGAAGAGTCACAGTGTGGAAACTAAAGAGTCACCACTGCAGCCATACGAGGAGGTTGAGAGTCTCATTTCAGTATGCTTCAGTTTATGGATTTTTATCTCTCCTTGAGAATTCGAGAAGCTTCAACTATCGAATCAGAAATTTGAGGACGGAAACCTTCAGTATTTCTTGGTGGATTGGACGAAAACCCGATTCATCTCCAGTGCGGATTCACATTAGAGTTCGCCATTGTTTTACCAGGTTCTTTATCATCCAGTCTTACTGTTATTTGCCTGTAGTTCAGATTGGAATGTTATAATCTATGGTTTTCTATTGCTGTTGTAAAATACATACCATTTTCTGAGAAGTTTAATAAGATTATATCTATTTGGTTATTTGAATATATCTGTTGGTTATTGTTATTGGTTCAACGGTTATTTGCATGTTTTATTGGTTTTCAAATCTGCATAAGATTTATTGGTAGAAATTACTAAATGGCCAGTTAGGGTCATTTCACTTCCCTATCCACGTGCTTGAATCAAAAACAAAAGATGATTTACAAAGTCCTTTGATAATATATTCTTCATTTTAATCAACTGCATTGCACAGGCATTCTGCAAATTCAGTGTCATCGTCGGTGTTCTGAAACCCATTTGCTACTTCAATCTATCAACATTTCCATTAATCAGCTTCTTCCTTTTAGGTGATGGCTTACTACCACAAAGCAAGACATATTAATAGAGTTTTCAGAGAGAATATTTTCCAAAATTACAATGAAATTACATGGGAGCTATTGTTTCCTTGCTCTAAATTAGTTTTCTTTGATAAGTATTTCTTATGGATTGTAGATGCCATAACAATTCATTCCATCTCCAAAATTATTGCTTACACAATTCAAGGATTCATCTTGGGCAGTTGGGGGTGTTTTCTAATCAGTTATGCAATTGATACCAAACCACTATATCTTACAAGGTGATAGGATCAGTCATATTTTCTCAAATCAAGGATTCCTCTTGGGCAGTTGAGGGTGTTTTGCAATCAGCTATGCAATTGATATCAACGACCATATCTTGCAGGGTGATAGGACCAGTCATATTCGCTCCCTCAAGGAGATTGAGACTAATGAACATTTTATTTTTAAGTACCCACTATACTATGAGATCGAAAGGAGATGTCACTGTCTCTTCAGAGAATGGAATGGTCCTTTATGCTGCTCAAAGGTGTCTCGCCTTCATCTTCAACAGGATGTGATTTTCAGATGTAGATCACAAGGGACCTCGTGAGCTACCAGGTTGATTACTTTCTTCTTTTGACCTATCATAGGCATTAGTGAAGCTAACCACCAATTGGATATAGACACTTCATCCCAAGAGACATAAATTACTGAGAAAGTGTTCTTTGCAAATTGCCACAATAACTTCCTAGCCCCCAAGCTCATTCTAGATGTGGATCAACTTCATTTCAGCCTCCAGAGCCTTCCAATTCATGGTCTCAAAGACAGCTGCAAATAACCAGTTTCTCTATACTGCAAGAAGTATCAGCCTTAATGTTAGGAGACACCCTAAGGGGCATACTTTCCAGTTTCCTAGGACTGTCCAGCCTACCCAACTCATCTCTAGAAATTCCCCTAAGGGCATTCTTAAATCCTAGTTTGGCATTTTTGAAGTGACAGAACAATTATATTGTTTCTCCTGATTTGAGTATAATTACAAATATGTAACAATTTCATGATTATCTACTTCATCTTTTTTACCTCCATGTTTCATTGAGGAGCATTTCACTTGAGAGATTAATAGATTTTTCATTCTTGTAACATGTTTATAGCTCATGGTTTAATCACTTTAGATTTAACCCTTCTTCCTTTCTTTCCCTTAATTCTACATTTGTTTGGTTACTTTCATAATCTAGGGTCTTGACTCTTTTTAGCCTAGTGCTCGTCTTTTAGAACTGTTTATGCTTTGTGAGTCCCCATTATATTAAGAAAAGTATCGAACTTACAATCTCTTTTAAGTACATTGAAAAAAGTTCTTCCTATCCAAATTACATTTTAAAAAGCAATCTACAAAGGAAGAGGAAACCCTTCTAACACATTATTTGACTCAAATTCACTTTTTCTTGGTATATGTAATCTATTTCAGCTGATAACAGACTTCAATGTTTCATGATCGTATCTCTTCATCTTTTCTGCCAACATACTGTAGCTATGTTACTGGCTCATTGGGTTTGGCTTGCCTCAGGTCCAGTCCAGTCCAGATACAGGTCTGTATCTAGTCCACCTTGGGTCCTACATTTCACTTCCAGATCCATCTGAAACAAGCTCAGGCATACCCACAACAAATTTGGCGAGGACTAACAACCAGACAATGAATTTTAACATATTTTTAACCTTTTCTTTACTTCTAACTTTGGCCAAAAATCAAAGTTTGTCCACCCCTCACCCCCTCTCCCCAACCCTAAAAGATGGTATCCAAGATATATTAAAGACAAAAACAAACTCATTTCTCATATTGTGAATGAAAAACACAAAAATTATTCATCTTTAATAAGCTATCATTCTTTCTTGCCATTGCACAAATAGAGTTGAACAATGATTGTTGAACAGTCCAAATTGGTTGGTTTGCTATTCCTACATACATGGACATGGACATGGACATGGATATAGATTTGGATGCAAATACAGCCATTTTTAAGGCCCCCAATATGGATATGGCTGAATATAACATTCTTGAAATATCTGTACACATATTTTACACACTTTTCTAAGTTATTAGAAGAGATTTCCATTACTTTAAAAGCAATATAGACACATACTTGCTAGATATATAATTATAAGTTGATTTAACAATTTACAATATGCAAAAAATACAGCAATTATGTGTTGATTTAACAATTTACAATACACAAAAAATAGTAGAGTTGCATTTAAAGATAACCCAAAAAAATGGATTGCTGAAATAGAAAAACATTTCATTTGTCTTCCTCATTTGGTGTAAGTTCTGTTTATACAAATAAAATTAAAAAATTGCATGATTGAAGTTTCATAAATTAAGTTTACAAAGATTTAAGTCAAATTTTTTAAAATCAAATCACATGGTATCTGGCACAGTTGGAAAATCGAGGGTTTTTTTGGGCATGTGTGTGAATGGTATCTGATGTTTGTCTGCACTGCATCGGACAAAGATACAGGAATACGCATGCCCAAGGCGAGGCAGAGGTGCATCTGGCTACTTTGCATTTGCGAGAGCTCATTTGTTGCCAAAAAAATCAAAGGAAGATTTCTACAAAAGAGAGTGGTTTTTTTTCAAATTCTTGGTTTACTTTTCCTACATTTTTACAAATAGACTCATTTGTTTTGTTTTTGAAATTTTTCTTTTGTCTTTGTTCTTCTATGAATCTATAAAGCACACTTAATTTTTTTTAATGAATTAAGTAGTGTTGTCCAAGGACGTGTCCCCGGCAAAATTTGACCCATCCCAAAAACGAGGACATCTCAAAAACTCAAGAACTCGGAAACACGTCCCCTGGCTGTCCCATATTATTAATCTTTGAGTTTTGATGATTTGTTCGACTTTGACTCTCGTGAACTCTCAATTTTAATTATTTAACACAATTGTTATATGTTAAGGCTATATAATGTATATAAGCATGCTTTATCTATGTTTCCATATGAATATTTAAAATTTTCCCTTTTTATATGGTCATCCCCTCTAGCATCCCCTTTGTCCCCTAAAATGGCAAAAAAGAAATCCATCCCAATAACCACTTTCCCCATCCCACCATCCCAGAAACTTGGGGTAACATAGGAATTAAGTTATACATATTTGTTTGTTTCACTTATTTGAATGTGTCGTTTATTCAACTTGTTGCCATAGGTATTACAATGGCATCCAATTCTATCTCCATGACCAACCCTGCTTCAAACTAACCTAACTCTCCCCTTTGGAAATATGTTGAAATGGTACAGCACCTTCCAGGTGAGGGAAGTTATGTTTGGATCTGCAAAGGACCTGACATTAGAAATTCAAGCTTTACAGTTGAGTTGAGGGCCATTTGTGCAACATCCTTGGACCAGGCATCAATGCTTTTCCCCCCAAAAAAAATGTACCCATTTAAGAAGCACAAAACATGACATTTATTAATGAGCAAGAAAAAGAAGATCAATCAACAAGTTGTAAATCAAATATTTCTTTGTTAAACAAAGGGTCTTAAGGAATGAAGCCCCCTCCACCACCTTCTAATCTTCAACCTACAAAGAGCCACCCATTCTTGTCCACTCTTGAAGAACAACCCATGGCCTTTATGCCTAAGAAATCAAAGGGACCGTTGGAAATGCCAATTCAAAAATGAGTCTCAAGAGATTGTCAATCAACAAATAACAAGATGTCTCTATGAAAATAGATTGGCATTCAATGTTGTTTGCTAACCATATTGACACCAAATGATGAAAGTAAATATTGAGGCTTCAAAAGGGTACAAGGGCCAGGGTTCTAAGAAGGTGCATAGCACCTTACTAGAAAAGTGGTGAAGTTTGTAAAAGAGTCATTGAAGCCCACAAGGAATTTCAGAACGAGTCTCGAGAGATTGTCAATCAACAAATAACAAGATGTCTCTATGAAAATAGATTGGTATTCAGTGTTGTTTGCTAACCATATTGGCACCAAATGGTGAAAGTAATTATTGAGGCTTCAAAAGGGTAGAAGGGTCAGGGTTTTGGGAAGGTGCATAGCACCTTACCAGAAAAGCAATAAAGTTTGTAGAGGAGTAATTGAAGCCCACAAGGGATTCATGGGCTGAAACAAAGGGTGTCCATCAATTTCATGGATGGAATGATACAAGAAATTAGCCAATGATCAATGTTATTGCAATGTACCCTAAAGGAGCAATGTTTTTAATAGCAATGGATTGTGAAGAGAGGTGAAGGATAGTGCATTTATTGCTAACATTCTCATTATAAACATCAAGTCAGTACGCCCTTGAAATGTTGTGCAACTTATAATACACAATTGTGAAAATTGTAGAGCAGCTAGGTTAATGGTTGAGCAGAATTATTCACACATGTTTTCGGCAGCTTGTGTTGTCCACTCTCTCAACCTTATGCTACAAAAAATTGGCACCAAAATGAATTGGATAAAACTGCTGTATATTGAGGCCGAGGAGATGCAAATGTTCGTCACCAACCACCATATCTCACAAGGCATATTCAAAACATCCTCAAAACTGGAGTTCTTGAAGGTAAGTTAAAAAAGTTTCTTTAATAAACTTTGTAATTTTATTTTAGTTTTAATTTTTGTAAATTTTATTTTTAAAAGTCTGATTTTCAAACAGGTTGCATAGACTTGTTTGTCTCCAACACAATTGTCTTGAGACGACTTATGAAAGTTTGTGAGACAGTTTCTAAAATGGTCATCAACCTAAATTGGTTTATATGGTGCTAAGCTAGCACTACAAGGATAGCAAAGATTAAGCGAATGATCCTAGACACATTTGGTGGGATCATGTTGAATATCTCCTCATTGAGCATGATTCATTATATCAACATGGAT
This sequence comes from Chamaecyparis obtusa, assembly GCA_027943335.1. Classification (NCBI taxonomy): domain Eukaryota; kingdom Viridiplantae; phylum Streptophyta; class Pinopsida; order Cupressales; family Cupressaceae; genus Chamaecyparis; species Chamaecyparis obtusa. The sequence goes on along the minus strand of BSBK01006719.1, from coordinate 150,732 downwards.
AGGCCTTGTTTGTGCAAGATATATGACAGCATCCACTCAAGGACTAAAAAGATGAAACCCATCATAAATATAAAAGAGAAAGATCTTGAAGAAACTTTCTTCAAACAACTACACAAAATCATTGAAAATAGATGGAACAAAATGACCACTCTACTACATCTTCTTGCCTTCACATTGAGTCCCAAGTATTATAGTTTTGAGCTCCTTTTTGTTTCAACAAGAATTACCTCATATAGAGATATTGAAGTCGGTCAAGGGGACAAGACAACACTTTGCAAACTCTTCATCGATCAAAGCATACAAGATACAATAAGGATTGAGTTCATGGATTTTGTACAATTCGATGATCTTAGTATTAATGCTCTTCGAGACAAGTATAAGATTGATGCTCATATTTAGTGGTATTTATATGGCCAATCATTCACACACCTATAGCCTCTTGCAATCAAAATTTTATCACAAGTTATATAAAAAATTGTTTTAGCTCTTAAGCTTAATTTAGATTTTTTAATTTTATAGCTCATGACTCTCTAATTTTGTCTTAATTGGTTGCTAGTTTGTTTGCATCTAAGAGGAATTGGGGCACATGCTCCTTCATCCACTCATTAATATGCAATCAACAACACTCAAAAGAGGGAAAAGACTTCATGTATGTGCATTCTATTGGCCACAGTTTTTAATGTGGCATATTTCAAACTTTTCCATGCTTATTGTCGACCATGTGAAGTCATTTTAAGCCCCAAGGGTTGTTTTCAAAACATTAAGTCTTTTATTTCCCTTTTCGACAAGGGCTTTTGACAAACTCTTTTTCAATAGAACATAAGTTCTCTAACCTCCACTTCAACCTATTTATTTTCTATATCATCAATAATGTTTTTTTCTTCATTTTTCCCTTTCGGCAAACTTCATCTACACTAACTTTTCCCCTCGTCGAAAGGGAAGAGTCAGTCCATTATTTCAGCAATATCTGGATTTCACGAACCTTAAAGTTCACTGATGAAGGAAATTATTGATTGCAATAATGACAAAGCAATAAAGTTTCAGTGGTTCAAGTGGTTTGAGAAGTATTTTTCTTGCCAAAAAAGCATTAAATTGAAAGTTTTAGAAGTTATAAAACTTTAATGACTTTGTAATTGCCTTTCATCAGCAATTTTCGAAGTTTAAAAACCACCTTCACTCACATATTATTAAGTCCACGAACTAGTTTTATGGCCTAAATAACAGTTTTCAACAGCCTCCAAGGTTTTGTGAGTTTCACTTTCTATCAAAAATATCACCAAGAGCTTCGAACAGGATATTGGCATCCATCAAAGCATGAAGGAAAGAAAGGAAATTTCTCACATGTTGTAATTGCAATTGATCTAGTAAACAGGCATGCAAAATGTGGAAGCATGGACGAAGCTCGAATTTTTTAGTAGAACGTCTTACGGAGAGATCAGCTCATGGAAGGCGATGATTTGTTGAAATGGCTCTAGAAATTCCCCAACAAATGCTATGCACAAAGTGGATCAAATGAAATGGTTTTAGAAACTTTAGAGCAAATACAGATGGCCGGCGTAAGTCTAACAAGCCATTCAACACAATCCCTTGATGACCATTTATCTTCCAATTTCAAGTTGGAGTATATTATTTTCCTATAGAGTTCATGGTCAGAGTACTTTAACTCAATAAGTTAAATGATATATGTATGGGAAAATGAAAAGATTTGTACTATCATTTGTAAAGTGTTTTTAAGAATTAGTTACAGGAAGAGGCTTGAGCTATAAATCTCATATTTTGCAAAGTAAAGGGATCTTTTCCAGCTTCTCTTGAGAGAGCTTTGGGGAAGGCAAATTTTATATTTTCTACTGGTCTGTAACAACAATAGTCATATTTCCAACACATGTTTTTGTACAGAGATAGAAGGGAGACTTTGAGCTCATATGTTATTGAAGAATTGAAGGAATATTGCAAAACTGTGTCTGTTTTGTTGCCTCTTTGATTGCATCTTTTCTTATGTCAATTTGTAATTTTTCCAATATATTTGGTTACATCTGAGTTCAATAAAGAAACTTGTGTTCTGAGTGGTTGTGTTATTCATATGTTCAATGTGGAATCACTTTCTTACCTGCTTATATGTTGCGAAGAGATTGGTTATTGTTTGTGGGCACAAAATTGATGAGCTTTGTGTCATTTGTTTGTGTTCCTTTTTATTCCAAGTTTAATCCTAAGGAACTTGGGAGGCTTTCTTATATCTTCCATAAGGAGTTTCTCACTTTTCATAGTTTTTAGTTTCCTTTACTTCTTTTTAGTCAAAATCATATTCCAAAAAATCCCAAATTAAATCAAACAAGGGAGCTTCCCCTCTCAAACACAAACAAAGATCACGATCTCATTGGTGATCTCTCCAACTATTTTGTGGAGTTTGTCACCATTTCCCATTGTGTGAGTCATAACTAAATCACTGTTACAAGGTGACACATCTATTAACCAGTACATTCAAACTTGCGGCTCCTTTACACAAGGGGAGACACAAGTGAGATATTGAGCTAGAGCATATTAACTCGCATGCTTCCACTTCCCATTTTCCTACACTTGATGGTGAAGATGAGCCAACTAGCAAGCATCAGAGTGCTAATGCTAATGCTATTGCGAGTGCCAACACCAATGGCACCGCTTGTTGTTCTTATAATAACCAATATCTACATAACCTAATATGGATAGTGATGATGATGCTTTGATCAATGATGGCTGACTGTTAACACGTGACAATATTACTTTTTAATTTTCAAATATAACATGGCATTCAAGTTTGGCTAATTGACATTGTAATATTTTTATTTTTTGTGATTTTGTTTATTATACTATATATGATAAATTTTGAACTTATTTACTTCTGCAAACATATATATATTTCTGATTTTTATATGTTTCTGTATGGATAAACCCATAACAAACCCAACCCAAAAAAAAATTGACTGAATGTGAAGAACCTAGGCTGGCTCTTTTGAATCCACTAATTTGAATTTATAATATTTGCAAACACTTGTTCAAAAATACTTTTAATATGCAGTTTAAATTCAACTTCCACCAAAATTCAATTATCAAAACTAGAACAATAAATATCTCTGCATAAACTTTATATTTATTTTTAATCTAAAATAAATAACACATTAAAAAGTAGCTTATTCCTCAAATTGATGAGCACCTGGCAATTCACATGTGCCTGCAGCATTGTGATGCTTTCCAGAATTAAAGACAAAGCCCAAATGATGGACGGCAAACACCTGGCAATAAACGCAGCATCATAAATGATTCACATGCCAAGTAGAATCTTAACGCAGGTCCCTTGGAGTTGTGCCAGCCTCCTTGTGCTGTCACGTGAGCAGTATAAGGAAGTGTTGTAGCTTCCTTGGCCTCACGCACCTTGCTGCAGCACCAAACACAACTTGCGTGAGTTATGGGGGCAGACTTTAACCCAATCGCAGAGCTTTGCCAATGAAGTACGGCCCAAAAATCAGTCACGTGCCTGATCTTATAAATAATTCAATCACCAATATTCTCAATTGAAACAGCAGCAAATTAAACACAGCAGATTTCCCAATCACAAATCAAACCCCAGCAATGAGACAATTTCGAAATCCTTGAGAGCAAATCGATTTGCCTGTAGAATTAAAACTTCACACACATCCAGTATACTTCAACATTGGACTATGATCTCAAATACAACTGCAAAATTCACCATCAATCTGTAATGGCTCAAATTCCCAAAAGAGGAATCGGTCCTCAAAACCCTAGTCGGGTTGTCTCTCTCACAAACTTCAATAAAATCATAATTCAACAATAGATGAATGAAAGTGCTTTTTCGAGTAGAATATATAGCTTTTTCGGAAAAAGCACAATTTCAAGGCTTTTAAATGACCTCTTCAATTTATAACATTCAAGTTATAAAGTATTAAAGTTATTAAATTAAAATAATTTAATTTAATAACGATAACTTTAAAAACCAAAAGCCTCTAAATCCCACTGACTATACAAACTCATTTGCGACACCAGAGCCTCAAACGCCAACTGCCCTGCCGGAAATATCCCACTTCCAAAAATAGCCAACTGCTAAAAATAGACTTACTATAAATAGTAAGTCTTTCAAACTGGAGATTCTCCAAAACTCGATCCTGAGACATCTGACACTCCGTGCAAACACCCTGCTAATCCTGGCCATACCCCAAATACCACTTACTAAAAATAGTAAGTTGACCAAAATGACCCGAACAAAGAGCAAACCTAATAATCTGAACCTCCAGAATGGAATCCCAACACTGGTTCCACCATCTGACCCCCTTTGATCGCCTAATTAGCCTGTGAGGGTTGCCAAACCAAGCTAATCCCATAAGTCTAAAAACGGGGACATTACAGTCCTCCCTTCCCAAGAATGTTTGTCCTCAAGCAATCAGGAAAAACAGCAACATCATAAACCACCCGAATCCCAAGGATGGTCATAAGTAATGTCCTGATCCTCACCATACTCCTGTGAAGTAAAAACCAACATCAACAAAACAAACACCACTGAAAACAACATTCGAAGACCAACTACAGATGCCACTGCAGGAAACAACCTAGCGGAACTCAACCCAACCAAAATAACAACTCTATCGAAACCTGAGTCCATGTCTATCCGACACTCACACCCAACTGCACTGAGAAAATGACAATGACCAAATGTGCCTGAATCCCTATTATCAACTCTTCCCTCTGATAAACAATCCTAAGTGTGTGGATACTGCAAGTAATCTAACTTGCAACTGCCAAATCCATCTGCAAAAGATAGTGCTAATCCATCCCACAATGGATGATAAGAAACTAGAGCCCAACTACACTTGCATGAGATGAAATCTTCTACCTGTGGGTAAAAAGACAAATGATGAATATACCCCACCGTATACTGCCAGTAAGAAGCCCCAATCTCTGTCAATAGCTCATCATTACCAAACTGGGAATCATGAGATGGCTCCAATCTCTGACTCCGCATAACTGCAGGCTAGGTAGGAACCTAAGCAATCCTCTCAACAAACCCAACCTCGAAATCCCTGTGGGGAAGCATAGTAGATAGAGTCTCCACAATCTTCCCTACCAACCTCCGAATAGCACAAGAGCCTCGAATGAGAGTACCCTCAGACACTATAAGAATCCTGCCGCACATCTGCACTCTCAAGTAAATACTCCATAAATGACTCAGTGCAATAGAAATTATATGTAGAAGCGTCAACTTGCTCCCCCGCAATCCACAACTGATCCCTCTAAAAATGTGGCACAGCCAACTGCCCCATGCTATCAGCTATGTGAGATGATGAAATAGACTCACTCCCAACTAAAGGAAGCAAATCAACCTGAGAGCTTGACTCCACTGGTACTCCTACCTCATCCATACCAAATGCTCCCATATCCTGAACATGTGTGTCTGCCACATCATCATGTTCCTCATCACCAACCGTAGGAGCAAACTCACCACCAACCACCTCAATGTGCAATTGAACTGGGTCTGGGGCTGGTGTGGACCGTAAATGCTCCAACTCTATAGTCACCTCCTCTAACTGAATCTGCGACTCCTAAAGAGCCCGCTGAGTGTCCTCTAAAACCTCAGTAGTCGTTGTGAGCTCCTGGGTAAGCTCACTCACCTCCTCTCTGTTCATCAGCGCCTCATAAGCTATACTCCCCCACTCAACTAAGTGATCTCGGTCGGCTACCATCTGTAAGTAGTTCTGTCTCAAAATCTTGACAACCTCACGCAAAGAATGAATCTCTATCAATGAAAGGTAACCACCACTGGGCTCATCTGTCATAGGAGCACCCCAACCATAAACAGCCAACACCTGACGAGCAGCATCAAAATGCTCGAGAGTAGAACTAATATCTCTCTCATTAACTCGCAATTGGATGGTCACATGATGACTCTGCACAACGGGCCTCCTATGAACAACCTCAAACGCACTGTCTACACTATGAGAGGAAGTTGTATCGAACAAACTCCCCTCAAGATCACCGTCTTTCTATGTACTTTCATCTAAGTACACATCTACAAACTGAGTACAGGCATCGGACACATCCTCATCTAGCCCCGGGGAAGCTGCTGTTGAATCCTACTCAACGCAATTTCCAGCTCCCTCGTCCTCTGCGACCATCTGATAGTCCAGATCCTGGAATACATCCACATGAGTTACCGACGAAGTAACCCCCTCTCTAGAAGTGGAAGCCCTGGCTGTAACAAACTCCTGCCACTCATAAGCTTCCATGTCCTCATCTGTGAGTCCCTGTAACACAGAATCCTGGAACCCACCACCACCATATGACAACGCTGAATCTACACCCAAAGTCAGATATAGAAAGCTAGAAATACTACAGCACTCATCATCCTCACTCTCAACATTAGAGATATCTGCAATGCTAGTGTACACATCATCTATCTGCATCTCCTCTACTAACTCTGGCTGCATACACAACTCAATGTCGTCATGTGAATCAACTAAACTGTGGCATGAAACTATGTTGCCCAAATCAACTGCAACACTCCTGTCCTGAGTCTCATCCCTAGAAAGCTCCATGCTCACATCCTCAACACAGGAAAAAGCCACTGTCTCCAGTACTGATCCCACACTATAACTGCTATCATAAACCTCTGAGCTGTCAAAGCTCATGTGCTCCTCGCAGTCATCACCCAACATCTTACAAGAAGTGTCATCTCCAATGCAACTCACAGCATCCTCAAAAGTGTCATCAAAAGTGTCTATACTATCAACTCCCACATCTCCTGCTGAAATCTCAATTGCTGACACATGACTCTGCACACATGACTCAACGTTAGGATGTGCACCAATAGTGCTGGAGCACGAGCTGTCATCAAATGACCCTGCTGTAATGCCCAGATCACCATCCTCACCACTAGGAGACTCTGTACATGCCTCGGTCCCAACTGAGGAAGCAACTGCCTCCTGAACTGGAGCGACACTACTACAGCTGTCATAAACATTTCCAATAATAACTCCCTCCATGAAAGAGTTTGAACACTCAGTGATAACTGCAACATCAGCTGCCTCTGTACAATCCGTAGTGACTGCTCTGGGAGCCTCAACCTGGTGATGCTCAGCGCTGCTGTCAACCAATGGTACTGAAACATCCACTGGCTCCTGTGCAATAAATCCATCACCACCACTGCGGATGGGAATAGCAGGTGCTGAACTAGATGTAGGAACATCAGCATCATGGACTACTATCGGAAAAAACTCTAGCCTTCTCCCCTGCAAACTCGATGTTGGCCTTCTAAAGGCAGAGACCATATATCTCGCTGCCCTGTCTACTGTAATTGGATCTGACAAACTCTCTGTCGATCTCTGCTGATGCAGTCTAAGTCTCTCCATGCTTTCTACTAAAGCATTTCATTCCTCTCTATTTCCCTTGCTGCTACGACGACTTCCAGAACTGGGCCTCCTGTATTTATCCATAGCTAGAGAAAATAGAAGTGCTGATCACTTTTAAAAATTTCTGAATAAAAAATGAATCCAAACCCCACAGGATGGCAAGAAAAAATGCTCTGATACCACTGTGAAGAATTCAGGCTGGCTCTTCTGAATCCACTAATTTGAATTTATAATATTTGCAAACACTTGTTCAAAAATACTTTTAATATGCAATTTAAATTCAACTTCCACCAAAATTCAATTATTGAAACTAGAACAATAAATATCTCTGCATAAACTTTATGTTTATTTTTTATCTAAACTAAATAACACATTAAAAAGTAACTTATTCCTCAAATTGATGAGCACCTGGCAATTCACATGTGCCTGCAGCATTTTGATGCTTTCCAGAATTAAAGACAAAGCCCAAATGATGGACGGCAAACACCTAGCAATAAACGCAGCATCATAAATGATTCACGTGCTAAGTAGAATCTTAACGCAGGTCCCTTGGAGTTGCGACAGCCTCCTTGTGCTGTCATGTGAGCAGTATAAGGAAGTGTTGTAGCTTCCTTGGCCTCATGCACCTTGCTGCAGCACCAAACAGCACTTGCGTGAGGTATGGGGCCAGACTTTAACCCAATCGCAGAGCTTTGCCAATGAAGTACGGCCCAGAAATCAATCATGTGCCTGATCTTACAAATAATGTAGTCACCAATATTCTCAATCGAAACAGCAGCAAATTAAACACAGCAGATTTCCCAATCACAGATCAAACCCCAGCAATGAGACAATTTCGAAATGCTTGAGAGCAAATCGATTTGCCTATAGAATTAAAACTTCACACACATCCAGTATACTTCAGCACTGGACTATGATCTCAGATACAGCTGCAAAATTCACCATCAATCTGTAATGGTTCAAATTGTCAAAAGAGGAATCGGTCCTCAAAACTCTAGCCGGGTTGTCTCTCTCACAAACTTCAATAAAATCATAATTCAACAATAAATGAATGAAAGTGCTTTTTCGAGTAGAATATATAGCTTTTTCAGAAAAAGCACAATTTCACTTTTTTTCATTAAAAAAGGCTTTTAAATTACCTCTTCACTTTATAACATTAAAGTTATAAAGTATTAAATATATTAAATTAAAATAATTTAATTTAATAATGATAACTTTAAAAACCAAAAGCCTCTGAATCCCGTTGACTGTACAAACTCATTTCCGACACCAGAGCCTCAAACGCCAACTGCCCTGTCGGAAATATCCCACTGCCAAAAATAGCCAACTGCTAAAAATAGACTTACTATAAATAGGAAGTCTCTCAAACTGGAGATTCTCCGAAACTCAATCCTGAGACATCTGGCACTCCGGGCAGACACCCAGCTAATCCTGGCCATACCCCAAATACCACTTACTAAAAATAGTAAGTTGACCAAAATGGCCCAAACGAAGAGCAAATTTAAACCTCCAGAATGGAATCCCAACACTGGCTCCACCATCTGGCCCCCTCTGATTGCCTAATTAGCCTGTGAGGGTCGCCAAACCAAGCTAATCTCATAAGTCTAAAAACAGGGACATTACACTGAACCCGTGAACCAAAACCCTGAACCAGTACCAAGACTTGTAGCTTAGTAATACAACTAGAAAAGATTTACCTTGTCTATAAAAAAGATAAAAAAATCTAGATTTATTATGAAGCCCTACTATTACACAAAAAAATTGCAATCAGTAACCAATGGAAATATCTCAAACACATCAGATACTTCCCCGCCAATTCAAATCTGTTTCCCCTCTCTATAATAGGCCATAGAATAATTCTTCCTTGATACAAAAAAATAAATTAAAAAATACAATGTTGAGGATGGTCATTGTCTATAGGTCATTTTATAACCTCTTTTCCCCAGAAATGATCATTAATAATTGACATTGGGCAATGGCAAGCAGGAAAACTGCTGAACTAATTCCTAACCCTTAAGAACCTTGAATGATTCAGTCTTCAGACAATATTACGATTGTGTTGTTCATCACTGAAAAGACACTTGATCTAATTGATAACAAGTTAGTCAAACAATTAAGGTTCTAAACAACAAACAGATTGCTGGAAGAAAACAAAAGTGAAACCTGTTTTATGTCACGAAGAAGAAATTCCACACGTGATGCGACGGAAGCACGTGCACCAGTCACACCAGTTATGCTCACCTGCAAACAGATGATCACAGTTAGTTGAAGTTGTCTAATAAAATCATCATCTAGTAAAACATTTAAATAAAGCAATTTTAGTCCTTTCAGACAATAAATGTAATATTTGAATCAACTGTAAGTTGTGTATGATATTTTAGTATATTGCCTCTCTTTCACAAATGCTAACAATTTTACAAGTTGAAAGAGGTATTTTCACACATTTAATGCTCACCTAAATGTTAAATGAAAATCAGTTGTGCTTGTTCTCAATTATATATCACCCCTCTCTTTAGCAAATGCTAGCTTTGTCTACAAGTTGAAAGAGTTTATATTCTCCAAGGAAACTATATAGAAAAAATATACAAATGAAGAACATGGGTTAATGTTTTGAGTTTTGTGCAATTGCATCTATATTGTCATGTAACTTTTAGTTTTATGTCTCTCATACTATTATAATATATCAGTTAGGAAATGTAGGTTTTGTGCACCCAACTTACTCGAGCTCAATATAATGCCAAACAAAAATATTAAACATCATTTAGACTGCTGATGTTTGTAGCTTCGATCAGATAAAATTATAATAGACATTAATATTATGACAATAGATCAATTATGATATATCAATATATATATATAGTAATAATAATAATAGATATTATTATTATATATACATTAATATATACACATACATTTATATTCATAATTAAAGAGAATTGCAATTAATCTCTTCTCATATTATTAATAGATCAAGATCGAATGACATCAAATACAAATTCATTATATAAATCTAATGAGATCAAATATATTAACCAATCCCTATATTCATCGATTCAAAGAGGAAACCGATATTAATTATCTGTTCACCGATTAGAATCGGTATACCTTCCTTATCCACTTGGCATTAATATAATACCGATTTGTATCGGTTTGTTTTAAACATGGTTTATATACCAATTTGTATCGGTCTGTTTAAGCTAAGTTCATACACCAATTTGTATCGGTTTGGGTAATCACTGATTGGTATTAGTTATCAGTGTTTGTTTAAGAGATATTGTGGGGAGGAATGCCGGTAGAGAGACATGTCTCCACACGTGGAGACATGTCTATCTATCAGCATGAATCGAATGAAGATAAGTATATACCACAGTGCAATACAAGTCTCATTCATTCAATCAATTCAGTTCTTAGAAATATTTTGATTATTAATATATCTATATATATTTATTACTATATCAGTATTAAATATATATATATATATATATATATATATTTTGTTTATATATATATCATATATATTGAGAATTTATTATATATAAATTGGATTTTGAAAGGAAAATTTAAAAGCCATATAATCTGATCTATAAATTTAACATAGACAATAAAGATTTAAATGGAAAACTTACTCAAACCTCAATATAGAAGTTTAGAATCACTGCAGTACAAAAAGACAAAATACCATACTTACCAGGAGTCAGGGACTGGTACGAGGACGGGTACCAGTATAGTCATTTTCAAAAAAAACTTAAAGAGGAAAAAAGTTATATATTTATCTATATTTTTTAAATTCAAAAAAATATAATCATGTGACAAATATGCAACTTAATAGAATGTAAAATTTAAAAATTTACAAAATTAACATTTTAAAGTATTCAAATAGATGTCAGTGAAATCATGTATATATAGTATACATATATCAACATTTATAATATTATCTTCATATATAAAGATTAAATTTTCAATCGTAATCACCTTGAAATGGCAGACAAAAGACTGGGAGGAGAATGCCATTAATATAATAAATGGTACGGAGGACCATAGAGATTACTATATTTTCAACCAATTGATAAAACTTCAACCTATGTAAACATTTTAAGCCTTATTATTGTTTCTATTCATACTATTACCTGTTTGTGATATGATAAGGAAAACTTCTGCTACAAGAAAACTTGTAAATTTCATGCAAAAATTAGAAAATGACAAGTCTATTAATATATCTCTTTAGTTTGTTTAACATTTGTCAACCACAAATCAGCACTTTACGAAAATATCCAAAACCTCTATGGGAAGTTTTCCGATTAGCAAATAATGCTTTCAGGAGAAAACATAGATGCAGAGAAACTCCATCTATAAGTCTCCTAATGGCTGGAGACATCTACATATGGGTCTTTGAGGTGGAAATGCATTTCTGTTATAGGGAAAGGAGTACCAAGACTCAAGGTACGAGTCTCCAGGTAACCATGCAAAACACTGAAGGTGAAATTCTTGGGCAGAGCAGATATACTCTGTCTATTTAAATGTCTATAAATAAAATTAACTTTTCCACGCAGATTTCATCCAGGAAACCAAAGAAAATTATGTCTACCACCTTAAGAGGCCAGCATAAAAATAGAAAAAAAACAAGAATTGACGGTCCACCTTTTGGTGCTTTGTTTGAATATTTTATATATTTGAGTAAAAACAAAAAAACTGTTACATATGAAGTATGAATTTAATACAAGACATTAAATGTTGAATGTGAGCAGATCTTTAAAAGTGGTTTTGTGTAAGCATGAGGGAAATTCCACAATATAGACAATCAGTTAAAAATCTGAAATTGCTTTCTTTGCTTATTGCATTAACTGGAGCTAGTTTTGCATAAATATAAAGACGATTCAAAGAAATGGACCATCACAAGAATCTGTGATTGCTTATCTGTCAATTATTGTTTTACTTGTTCAATGCTTTATGTAACTGATGTTCTATTTTATTGCACGTCCTTGTTGCTGTTCAATAAAAGATTGAACCTGATATATGCTCTCATTGGGAAACCAGTGATAGCCACTGTAGTAAGTGTACAATGTCTATTATTATGGTTCGATGATATTGGTTATCTGACTATGTATTAATTTTTCATACAAAGTTGTTGGTCATTCTCGGATGGTTATGAGCATTGGTTTGACGGTTTTGTTCCTCTTGGCAAACGTCAATGGATATAACTCCTACCCTGTTCTTGGTGGTTGTAAATTGATTCTACAATCAACCCACACAAAGGAACCAAATTGAGGCTGTTGCCAATGGATGGGATAAGTTAAATTTTGATGGCGCAGTCAGGCAACCAAAGCTGGTTGGGAGCAGGATGCGTCACTCCAAATTAAAGGTATAGAGATCTCCGTCAACTCAAAGAAGCTCAAAGATGGCTCCAATAGCAAAGCAGAGGCACAGCCATTAGTGCTTAGCCTGCACTTATGTAAACTTCAAGGTTTAGTTTTTGTGAAGGTGGAAGGAGACTCCATGAGAATAAGTTATAACAAATGCAATAAGAAGGAAGGGATCCCCAAATTGGAAACCTGCAAACATTCTTGGTAGCACTTGGAACCGCTAGGATTCTTTGTATTCCTACACAGTAGGGCATGTTTATAAGAGATAAAATAGAGAAGCAGATATCCTTGAATATTTTGTAATTGACAATCAAGAGGAATGCATCATCAACAAGAAGGTGGAAGCATGACTATAACTTGGAACAAGGTTTGAACAACTGAGCAGCATATTCACTTAATGATGCAGCTACATTGTTGCAGGATTAAGATTATCATGAACAGGGAAATAGAATGATAGATTTGTTAAATTTAGAACCACAAATGAATTGAAGTCACGTACAGAAATATTAAAACACAATAACAGAAAAACATGAGGATTTTTATCCTGGGAAAACCCAGCCACACCCAAAACTGATTCTTTATTGAATAATCACAAATCCAGATACAATGCATACTAGCTTAACCTGAAATGAATTCTTCATTGTGATTGTTAACACTTAACAATCATACATAGAAAATCCTTTTCAGTTATATATCTACAGTGCTCAATATATACTGAACACAAAATGCTTTTCTTCACTCACAATGTGATACACAGCAGAATAAAACACATATAATAACCACAGAGGTAATATCAGCAAAAATGTATGCCGTAAGACTTGAGCAAGCACACTCTATCTTCGAACCAGAATCATATTCAAATGATCACCACCGTAATCATACTCGACTAGAGTAAGCAACCAAAATACACGCGAATACAAAGCATCAAAGTAACCGACATTGTTTCTTCTTCTAAAACACAGAACACGTACACCGACGGCAGTAACTATGAAACCGTTACATATCCTTTCGAAGCCACAGAGTCTTAAATCACCGTTCTCAATGATGGGAACCTCCACATGGACCATAATGAATTATAACAGCCACGACCCTCAAAATAATAAAGAATATCAAATGAAGAAGGATAGACGTTAGAAAGAGTACTGTCACCAACAGTAGAAAAGAGCTGAGCCGTTCCATCTTGAATTCCCATGGCATACAAATGACCTCCGACAACAATAAAGAAGTCATTCCATAAACATATGGAGGAGTCGAACATAATTGGTGATCTCAACAGACACGGAGACACTGAATAGTTGTAGCTTGACAAGTTCAAACAGACAAGTCTAAAAAAAATCAGACATAGCCACACATGAGCATATGAAGGAACAGCACTGTTGTGAATAACAATCTCAAATAGAAGCAATAGTTCAGGTATGCAGACATCTCTCTGCAGATACAAACTTCTACACTCCCTCTTAGCAAAGGAGATATCATATTCAGACTATCATGTTATGGAGTCTCTCAACATGACAATCACAATGGCTACGCCCATTCCAAAAAAAAAAAAAAAAGAATTTATCACGGATTCTCTCAACGTGATAGCATCATGGAGTCACTCAACATGATGTTCACCATGGGTACTCCAATGTGTGAAATAAACACAAGCTCACATCACGAAGTCAATCAACGTGATGTTGTCATGGAGTCTCTCAACATGACATCCACTATGGCTACTCCGATGAGTGGAAAGAGCAACAAGGGCTTTCACCTCAAATTTCTCCATCTCAGACAAAAATGCATTACAAGGGCTTTCACTTCAAATTTCTCCATCTCAGAGAAAAATGCATTATCAACACGTAGCAAGAATCACTGAAGCTGAGACTCTCTCTCAGCAAGAGCATCATTCTCCACAATACCAAGCTTATCTCAAAAATATGAAAACTTCACTCTGGGAAGTGGCTTGGTGAGAATGGCAGTCGTCTTCTCATCAATACAAATGTACTTGAGTTGAATTGCTTTCCTTTGAACCATATCTCTTAAATAATGAGATTTGATCTCCACATGCTTGGTTCTATCATGAAATACTAGATTAACCGAAAGCTTCACACAACTTTGGTTTTCACAATGAATCACAGTTGGTTCCAAAGCCAAAAAGTCCTACAAGAAGCTTCTGAAGCCACACTGCTTCTCATGTTGCCACACAAGTTGCAACATATTCAACTTTTGTTGTACTTTGAGCCACACATGATTGTTTCCTGTTGCGCCAAGAAATCATAGCTGAAACAACAACCAGAAGTAATTTTCCTATCAGGCACACACTAAGCCCAATCAAAATCAGAAAAACCTTGCAATTTCAGATTTTCACAAGAAGTATATTTCCAACCATATCACACTATACAACGCAAATATCTCAATATATGCTTTGCTGCAACAAGATGAATATGTCTAGACTCACACATGAACTGACTGAGAGTGTTAACAGCATAATAAATATCAGGCCTAATATTGACTAGATACATCAATAATCCAATCAATTGTCTATACATAGTGAGATCTACTAAATCTGAACTGGCTACACGCTCATGTAACTTTTTCAGATTTGCTTCCATAGGAGTTGACATAGACTTGCAATCTAGCATACCAAATTTATTCAAAATGTCAATAGAGTATTTCCCTTGACTCAAAATAATCTCATAAGGTCTTCGGCACACTTCTAATCCTAGAAAGTAATGCATAAGACCAATATCATTCATCTCAAATTCAAAAGCTAACTCTTTCTTACATTTGACAATGACATTATCTTCTCTAGTAAGAAAGAGGTCATCAACATGAAGAACTAGAATTAATGCTTTATCATTAATTACCTTGAAGTAGAGATTTGGATCTGCATCATTTTTTAAGAATCCAAGGCTCAACAAATAATGATCAATCCTTTCATACCATTCACACGAAGCTTGCTTAAAGCCATACAAAGCCTTTTTCAATCTACATACATGTGATTCCTTCTCATGAATCACAAAACCATCTGGATGCTCAATAAATACCTCTTCTTCAATCACACCATTCAGGAATGTCGTCTTTACATCCATTTGATGTAATTTCCAGTCTTTAACTGCTACGATAGCAATAATAGTTCTAATAGAATTGTACCGAGCTACAGGAACAAAAGTCTCTTCATAATCTATACCTTCCTTTTGAGAAAACCCTCTTGCCACAAATCTTGCTTTCTACTTTTCAACACTTCCATCTGCATGTTTAATTTTGAACAACCACTTAGAAGATACAATTGACTTTTCCTTAGCCTAGGAAATATCCCAAACATCATTCTTGATGATAGATTGATATTCTTTTGTCATAGCATCTCTCCATACTTGCTGATATGAAGCCTCCTCAAAACTTGAAGGCTCGGATCCAATAATATGACATTAACACAACATAACCTGAAAACTTGTGAGGTCCCTTACTTTCTCTAAAAGTGCCATGAGGGGCTGCATATTTTTCAACTTGATCAATAGGTTCTTCTAATTCAAGAGTCTCCCTCTGAATCTCAGAAGGAGAATCAAGGGTGGCAATATCCATATCTTGAGAAGTCTCTTGATCTTCTCTATCAATTTATATGGAAGTCCCTTTAGATCTTTTGAAGGCTATATCTTCTTCAAATGACACATCTCGGATGATTTCAATCTATTTTTGTCCTGGAATGTAGATCTTGTAGGCTTTAGAAGACTCACTGTAACCAACAAAAATTCTCTTCTTTCTTGAAAGTTCTAACTTAGACCTTTTACCTTTAGGCACATGAATGTAAACAGGACACCCAAAAATTCTGAGATGACTAACTTTTGGTTTGATACCTACGAATGCTTCTTCAAGAGTCACATTGTCTAAAATTTGATGTGGACTACGATCTTGAACATAAACAGTTGTTCTGCAAGCTTCAGCCCAAAGAAAGGTTTGCAGAACTTGACCATGAATCATGGCTTTCGTTGCCTCAACAACGGATCTGTTCTTTCTTTCTGCAACTCCATTTTGTTGTGGTTTATATGGAACACAAAACTCCCTCTTAATCCTTGATTCAATACAGAAATTTTGAAAGACACCAGAAGTATATTCCCCCCATTGTCAAACCTTAAAACTTTGATCCTCTTTTCAGACAAATTCTCAACTTGAGCTTTGAACTCTTTAAATCTGGACAACACTTCATCAAACTCTTTAGATTTCAGAAAATAAATCCAGGTCTTATGTGAAAAGTCATCAATAAAATTCACATAGTACCAAAAACCACTTAATGAAGCAACAGACATAGGTCCACATAAGTCAAAATAAATCAGCTCTAAAATTTATTGTGAAAAGGATTTTTAACATTCTTACCTGGAGCACAACCTTTGTAGATACCATCATGTTCTTGATTGAGCTTTGGAAGACCAACAACCATCTTCTTCATAGAGGAAAGAGTTCTGAAATTTAAATGAGCAAATCTTTTATGCCACAGCTCACTAAGTACTCATGGAATCATGTGCTAAGGCTTGAATAGAACAAGCAGAAAGTCTATATGGACTCTCTTGACGAACACCAATTTCACGAGCTGTCTTAATGCTAGTGTTTTTTTTCCATGCAAGAACCTTGCCTTTAGCAAATGCAACTTGATACCCTTTATCTTCCAACGCTGAAATTGAAATCAGATTTCTCTTGATTCCAGAAACAAACAATGCATCACTCAAATGAAGAGGAGTTCCTAAATCTAAATGAAAAGTAGTTCTAGCACCTTTCACTGAATAACAAACATCATCACCAATAATAACTTACAAATGTGTATCCTTTTCTACAAAGTTAGCTAGATGCTCTCGGTATCCTGTAATATGATGAGAAGCTCCACTATCAATTAACCAAGTATTACTATCAGTTGGAATATTGCTTGAAAGAGCTTATATAAAAAAAACTCCCTCAAAATTTTCACTTGGTTCTCTATGAGGTTAAGTGTTATCAACATTTGTAACAGCAGATTGATGCTTAGGTCTTGTTGAACAATCTCTAGCAAAGTGACCATACTTGTCACATCTAAAACATTAAATCCTAGAGAGATTCTTCTTCTTAGGTTCAGGGGCTGAATCTGAATTCCTATCCCTATACCTCTTGAAATTTCCTTTCCTTCCTTTCCTTTTAGATGTTTGAGCAGCAAGGACATGATCTTCTTCATGATGAGATTTTCGCCCATTTCCTCTTGCCTCTAATCTACATTCCTCTTGAATACAATCAGCTCTCAAACGATCAAACTTGGGTAATTCATCTCTTCCGCTGATTCCTTGAATAAAAGATTCCCGAGAATGAAGAAGGTCATTCATAACCAACATAGCCAGGTCTTTGTCCTCAATTGAATCTCCAATAGCATTTAGCTGATCTTTCAATTCTATGATCTTCATGAAGAAAAGGAGACAATTGATTCTCCTCTATCCATTTTTATATGAAGGAGTTGACGTCTCAAGGCAAAAGCTTTGCTAGTGTTGTTGAATTCATACATGCTTTGAAAACTCTCAAACATCTCTTTCGCTAAATTCAACTTGGATATAATAGGTACAAGATGATCCTTTACAAAATCAATCAATATCTTCCTTGCCATGCTATTATTCTTCCTCCATTGAGCTCTCTCAATATTATCAAAAGGTTCAACTACATCAGACTTCACGTAGTTGAGAAGGTCATTTTCTTCATGAGCAATGAGGACTCTGAATTTTCATGAAGTAAAATTGGATGCGCCATCCAAACTGTCTTCAACTTTGAGTCCATTCACCATTGTTGGAAGCTGAAATAAACAATCTAGGAGAAAAGCAAAGAATAATTTGAAGCTTAAAAGTTCTAATCTGGATCTTTTCTTTAGACCCACTCCGATACCATGTTAAATTTAGAACCAGAAATGAGTTGAAGTCACTTGCAAAAATATTAACACACAATAACAAAAAAACAGAGAACATAGTTGAAAAAAGCTGCAATATACGATATATCGTGTGGTATATCGTCTATGTTTTGGGTTGGCGATTTAATCACCCAAAATCTCGGACCTGCGTTAATGGATATCGCGCGGCAATACAAACTGCAAAAACTCGTCAAAATCCCATGGTAAATTTGGAACATATCAGCACCGCAAAGTGACAAAAAAATAGATTAAAACAATAGATTGAATAACAACAAAAGATAGGGTTGGGCAATGCTTTATAACATTGTTTTGGCCTTTTCTTTTCTTCATCTCTGAGCCATCTGAGACCTCCGTGCATCATTTTTATTTCTTCATTTTTATCTCTGAGTCGTCTGAGACCTCTGCCCAGGCTATATTTGTCGTGTTTGAAGCGGATAGACGGCGACCTCTGGAAATGACGACAGGCAGGTAGAGGGTGACGTCTGGGAAAAACGAAAATTCAAGTTTGTGTTTTTTTAAAAAAATTTATTTGCAATTCTATATTAACTATTTTGTATTTAGTAAATATTTTACTATTGTATTTAAATTGTATTACTATTTACTATTTTATATTTAGTAAATATTTTACATTGTAAATATAGTTTAAAATTTAAATATATAAAATTATAAATAATCAAATGTAATATAATATGTTATATATTTAAAAAATTAATATAATACAATAATAAATATATTTCATAAATATTTAACTGTGAAGAAATATTTATATGTTTTGTAAATACTAAATATTTAAAATTTAAATTTTATATAATATGTTTATTATTTACCTTGTATTTAAATGTAAAATATTTATTAATTATAAAATTAAAAATACATTGTATTTCAGATTTCTGATGAAAGTGAAAGTCTATCCTAGGTGAAAGATGATGTCAAGAGTTTATAAGACCCACTTTAACTTAATAATTTAATATAATTCTTCTTCATGTTTGACCTGCTTTAACTTCCACAACGCAAACATCATCAACAAACCACATATACAGTACCTCCTTTTAGCAGTACAACAAACTGCATAGTCCCATAGACATTCTTTTCTGTAGGAAAAAATATTGCGGCTATCTCTTTTGATAGGTGAGAATTCAGAGTAGAATGCCATGTAGCCTCTACACTCTGCACTTGATGCAACTGATTAGGAAATGACAGAGTCTCCTACATATTTATCTATCAATTCTAAGATGTCATCCTACCTTTTTCTTTTCAGCATGGATTGTAGAGCTCTTAAAGATGGCTCTGATGAGTTGTTCATAACTTCCTAGGTTAGAAGAGGCAACAAGCAGCTCCTCCCTAGCCAACTTACATTCACTCGTCTCCAATTTCTGTTTTATCCTCTTTCTAATTCCGGTTCTGCTCCATTTAACTTCAAAACAGCAGCTCTTCCCTTCCCTAAAAAGATAGAGATATTGACAGTTTCTTCTAAGTTAAATTTCCAACTTTAGTAGTGCAACTGCAAACTTCTAACCTGGCTGCAACAGTGATGCTTGACACTTAGGGCCTACAAAACTCATCTACTTGCTGGCTCCAAACCCAACTCCATGATATCTTCATAAAACAATAAACATAAATATATTTACATATGTATAATATATATAACTGCCAACATATCAAGTAAATAAAGACCTTTTATATTTTGCTTCTCAATATTGTCCTCTTTATTTTTGAATTTTTGTCTCACATTTCTAATTCTTTATCCTTGTACTTACAGACTTCCAGTGTCAATAACTATAGAAAATGGTTGGTGGCAAAAAGAGGGATAAATTATGGATACATGGTAAACCGGGACCAAATCGAGATGTCAAATGTAATCATTGCCATAAGGAGATGAGTGGGGGCATAAGCCGACTGAAATATCACCTTGCAAAGATTCCATGTAATGATATTACTCTAAGTTACCGGTTCGAGTTCGGTTCGAAGTTCAGGTTCGAAGAACCGGTTCGCAAGTTCGAGAAAATTTTGAAAAGGGGTTTGGGTTCGGGTTCGAAAAAATATGCAAGATTTTTTAAAAAAATATATATATACATATTTTGAAGCCTAGAAGCATGATTTAAAATTAGAATGTCACATGGTATCATAAAAACAACATTTAAACAACAAAAACACCATAAACTTATAATCATAGCATCATGAATCGTGATCATACCATCATATATTTCAAGTTCAACATCAAAGATTCAAAACATTAAAACTAAAATTATCATAACATCAAGTTCAACTGTTCAAATATCAATAATATCATTGTTTCAAAGTTCAAACTTTCAAGTTCAACTAATGAATTAAAAATCAGTATTCATCTTCCTCTTCCTCTTCCTCGTCATCTTCATCTTCATCTTCATCTTCAACATTAGTTGACTCAACAATAGAGTTAAGGCCAATGGGATCAGCAGCAGCAACAATAGTATTGGCATCAAAATCTGCAAAATCATCTAGTGAAAGCCGAGAAGTGGAAGCATCCAAGTCCGCAACCTCTGCATTTACATCCCACCTCTTCATGGCCCCTTCTTTGTATTCTTTAGTCTTGTGTGAGATAAGGCACAAGTTGTAATGCACGAATACCAAGTTCTCTGCTCTTTTGATTGCAATATATTGCGCTTCACTGAGTGGATGAAAGAATATGTGCTCCAATTTCTTTCCGATGCAGATGAACTAGCAACCTATGAAGACAAGACAAGGTAAGCAATTAAAATAAAATTATAAAAATTACTTGCTAGTCATGAAGATCAAGTAAATTAAAAATAAAACTTACTTGTGATATGATTTATATTGCAAGGGGTTGCAATATTTGGAATCTTTGGCCATGGAGGTACCACCAACTATGAGCATCCTTCCTAAACCGATGACGAAGAGCATCATTACTTAGACCTCTTGCATTCACAAACTCTATGAACTCATCCGTAATCATATCTCTCAAATCATCATCAGGAAAGAGTCTTTCAAATGCTGCCTTGTATCCATCAGACACTTCTCAATCTCTATAGGGTGGTAGCCTTCCTGGTAGATCAAGATATTGGTTGCTATAATATTTGGGTGTCAATGCATAGGCAAGCAAATGTAGAGGTGTGGTCATTTTGTTCCACCGTTCTACAATAATTGTTTGCAATCGTTTGAAGAAGGTCTCTTCGGGATCTTGCTCTTTTTCATTTACAATTTGCTTGATCTTCTCAAGCGTTGAGTCTATGCCATCATAGATCTCTCCAAGGCAAGGCCTATCCATGTCAGCGTACCTAAGCATGCTCATAATGGGCTCGGTGAACTTAATGATATATTCCACACGTTCCCACCATAAGTCATCCAATATCCTGCTCTCTATTGAAGCTGCCCTCTCAGTGTTGCTTTGCTTCCATATAGCCCAATTGTTGCTGATTACCATACTGCAAAGTGGCTCTTTCACTTGCACAAGTCGTCTCAAGATGATTATATTTGATGCAAAACGAGTTTCAGCAACCTGTAACATAAATTAGAGCAAAAAAATACAACTATTAGATACATGCTTTATAAAAGAATACACATTACACAATAAAAAAAATAAAAATCAGAAATTGTAAGATACTAATTTTTTTTTTAAAATCACTTACCTTCAGTAACTCCAAACGTGAGAACATTCTAAATATTCCTTGAGTCATGTAATGGTTTGTGATGAACATCTGGATGTCCTCAGCCTCTGCATACACCTGTTTGATCCACTCAATTGTTTTCCCAATCTTTTGTAGCATAAGATTGAGTGAATGGACTGCACAAGGTGTCCAAAAGATATGAGAATAGCGCTCTTCAACCAACAAACCAGCAGCTCTACAATTCTTTGCGTTGTCTGTTATGACTTGGACAACATTACTAGCATCCACTTGTTCCATGGCAGAGATGAGAATATTAGCAATAAATTGCCCATTTTTTACTTGTCCCTCACAATCCACTGCTTTCAAAAACATTGCCCCTTTAGGGGAAACTGCTAGGACATTGATCAAGGGACGGTTTCTAGCATCTTTCACCCATCTAAAACATTTGTTACCCCTGTCTCGATCCATGAATCCTTTATGGGCTTCAATTGATCATCAATCCACTTGACCTCGTTATCCAACAAGGTGGTTCGTATTTTCTCAAAACCGGGGCCATCATACCCTGTTGGAGCTTTATTGGAACTTCTCAACATTTGTTTCCAATATGGAGAGCGAGCAACATTAAAAGACAGCCCATTTGCAAACAAGCATCTTCCCACATCAATGTCCACAATTTCCCGACTTTGATTTTGAAATGCAGTTTCTAGAGGTCCCTTTCTTTTGTGTGGAAGGCCAAGGGGTTCTTTTTCAGGCTCACAGGTAAAAAATGGGTGGTCTTCTATCACAATATCTGTGGGGGGTTGTGTTACCCTTGCTTTTTTTATTTTTACCTCTATTGCAAATGCCATCAGCTGAAATTTGCCTATGTTCTTCTCTCTCTTCTGCTGCCTCATGCTCTTGAATATACTTCAGTACAGTTTCATTGGGTATAGGTGCACCTCTTTTTCCAGGGCATTTCTTGACTCCTCTACCAGAGTATCCACACAAATGGCCTACTACACGAAAATATGAGCTATTTCTTTCAACATCACAACCCCTACATTTCCAACGGAATGCACCACCTCCAGGAAGGGCTCTTATAATGTCAACATGTTTCCACAGAGGAGAATCAGAGTGGGATTCTATTCTTTGTTTGGTATTGCCTACCGAGGATGAGGTAGATGCCATTGTAGTTCCTTTTCCTATGGGAAGAATGAAAGAAAAATGAAAAAACTAAAAAACTAAAAAACTTAAACAAAAACAAAAAACAAATGAAACAATAACTTACCTCTACTCATTGTAAGCTTGCAAAGGTGTACGTATGAGGCACAAACTCTTGAAGAAAGCTCACAAACCAATCTTGAAGAATCTTCCAACTCCTCCTTGCACAATCACGAACTTGCTCTTTTGCTCTTGCTGAAGTCAAATAGCCTACTTGCACACAACAAATGATAATGAGAACCACAAATTAGGCTTTTCAAACGAACTTTTAGGGTTTTGGACTCCAAAAAACATTAAAATTTTGTGAAATCGGTCACTTAAGTGACTTCAGGATACCAAAGTTCGTTGAAGCTCATTCGGGGTTCGAATATT
This sequence comes from Chamaecyparis obtusa, assembly GCA_027943335.1. Lineage (NCBI taxonomy): Eukaryota > Viridiplantae > Streptophyta > Pinopsida > Cupressales > Cupressaceae > Chamaecyparis > Chamaecyparis obtusa. The sequence goes on along the minus strand of BSBK01006719.1, from coordinate 126,914 downwards.
TGCCCCCTAGTCCGCCTGGGTTCGAAATTCTGGGACCCAAGTTCGAACTGGGTCCGAAAATTCGGACCCTGCCTGAACCCACAGGCGAACGGGACCTGAACTTCGGACCAGTTCGAACTGGGGGGAGTTTGGAGGGGGGGGGGGGCAAACCATGGTAACTTAGATATTACTGAGTGTGATGTTTGTCCAAAACAAGCTACAAGGGAGGCTTTGGCAAGCCTTGAAGCATAAGCACAAAAGAAGGCAGCAAAAAAGAGGACATCAGAGGCCATGGCAGCCCCAATGGGGGATTTTAGTTCTACAGGGTCACAAACACATGCAGGGGCTTCTTCTATTGGGCCACGGATACGAGGATCTGGAAGTGTGGGCGGGCATATATCAGACTTTTGGGTTTCACATAACACTCCTGGTGCTCAACCTGAATTGCAACGCACTGCATGGAACAAAGAGATGCATGCAAAGACAAAGGTGGCAGTTGCAAGATTTTGGTTCTACAATGATATAATCGTCAATGCTTTATGTCGTCCCTATTGGGACCAATTGGTTGCTGCAATGACCGTGTCTCATAAGGGGTTCAAACACCCAACTCGTTATGAGGTGAGTTGACCGTTGTTATAGGATGAGGTCCAAAGTATTCATCAACTTGTGGAAGGCAAAAGAAGAGTTTGGGAACAAAGAGGCTGCACTATTATATCTGATGGGTGGACAGATGGCAAGAATAGGACACTCATCAACTTTCTAGTTGCTTCAGGGGGACAATTACTATTTCTAAAATCAATTGATGTCTTTGATCAAGTGAAAAATGCAGAGACTGTTTTGCCTACTAAGTACTCGTTTACAGATACACAGACATGATACAAAATGTAACTAGCAAGATAGCCCAAATAATATAATGTCAGACTTTCATTAATCATTCGCCAAGGTGACAATAGTGATGCTTCCAATGAGCAAGTACAATATACATATACAATCCGAAGCGGTGCAACCAAACGTCGTCACCCTTCTCAACCGTCAACAACTAACTAACCTTCATCGGCGACTACCATCCGACGGTAACTCAACTTACCTCCGTCGGAGGCTAACACCCGACGGTAACACAATTTTACCTCCGTCGGCAGCTAACATCCGACGGTGACAGAACTTGACGGCTAACATCATCCCCCCCTTAAGAAAAGTCGTCTCCGGACGACAACAAAATGTCCGGGACAGAACAACAAAATAGGAATGATGAGCTACTAATGCTAATGCTAAGACTGAGAAGTAAAGTGGGGCAGACGAAGCGTCCCTGATGAGGAAGCATGCTGCTCCGCTAGAGGAACTGGTGTGGTGGACGATCCCCATTGAGCCCGAAGCTCATTGAGCTGTGTGGTCCAAGTCTGCAACTGTGCTTCTGCTACCATCTGTAACTCCAAGGAAGACTTAATCATCATGGCAGCTTCCAACAGTTCCTTCTCCTTTGCCTCATTCTCTGCCTGTGCTGCTACCAACTGTTGCTCTAGAGCCGCCCGTGCTACCTGTTCAGCCATCAACTCCTGGGTACGCTAGAGTAAGTCTCTCTCTACTGCCTCCAACTTGGTGCCTACCTCCTCCTAAGCTCTCTGCGTGGTCACCAATGCAGTCTCACGATCAGACAAGACATACTCAGATCGCCTCAATGCGTAGTACCCCTCCCTGAATGTCTGCTCCAACTCTCGAACCAGAGATGCTGCCTCACTCTCAATGACTAGCGTAGGAACCGCCCAGGCAGCCAACATCTCAGCAGTCTCTCCATCAGGCCATAACCTCTGCTCAAAACAAGCGGCAAATGCTGCACCACAGCCTACTCGGGCAAAGGTTAGGAGACGTCTTAAATCCTCAACGATAGCCACCACAGCTCGGGACTCTGCTACAGCCACCAACCGACGTCCTCGAGTGACCATGTCTGCCAAATAGGTCTCTACATCTTCCCCTTCCAACGCCTCAGGACCAGTAAGGGTTGTTGGGCGCGCCAATTCAATTCCACGAGGTGCCTCCTTGGCCACCTCGCCCCCTGTCACAACCCCGTCCTCCTCAGAGACAAGAGGGAGGTCATCTGTTGCCACTCGGACATCTGCAAACTCCATACCAACAACCTCCTGTGGGTCCTCCCGTCGAGGAGAGAGGACTACTGCTGGTGGTGGAGCCAGGACTAACTGAAATCACCGGCTAATCCAAGAATGCATAGCTCCCACCTGCACAGGGTCCTGAGGTGGTGAGGGATCCTGCAAAAGTGCCACATCCACAGTCACTACAGCTTCCGACCCAATCACTTCCATCCGGACTTGACCCTCTCCAATGTCATGAGTACCTCCCCGTTCTTCCGCTTCTACTGCTACTGCTACCTCCTTCGGAGGTTCAGGATCTCCTTCCTCTATGACTGCTTCCTCAGGTGGTAACTCAACTAGAGGAACTGTAGAACTCACTAATGGTGCCGAAGTTAAGTGGGCCAAGGGAGATAACACTGGTGGTGCAAACCGTACTGTGTCCTCTTCGCTTGAGTCCGCATCGGAAGATTCTTCATTGGCTTCCTGGCCACTATCAATGTCCTCCTGGTCGGACTCTACCACCATTTGCTGCCTTCGTTTATGTCCGCTGACTGTACTTCCTGTATCCAAATACCGCCAGTAGAACACCGGCGGAGCTCCTCCCGTGAGCTTGCCTTGCGGCTTGAGCTCCAACTCATATGCAAGCATCTGTCTCAATGCTGCCTCAAGAAATAGTCCAATGGCATAATGGGGCATGTAAAAAGTGCGGTGTTGCAGCGTCATGAATTCCCACATCCTTTCCGCCAACACCGAAGCCCAGTCATAGACCACACCATTCATCAACCCCTGCATGTAGACGATCTATGGGAGAGCAATGTCGGATGCACGGCTCGAACCAGTCAACCTGCTCTTGAGGACATCGAGAATGCAACGCCAAGCACCCTCGGCTACGTACTCCTTCCTCAGCCCTCGTGCTTTGGTCGCATTTACCACTTTTTCCAATTCTGCTGGAGTGAGCCGACGGCAGACACGCTTTATCCAAAACTCTTTCCTCTCTACTGACAATTTTTGTTTTGCAGTATCCACCTTTTGTCCATTACGTCCTGGAATGCCGAAGACCCGTGTGAAGTCCTCTGGGCCATAGGAAACTGTGAGTCTGTGGTTTCAATACATAAATGTACTTTCCCTCTTCTCCCTGTCGAAACACTGAATCATCATCCTTAAGGTATTTTCCAGATTACGAACCGAGAATAAGGGCATTTGGATAGCCCAGTGCACACCTGCTTGCCGTAGAAATTTCTTTACCTCATCGTCATCTGGAGTCTCCTTCCACCATGTTCGACATTCCAATCCATTAAGTCCTTCGAATGCTACTGTCTGATAGGTGACACCATCTTTTTCCCCCTGTATAGACTTGGGTTTCTTTCCGCTGCTCCCACTCGCCTAATGCCCTGCAACCTTTACTCCGGATGGTAGAATCGTAGCTTGCCTGTTCATTGCCATTTTACCTAAACTCCCTGCCTGTAACTGGTTTTTCCAATTGTTTCGCTTCCCCGCTGAATGCATCCTTCAACCGTTTTGAAAATTCAAGAAACGGTTATATAATTTTACCGTTCTGATTCCTCTTCCTTTCGAGGCTATGTGCTCCTAGTTCCCGCACGGTGATACATGCGATCCTCACAAAAGTATGCTATTCCTCACGCCTTGCGGGATTGTCCAAACACGGTTTGTTGACTGTGCCAAATCCCGCGCGGTTATATCCTTCGACTCACCCCGACCACTGCTGCAAATCAACAATTTCAAGAAGAAAAATGTCTTCGGTATCCTTCATCTATTCTGGCGCTGCAATCACTGTTCCCCCCGGTCCGCCCAACTGCCGTTCATCATTGTTGGCTTTTTGGCAGCAATCTTCAATGCCTCTTCGTTGCAATATCTTCTTCTTATCCCCGGCGGAACTGCTTTGCCTTCCACGGAACTACCTTCACCCGCGTCTTTCTTCCTTCGGCACTGTTTTCTTTCTTTTATTTTTTCTTTCCCCGTGCATTTTGTTTCTTCTTGTGCGGTGGCTGCGGAGGTTATAGAAAGACACGTAGTAGTATAGTGGTGAGTATTCCCGCTTGTCACTCAGGTGACCCGGGTTCGTTCCCCGACAGCGGCACCAGATGTTTTGCCTACTAAGTACCCGTTTACAGATACACAGACATGATACAGAATGTAACTAGCAAGATAGCCCAGATAATATAATGTCAGACTTTCATTAATCATTCGCCAAGGTGACAATAGTGATGCTTCCAATGAGCAAGTACAATATACATATACAATCTGAAGCGGTGCAACCAAACGTCGTCACCCTTCTCAACCGTCAGCAACTAACTAACCTCCGTCGGCGACTACCATCCGACGGTAACTCAACTTACCTCCGTCGGCAGCTAACACCCGACGGTAACACAATTTTACCTCCGTCGGCAACTAACATCCGACGGTGACAGAACTTGACGGCTAACAGAGACTTTGTGCAATATGTTGGATGAGGTGGTGGTGGAAGTGGGAGTGAGTAATGTCATCCAAATTGTGACTGATAATGCAGCTGCATATGTGCAAGCCAGTAGACTTTTGACGGATAGGCATCCCACATTATTTTGGAGCTCTTGTGCTTCCCATTGTCTTGACTTGCTCCTTCAGGACCTAGGGAAACTGAGTTGGGTGGAGAAGGTGGTTGAAGATGGAAGAAATATCACAAAGTACATCTACAATCACACATGGGTCCTAAGTCTTATGAGAGAGTACACTGATGGTAAGGATCTCGTGCGGTCAGGGGTCACACGCTTTGCTACTAATTTTCTCAACTTCCAAAGCATATTAGCCACATTGCCCAACTAGAAGCGGATGTTTGTGAGTGAGAAGAGTCTGTATGCTAAGAAGCCTGAAGCAAAGAAGGTTGTGAAGGTTGTGTTTGATGTTAGATTTGGCAAGCTAATGGAGGAGATCATCAACGTAAGTTTCCAAACCTTGATTGATGATTTATTATTTAATTTTCAAATATTGCAATTCGCTGATTTTTGTTAATTTTTTTATGCTCAGGTCTCAGAACCATTGGTGAGGGTTCTACGAATAGTGGATGGGGATAAAAACCCCACGGGGTATCTATATGAGGCCATGGATAGGGCCAAAGAGGTCATTCAACACTTGTATAGGTCAAATGTGACCAAATATAGACCCATATGGAACATAATCGATCGTAGGTGGAACCGACAACTCCACCAACATAGTCATGCTGCTGCCTACTACTTGAACCCCAAGTTTTACTTCTCCAACACTTCCAGAGCAGATGCAGAGGTTCAAGTTGGCATGAACACATGCATTCGGAGATTGGTTGCTGATTTGGACCTTCGAGACCTCGTACTTGAGTTACAGAGCTACAAAAGGGAAGATGAGCCATTGTTTTCTTCACCTGATTGCAAACGTAGGAGATACACCCTGCAGCCAAGTACACAAGAACATATATTTAGTTTTATTATACCATTTATTTCGCTCATTAAGTTTATTGAAATCTTCACCACATTATAAATGGTTTTTTTTTATACTTGCAAATCTATGGTGGGAAGATTATGGTGCTACAACACTTAATTTTTAAAAGCTTGCCATCCAAATATTATTGCAGCCCTGTAGTGCTTCTAGTTGTGAGCGAAATGTTTTTGAGAACATACACACAAAGAAACATAATAGGTCGACTCATAAGCGCTTGAATGACTTGGTTTATGTGCAGTACAACCTTTGATTGCACGAAAAGAAGGTTCAAGGGCAAGCTTCGTATGAAGCACTTGACTTGGATGAGATTGATCCATATACAGCAAATTGGGTTGCTCCTCCTGATGGTGATGATGTGGATGTTCATGTGGATCCTTTCTTGACTGATGATCAGTTGGCTGACTTTGATATAGAGGAAGATGACTGGGATGCAGAAGTGGCAGCACATGAAAGGAACGTGAGCTTGGTCATCCATCAGAAGCTTCTGTTGATGCACTTGTTGAGGATGCTGCAACTACTTCAGCACCACCCACCCAGCAGCAACGATCTTTTTTGAGCTTTAGTCATAAACGCAATTTGTGATTTCTACTTCTAGTTTTCATTGATACTGAAAGTTGAACTTAATATGAATTCAAAAGTTGTAATTTCATGGAGTTTGACTTTGATATGTATTGAACTTATTTTTATTCAGATGCCACACTTGTTTTTTGGTATATGATTCTATGTTAATCTGCTAAGTTATAATTGCTATGTATTTAACCCAAAACTTTGATTAATATATGGTATTATGGTAGATATCTCAAATCAATATATGTTCTACAAATTTTGTGTATATGTGTGTTTTTAAGATTATTTTAAGAAATTATATATTTTCAAATGTTCGATAAAAAGTGTCGATTTATTGCCGATTTTTTCACCGAGTTTTTCAAATTTTTTGGGTCAGCCAAGTTATTGCCGAGTCCAAATTTTTCAACCTTGCACAAGAATTTTTGTCCTGGGAAAACCCTCCAACTTGAGGGGAAAAACCCAGCCACACCCAAGAAAAATTCTTTATTGAATAATCACAAATCTAGATACAGTGCACACTAGCTTAACCTGAAATGAACTCTTCATTGTGATTATTAACACTTAACAATCACACATAGAACATCCATTTTAGTTATATATATACATTGCTCAATATATACTGAACACAGAATGCTTTTCTTCACTCACAATGTGATACACAACACAATAAAACACATATAATAACAATAGAGGTAATATCAGCAAAAATGTCTGTCGTAAGACTTGAGCAAGCACACTCTATCTTCGAACCAGAATCATATTCGAATGATCACCACCATAATCATACTCGACTAGAGCAAGAAACCAAAATACATGTGAATAGAAAGCATCAAAGTAACTGATGTTTCTTCTTCTAAAACACGGAACACATACAGTGACGGCAATAACTATGAAACCGTTAAATATCCTTTCGAAGCCTCAAAGTCTTAAATCACCATTCTCAATGATGGGAACCGCCACATGGACCATAATGAATTATAACAGCCACAACCCTCAGAAATAATAAATAATATCAAATGAAGAAGGATAGATGTTAGAAAGAGTACTGCCACCGACGGTAGAGAACAGTTGAGCCGTTCCATCTTGAATTCCCATCGCATACAAATGAACTCTGATAACAATAAAGAAGTTGTTCCATAAACATATGGAGGAGTCGAACATAATTGGTGATCTCAACAAACACGGAGACACTGAATAGCTGTAGCTTGACAGGTTCAAATAAGTCAGTCTAAAAAAATCAGACATAGCCGCACATGAGCATATGAAGGAACAGCACTGTTGTGAATAACAATTTCAAATCGAAGCAATAATTCAGGTATGCGGATATCTCTCTGCAGCTACAAACTTCAACAAGAGTCACACATGCCTTGCACCCTAATGGCACTGAGGGCAATCCTGACAGTATGGCACACCATCCTGGATACACAGTATGATTACAAGAATTGTTGTATTGGCATGGCTGTACCAAGGTACCGCTGGCAAATCAAAGACATCAGAGTCATCGGAAAAAGCAATAAAATAGGCAGGAATAAATGTATTGCAATTCCCACAGTCTAAGCAGAAGCTTCTTAATCAACACAGTCTAAATGAAGTGCATAGAGGCAATAAGAAGCACAAACAATATGAATTTCTGAAGAAGACTGCCAACAGGGAAGTGGAAGACAACCGGCTGGACCGTTCAACATCAAAAGAATGAGGGCTGTCTCCATCATTGGATATAAGATCATGGAAAAACTGTTGTGGACAGTGGTTGGATACAATTTACTAGATCAAAGATCAAAGCTCTTGTATGAGAGTGAGGTCACATCTGCCTTTACTTCAACAATAATGGATCTTATCCAGGGTACATGGTAATAAAGGGTTTGGCAGAAAGTTTACTTCAAAAGGCTTACAGAGTGCATGCTGTCGAAGCCATTGATGAATATGTTCGGCAGACAGATGACATGGACATAGGCAGCCTATTTAGCATCGTGAAAAGAGCCAATCTCCCCCATGCAGAGTTAGTATTAAAAACAACACAAGAAGGATTGATGAGAGACTCACTCACATGCCTATGGGAATTTCTAAGTCAATCTGGGCCAATAATACAGGTTGAGGAATGCAAGAAGATTAGAAAAATGACCAGAGTTGTCCAGCTCCATATCACCCAAATTCCCTCTGCACATGCTGACTCTCATTTCTCAGCTTGCCAATCAACCTCCAGAAAATAAGTATCACAGCCTTTCCCACTATAATTTGGACAGCATACTTATTAAGGATGTGAAGAACTACGACTCTCAATAGTCTCTACATTATGCAATTTTGTACTTTTTATCCCTTCCTATTATATCAATAGAATAACACATATCAGATTTGCCATCAGATTTGCCACTTGAGTAGTGTGGACAGGATTAACAGTCTAGTCTCTACATTATGGAATTTTGTTATTTTTACCCCTCGACTGTTAATCATGTCCCCACTACTCAAGAGTGGAAAATCTGCATTTCAACAACAATATATATATATATATATATATATATATGCAAAGGTTTCCTTCTCTTTCTGGGCATTGTGGAGGAAGGAGTTATGGGTTAGGATTGTAGTGAAAAATGACGCATAGAGACCATTTTCATCCAATCCTAGGGGTGTATTAGGAGTTGCACAAATCCACTTCAGTAGATTAATTTACCTTTTCAAATTTTGAGAGATGAATTAAATCTAATCCTAAGGTCAATAAATCCATGTATTTTACATCCTAAGGGGTTCCTGTTGGCAATTTGGTTCAGTAGGACATCATGATGTCATTATGGCAACATATATTCAGTGCTAAGACAGCATGATCCGAGGATAAAGTTATGGATGAGAACTCAAGAAAATTGTCTAAGTATAACAGTATTTATCTATCTACACATAAACTATTTTGATCAGCGAAGTTCACAGAACTATTTTCAGTGCATGCGAACTTGATCACAAATTATATGAGGTCTATTGAAGCTACATCTAAGAGCGCAAGACTGTACGGCATGTATAGACTAAGATATTAATGTTTTACTGAAACAATGTTGAGCTGACCAGAACAGGGCAGCGATTAGTAAATGATTGTTTTGAGTTAAGGGATTATTTTGTTTATCAAAATATGACTTAACTAATTAGGGATGACATCCTAGATGTTAACCCTAAGGCAGCAAGAATTAATATTATGTTTTGATAACATCGAAGCTGACTGGAAAGCTATATTTGTGATAGCTGGTTTAGAGGAAAGTATTTTGTAATGCGAAGTTGTAAGAGTAATGCGAAGTTGTAAGAACAATTTTGTATTGATGTGTAATGTTGTATTATGTGAAATCTGATATATGATCAAAGCAATGCGAACTAATAGCAAGTTTTGTGAAGAGCCTAAAAGACAGATCAGAATATTGAAGATATTCAGCAGCAGTAAAAGGTTTTTGTATTCTATCTTTTGTATTGAAGATTATTATTGTATATTGCATGTTTGGGCAATGTGCTCATAATGCATACATTCATATTTTGTAATACCAACTCCTAACAGGGTTGAGGCTTCTAACAAGGCCTAAGTCCTATAACAAGGACCGAGACACTATACGGATGTAATAGACTCCTAACAGGGTCAATATCTTTAACCAAATACTTTTGATTAGTGGATCATTTGTGGGTACCATCCCCACCGGGGTTTTCCCTTGGTCAGGGTTTCCTCGAGAACAAACATGGTGTTATGAGTTCCTTTATTTTATGGTTGTGTTTATTATTCAGTTTAGTTTCTTATGCAAGTTACAAGTTAATTACATATATCCATAAGTGGGCAAAAGTAAAAGTTTGTGAAATACAAATTCACCCCCCCCTCTCAGTATTTCCTATTTCTAACAATTGGTATCAGAGCACAATTACTCGGAGAAGGCCTAACAGCTTGAGTAAGATCTCCACGGATATGGATCGGTTGCAGAAAAACCTAGAAGAAGCTCTTGAGCAGATTGATATTCATACTGAAGAAAAAGATACTCTAATGAACAAATATGAAAGTGCAAAAGACTACATTGAGAAACTAAAATATAAGATAGAAGATATTAAATCAAAGAAAGAGCCTGTAAATCAGATCAAGGAACGTGATTAAGTTTCAAAACTGAAAAAGGAGAATGAGATCCTAAAGCATGAAATAAAGATTGTAGATCTAAAGATAAGCTTGAAAGATGATAACAGTAAAGTTGAATCAGATCTGAAGTCTGAAAATGCAGATCTAAGGTCTAAACTTACCAAAGTAACATCTGAACTTGAGACTACAAAGTTGCAGTATGCTGAACTTGAGAAGTACAATACAATTGTGAAAGGAGAACTAACTCAATCCAAGCAACATCTTGAGAAACTATATTCCAGCAGTGAAAAGATTGATAAACAAATTTCTTATCAAAAACCTTCTTATGATTAAACTAGTCTTGGATATTTTGAAGAAAAATTCTCAAAGAAAACTGAAGAATGTAAAGAACTAGATCTGGAAATTCAACAATTTGAGAAAAAAGAAGAAGAAAAACAAAACAAAGTTGAGTCTAACCAATCTGAAGATGTACCTAAGCAACCTAAGCAAGATGAATCACTTAAAGAAATGCGAAATGAATTCAAAGGTAGATGTTTTACATGCAATTCATTTGGACACATGAAAAGAGATTGTACAAGTAAGCAATTCAAACCTATATCTGGTTATTGTTATAATTGTCATGGTTTTGGTCATAGAGCTATTGATTGTAAGAAACCTAGATCTAATAATAAAGATAATATTAGAATGTTTAGAAATACTAACCCTGCAGATAAAAGACCTATTGGAGCAACAAACAATATAAGAAATGGTGTTGTGTTATAGATGCAACAATTTTGGACATATTGCCAGAAATTGCAGATCACAATTCAGTCTTTTTGGACCGAGATATGGAAACAATGTCACAGTTTGTCAAAGTTGTAACAGGGGTCACACAGCAAGATATTGCAGAATGAACAACATGAGAAATCCTAATCCTAGAAGAAATATGAACTACACCAGAAGAAATATAGATAACGACAACAGTCAAAAGGGAAATAGCAGTAACATGAAAGAAGTTACATTTGTCAAAGCTACAGATCAAGCAAGTGCATCCACAATATCAGGAAGTCAGTCAGGTGAAGCATTTGAAAATAAGTTGGAATCAATTCTGAACCCATCTCAAACTGATTGAGCATCAAATTTCATTAATTAAGCATCAGATTAAGCACCAAAATAGCATAGAATTTAGCAGAATTTGAATCAAGCCTTGCAAAGTTAATATATGATAGTAACTGATATAAGAAATTTACGGTTAAGAGCGCATAAGATTCTGAGCATGTATGAGATCACACGAAGTGAAAGAAGTTTGTAGACAACCAGGAACAGCTTTTTGCATGAATACACTTATGCAATTAATGCGATGACAATGTCTTGAAGGATTTGATGGATAAAAGTGGTTTATTGGATATCATTCGATCATTCATGAGTTTACAAGAGTTTTAGAGAGCTAATCAGTGAAGATTGAAAGCAGTTTGAAGGATTTGGAGACAGATTTTCGCCAGATCTATGCAGAAGCCCTAAATCGCAATTTTAAGGTATTTTACTAAGAGCTTACTGTTACAGCAGTTATTTTTCAGTGCAATCATGGATGTATCACTAGTTCACAACATTAAGGACACACCTAGACCTAAGGTGAGAAGGGAACTAGTAGAACCTATTGAGGATAATCCTAGTCTGGTTTTATCGTCTATACTAGACGGAGTATTGCATTTAGATGTAAAAGGATATTTGAAGTGCAAATTCGAGACTGTAGGAGACAGTAGCATGACTGAAGAATATGACAAAATTTACAACCAGGACATGACCTATAAGGAAGGGTATAAATATTTAGGTCAACTGGATATTATCAAGTATATGTTTCACTATGAGTTCCATAATGATAAATTGAATAAGATTATTTTGAGCAGAATTCACGATGGAAAGTTTTGGTTGGATGATAGAGTGATAGATATCACAGCTGATTTAATTCATGAAGTAACAAGTCTATCCAACAAAGGTGCAATTCCACTAAATGAGAAAAATGTGAAGAAAACAATCCTAGATAACACTAAGTCTTCATACAATGGAAGAGGTATTGTAATAAGTAAAATTGGGCAAAATGATGTTAGATATGTTTGTAATATAATGGCTACCAAGTTATGTGCTAGTTCTAGAGAAGATGATATAGCAGCAAGTATGGTACAACCAGCCTATCTTATGTGTGTTGATAAAGTTGATGTTGATATGAGTGAAATTCTGAGGATTTAACTGATTGAAAATCTTGAGAAGATAAAGAAGACAAAGAATTCACAATTCAGATTTTCATCCTTAATCACCTATATGTTTTTCCACCTTTTGAGAAGATGCCCTTATACTATAGGAGCTGATTGGAATGATGAAAGATGTACAATGGAAAGAATTAACAAAGTGTATATTAGACACCCAATTGACAAAGTAAATGAGAGCACCACACTAGTTATTAAGACTTTTCACAATGAAATGAAGAAAAGATCAAGAATTCCACCCTCTATAGTTGAGAAATACAAAAGTGAGCTATGCTTTTTGGTTGATATAGACTTTACATACATTGAAGCGGTAGAACCAAGAATTGAATTTATAGAACCTCTAGATTATGAAGTGTCTGAAGAGGCAATTGAAGGCTATGCAAGCAGAATTCCTAAATGCGGATTAGATTCCAAAAGTCCTAGATTTGGAATATTTGAGGAAATTTGAAGCACAGCACACCAATCACAGTTACAGAAGTCAACTACGAAAAGAGTAGACACAGCTATTAAGAAGATATTAAAGGAAACATGTATGACTGAAGATGAGTTTAATATTGCAAAGCAGACAACAACAGCCATGAGAGATATTGGTCAGAAGGAAGTATTATCTGTACCATCTTTGGCAACCAAAGCAACCCTCGTACCAGATATTCAAAATATTGATGAAAATGTCACTGAGCCTAGTGAAATGAGTATATCACTAGATAAGCCACCAGTAGCAGCCACAAGAAAATCTACAAGATCTACCTCCACTACACCGGCTAAGAGAGTAAAAGAAATGGCTAGTGGACCAGGAAAAAGGCAGAAAATTGTCTTTACTCCTGTGGAAAGGAAAAGGACACAAGTAGAAGAATCCACACCTATTAAGAAAATGAGAGGTCAAGTGCAAAGTCAATCTCAAGGAGAAGAAGAGGCAAGCAGCAGCAAAAAGAAACAATGGAAGCCTAAGATTGAAAAAGTGAATCCTTTAATCATAAACGATGGAGATTTCACTAAATTAAACAAGTATTATCATATGTATAACAATTTTGAGAAACTAAATCTTGAGAATGCAGTTGTCAGGCACATGATCTTTGTAGACAAGAAATTTGAAAATATCAAAGATAAGATACCAAGTGATCTTTATGATAAACTGATAAACAGGAACAAGAGAGCAATAGAAGAAGATAAAGGTATAAGAGAGAGATTTGTGAGAAAACTTTGTGAAATCAAGGATGAAGACCACTTCAAGGAGATAATGAAGAGTCTCGGCACCTATCTAAGGAGAAAAAGAAGAACTGTTCTAATTATGGGAGGAAACTATGAGGAAGTCAACAAGCAAACAGAGGAAGCAGTTGTAAAAGTGATGACATCACTACCTAAAGAAGCCTTAAGTGAATCGGAATAGGACACTCTAATATCAGAAGTAGCTACACAGATGAAAGAGACACCACCTATGAAAGAAACCACAGTTACACCACCTACTATACTAATTGATGATGAAATCGTGCAAGTAGAAGGCACTAGCATCACCATTGACAGAGAAGAAGATCCTTTCGAAGATCAAGGAGAGGATGTTGGTAATTTGGGAGAGATGGTGAATGAGGAAGAAGAAAAGGGAGAAGATAAAGAAGGAACAAAGGCATTAGAGGAGACACAAACAGAAATTAATGCAGAATTACAACAGAAATGGAAATTAGTTGAGCAAGAAGTCACTTTAACCTTACCGAGGTTGAAGCATATTGGAACTGAACAAGCAGTGCAAGAGGAACAAGGAAAAGAAAAAGAGGTAAAGCCTACAGAGATTATACCGCAACACATTCAGTTAGACACACCGCAAAAGGCCACAACAGCAAGTTCATCTAAGTCGCCTATTGAATCAGTGTTAGCAAATTTGGGAGCTGAAGTTAATGATGATGATCAAATAGAGTTGATTTCATCTTTGAATAAGATCATTGGAAAGAACAAGAAAGTAAAGAGCTTGGAGGGATCACTACTTGAGGTAACAAATAAGCTTCAAAATGTCATATCTACTCAGATTAGTGAAGTTGACCCGCAAGCTAAAGCAAAAGAAGTAATTAAAGCTTTTGACGGTGAATTCACCACATTATCAGACATTGCATCAGTGAAAGCTCAAACACTTCATGATGCACAGTTATTTCAATCCACTTGTCAAAATATTAAGAATGATTTAGATAAACTTGATGTTTACATTAAGGAGTTGAGAAAATGTTTGGAGAAAGGAAGAGCATTGTATGGTCAGTGTGCCTTATCACACAATCATCTCTCAGACATTGTAGAGAAGTTGAAGAATAAAGAAGCAGAACTACAAGTCACAGTCAATGAGCTATAGAATCCTAGCATGAAGATCACCGATATTGAGAAGACAGTTAGTAAGATACATGATGAGATAAGATTATTAGAGAATGAAAAAGAAAGAAAGTTGAAGAGGTTTGCACTACTTAGAGAGCATTTAACTTTGAAGATCAGTAATGTGCAGAATCAACTGGAAGAATGTCTTTCCTCAAAGACATCATATCGTAAATTTGCCTATCCAAATCTTAGAGCAGTTGAGATAGCATCTTATGGGCTATGTACACTACTTAGTGTATCAGATTCCGTTAAGGTTACATTAGATAAAGAGATTGAAAATTTGAAGGCAAACTTTACAGATTGCATTCCAAGCCTTCCAACTCTACAGAATTGAAGAGAAAAGGTATATCAAAAATTTTGACCTGTATATATATACATATTTTGACACCTTTGTCATTGTTGTCAAAAGGGGAGTAATAGTATGAGAAAATTGTCTGTATGTATTAAGTATACATATATGCGGAAAAGGATATAGTATAATCAAAGGGGGAGTATCCCTATGATGGAATAAGTTAAGTAAGAATGCATGATCTACAGACTTTGCAAATCTTGTAATGGCCATGTAACACAATGTTACAGAATGTTGCAAGTTTGTTTTTGAAGTTTTTGATGTAAGTTTTTTGGACTTAGCCAATTTTCCCATATGTTCCACCAATGACAAAGGGGGAGATTGTTGGCAATTTGGCTGAGTAGGACATCATGATGTTGTCATTATGGCAACATATATTCAATGTTAAGACAGCATGATCCGAGGGTAAAGTTTTGGATGAGAACTTAAGAAAATTGTCTAAGTATAACAATTTTATCTGTCTATACAGAGACTATTTTGATCAGTGAAGTTCACAGAACTATTTTCAGTGCATGCGAACTTGATCACAGATTATATGAGGTATATTGAAGCTACATTTAAGAGCGCAAAACTGTATGGCATGTACAGACTGAGATATTAATGTTTTACTGAAACAATGTTGAGCCAACAAGAACAGGGCAGCGATTAGTAAATGATTGTTTTATTAAATTATTATTTGTATGCTATTAATGGTTATCTATTATCTGTTTATAAATATCTTGTAAATATTAGAATGTTTCTAATATTTAGTTTTCTCTAGTTAGAATAGAAAGTTTCTATTCTTTATGATCGTTTCCTAAGGAAACATCGTCTATTCTTTTGTATATATAGATCATTCGATCTCTATGAATATATCAAGTATTTTTACCAATTACTTCTTGTGATATGGTATCAGAGCCATTACTTTAAAGTTTTTTGGAAAATTCATAATTTCTTTCAAAATTATTTGCTCAAATTTTTCGAATTAATTTATGTTTATTCCTACATTGTGGGATTTGTTGCTGCTCACATCTAGGGTTTGTGAGTTTGGCCAGTTTCAACCTTGTTCAACCACTTTTTTTTTGCAAATCCACCAATATTTTTTGGAGGTTTTTTGCAGCCAAGGCCATTTTTGTTCGAAACCCTAATTAATTGGGCTTGAAAAAAAATTTTGATTACAGATTCTTGGTGCGTTTTTCGAGAGCTCAACTAGGTTGTCGTCTAATTTTTCTGGGTGCCTCGATTTTTTAGCCAACAAATCCAAATTTTGACAACATATTCTTTCTGGGTTTTTTGAGCTCTCTTCTGGGTGCTTCTCCGTCTTTTTTGGGTCGTCCGACTTTTTGTCTCGAAGTTCATGTCATCTCAGATATTTGTGTTTTTTCGGAAAACGTGCAATGGCATCACTAATGAACATACTACTTGAGGGAAATCAAAAATTTAATGGTCAGAATCATAGCACATGGAAGCAGCAGATGCTAACCATCTTCGAATATCGCGACAGCGATGCAGTGGTTCTGGGTACTACTAAACGTCCGACTGCAGCTGGTCCTGATCGTGTTACATATGACCAGCATAATCGGGAGGCAGTGATGCTTCTCAAGTTATCAATGGTTGCTGATCATCTCCCTCAGATTCCATCCGGCAAAACAGCTGCCGAGATCTGGGAGCACCTCAAAACTTTGTTTGAGACTTTAGATAAAAGCAGGGCCTTCTATCTCAAGAACACTCTGTTTTCTATTATCATGGATGAGCAGAAATCGCTCCAGGAACACCTGAATAGGATTCAGGAAATCTGTGATCAATTGCTTGCCATTGGACGCAAGATGGAGGAAGAGGACACTGTGGTAATAACCCTAAAAATTTTACCCAAGTCCTATGAGCATTTTATCAAGACTCTCAACATCACTTCTACTTGTTTTGATCTGAAGTTCACAGATCTTTGCACACTTCTGCTTCAGCAAGATCAGTGGAAACAACAGTTCGGCAGCATTTCTAGCTCCACCTCTACTGATCAAGCCTTTGCTGCTAAATCCTTTCAAGAGGATAAGGGCAAGTCTCATTCACAGCAGTCTTCTCAGCAAAAGTCCTCTGCTCTAGCATCAAAAGGCTCCAAGAAAAAGAACATTCAATGCAACTACTGCCACAAGTATGGTCACATGATGGTTGAATGTCGGAAACGTTCAGCTGCCCAAGCTAAGCAATCTGGTTCGCAGCCCAAAGCGAACAGTGCAAAGCACATTGAGCAGACAGAATCTGTCTTTTATGCCTTCATGGCTAAAAGACCTGCAGATCATGTGAAGTCGTCTGCCTGGTACATTGATTCAAGTGCCTCTCGTCATTTCACCCACCGCAAAGATTGGTTCACTAACTACCAACCTTTCTCAAATTCAGTTATTTTTGGTGTAGGGGAAGAGTACACTGTTGTCGGCAAAGGCAACATTTAGATTCAGTCTGCTGGGAGGAATCTCATTTTCCTCAATGTGTACTATGTTACAGGGATGGAACTCAATCTACTCTCGATTAGTCAAATGCTGTGACATTCTCCACGGTTGGATATCACCTTTAGTTCACATCAATGCACCATCACTGATAGGGATACTTAGTCTGTCATTGCAGTTGGCCTTGAGGATCATGATCTTTTTAGACTTGTTGATTCTGGTGATTCTCAGGACCTAGCTATGGCTGCTCCGCGATCTTCTGTCAGCTCACTTTGGCATCAGCGGTATGCGCACTTAAATGTGCATTATCTCACTCAGCTTGCTCGGGAAGAGCTTGTTCTCGGATTTCCAGAGATTCAGACTCAGCTTGTAGTTTGTGATGCGTGTCAGGCTGGGAAGCAACATCGCACACCTTTTCTTGTTGGCGATTCATGGCGCACTTCTCAAGTACTTCAACTTGTTCATGCCGATATCTGCAGCCCTATGGCTACTCCCTCTATTCTTGGGTCCAGGTATTTTCTGTTGTTTGCTGATGATTTCAGTAGAAAAATGTGGGTATATTTTCTTAAAAAGAAATCAGATGTGCTTACTATATTTCAGAAGTTTAAACCTCTAGTTGAAAAAGAGTCAGGGAAATCTATTATTGCTCTTAGGACAAATAATGGGGGGGAATTTTGTTCTACTGAATTCTCTAGCTTCTGTGATATTCATGGCATCAAGCACCAGTTAACCACACCCCATACACCACAACAGAACAGTGTAGTTGAATGCCCAGTTTAATCACTGAGATGGCTCGATCCATGCTCGAACACAAACATGTTCCAAAGAAGTTTTGGGCAGAAGAAGTTAACACTGCAGTCTATCTTTTGAACCGATCACCCACCATGGTGGTCAAAAGTAAGACTCTAGAAGAGGCCTGATCAGGTCACAAGCCCAAAATCAGTCACCTAAAGGTTTTTGGCTCTCTTGCCTATGTTTGGATCCCTGATGCACCACGCACCAAGTGGATGCCAAGAGTCAGAAACTCATGCTTGCTAGATACAGTAGTCTTCACAAAGCTTGCTACTTGATCGACACTACAACATCTCGTCTCCTATACAGTCATGATGTAGTCTTTGATGAGCAGAGAGGACCATTCATGCATGTCTCTCCTATTCTTGATTCAGTAGATCAGCCTATGAAGGCTCATGATTTGGGAGTACGACTTCCATTAGGTCCACCTGATGGGAGGGCTCCAACAGCTCTTGCGGCTCCAGTTATACCAATGATTCCTATACAGACACCTCCAGCTTCTCTTGCAGGATCACCCAGATTTGTAGATGCTTCACCTGAGTTTGATCCAGATTCTTTTGATGAGGAACCTGATCGTCGAGCATCTCTTGATGCTAATGTTGGTCCTTCTCCTCTCCAGCCTAAATGGTGGGTTAAAACACTTGCGGATCTTCGAGATGATGAGCTCATCGATGGGAGAACTACTCAGAAAAAGAGCAAACCTACAGAATCAATGAACTTTGCTCTCATGGCCAACATTCACAGTGTGTTTGAACCACAAACATACTCAGAGGCTAAAGGGATTCCAGAGTGGGAACAGGCAATGCAATCTGAACACCAGAGCCTGCTAAAGAATAACACCTGGGTCCTTTCTGATCTTCCCCCAGGGAAGAAACCCATTGGCTGCAAATGGGTCTATAAAATCAAATACAAGTCTGATGGTACTTTGGATAAGTAAAAGGCTCGTTTAGTTGCAAAGGGCTTTTCTCAACATCAGGCCATTAATTATGAGGAGACCTTTGCTCCTACAGCAAAGATGAGCACTATCAGATTAGTCCTCACCATGGCAGCACAATTTGGCTGGAAGGTCCATCAGATGGACGTCAAGAGTGCTTTCCTAAATGGTAACCTACAGGAAGAGATCTACATGACGCAACCTCCTAGTTTGAAGGTTGCTGGTAAAGAACACCAAGTTCTCAAACTAGTGAAAGCTCTCTATGGTTTGAAGCAGGCCCCTCGAGCATGGTACATGAAAATTGATAAGTACCTCAAAGATCAAGGCTTCTAGAGGAATTCATTAGACTCAAATTTGTACATCAAGACTACTGACAGTGACATCATCCTTCTGGTTATTTATGTGGATGATCTGATCATCACTGGCAGTTCGGCATCTTTGATTCAGGAAATCAAATAGAGTTTATGACAGTCTTTTGACATGACTAACCTTGGGCTCATACATTATTGCCTAGGTGTTGAGGTTTGGCAACAATCTACTGGTATATTCATTTCTCAGTCCAAATATGCCAAAGCTCTGTTGGACAAATTTTGTATGCAGGATTGCAAAC
The DNA here is from genome assembly GCA_027943335.1 of Chamaecyparis obtusa. Lineage (NCBI taxonomy): Eukaryota > Viridiplantae > Streptophyta > Pinopsida > Cupressales > Cupressaceae > Chamaecyparis > Chamaecyparis obtusa. The sequence continues at coordinate 107,029 of BSBK01006719.1, read as the reverse complement.
CTGCATCTACACCCATGGAGAAAGGTTTGAAGTTATTAGCCAAGTCTGATTCTCCTCCAATTGATGATACCACATACAGGCAACTAGTAAACAACCTCATCTACCTCTCTGCTACTAGACCTGATATCAGCTTCGCAGTCAGCTACATCTCACGCTTTATGACAGCTCCTAAGGCTGATCATTGGATGGCAGCAAAGCATGTGCTTCGTTATGTGAAGGGCACTACTGATTATGGAATTCTCTACTCTCAAAGTCCTAATCCTAGACTCAGTGGATTCATAGACTCAGATTGGGCAGGCTTTGTTGATGATAAAAAGTCAACCTTTGGATATGTGTTTAATTTGGGATCCGGTGCCATCACTTGGATCAGTAAGAAGCAACATGCAGTTTCTCTCTCCTCTACAGAGGCCGAATATAGAGAGACAATTAGGGCAGGTTGTGAAGTTGTTTGGCTTCGTCGGATGCTTGGGGATATGCAAATGTCACCAGCAGGCCCGACCACTTTGTTTGTTGATAACGAAGCCATTATCAAGTTAGCTCGGAATCCAGTCTTCCATGAAAGAACCAAGCATGTAGATGTTCACTGTCATTACATTTGGCAATTCGTTGAAGACGGGACAATACATTTGCAGTATGTTCCTGCAACGGATCAGACTGCGAACATTCTCACCAAGCCTATTGGTCCAGACAAGTTTTCCAAATTCTGAGGACAGCCTGGTGTAGTGGATAGATTAACCATTAAAGAAGGGTATTAAATTAATATTTGTATGCTATTAATGGTTATCTATTATCTGTTTGTAAATATCTTGTAAATATTAGAATGTTTCTAATATTTAGTTTTATGTAGATAGAATAGAAAATTTCTATTCTTTACGATCGTTTCCTAAGGAAACATCGTCTATTCTTTTGTATATATAAATCATTCGATCTCTGTGAATATATCAAGTATTTTTACCAATTACTTGTTGTAATATGTTTTGAGTGAAGGGATTATTTTATTTATCAAAATAATGACTTACTAATTAGGGATGACATCCTAGATGTTAACCCTAAGGCAGCAAGAATTAATATTATGTTTTGATAACATTGAAGCCGACTGGAAAGCTATATTTGTGATAGCTGGTATAAAGGAAGGTATTTTGTAATACGAAATTGTTAGAATGATTTTGTATTGATGTGTAATGTTGTATTATGCAAAATCTGATATATGATCAAAGCAGTGCGAACTAATAGCAAATTTTGTGAAGAGCCTAAAAGACAGATCAGAATATTGAAGATATTCAGCAGCAGTAAAAGGTTTTTGTATTCTATCTTTTGTATTGAAGATTGTTATTGTATATTGCATGTTTGGACAATGGGCACATCTTGCATACATTCATATTTTGTAATGCCAACTCCTAACAGGGTTGAGGCCTTTAACAAGGCCTAAGTCCTCTATTAAGGACTGAGACACTATACGGATGTAATAGACTCCTAACAAGGTCAATATCTTTAACCAAATACTTTTGATTAGTGGATCATTTGTGGGTACCATCCCCACCGGAGTTTTCCCTTGGCCAGGGTTTCCTCAAGAACAAACATGGTGTTATGAGTTCCTTTATTTTATGGTTGGGTTTATTATTCAGTTTAGTTTCTTACACAAGTTACAAGTTAATTACATATATCCATAAGTGGGCAAAAGTAAAAGTTTGTGAAATACTGATTCAAACCCCCCCCCCCCGCCCCCTGCCCATTTAGTATTTCCTATTTCTAACAGTTTCCTTATCAACCTAGGATTAACTCTTAGTAATTTGATCATATTCTATTAGACATTGATTTTAGCCAAAAGGGCGACTAATATGTTTGCTGACTCATCGTGTGTCGAAAAAAAAAAGTAAACATTCATTGGACTCTTTATAATCTTAATTAAAATGAGATTCCATGCAGACAGAACCCTTCTTCATTTCTGCTAGGTATCAAATCAATGTGTTTCATTGTCATTTGATATGGATGGGCATACAAAGAAACATTGTTTGGTATCAAAAACACCCAAATTTGCTAGAGATAAGTTCAAAGATGCTAGCAAACAGTGTTTAAATTCAAATTATCCTTGAAAGGAAAATAAAATAACAGATGATTAGGTGAAAAGCTGTTACTTCCAAAAACCTTGCTAGGGCATTTCATTCAATGGCATGAGGAACTCGATTAAAATCAGAGAAGACATGGAACATACAAAAAGAAAATGCAAAAGAGAACTAAAAAGGTATGACAAAGATATGCAGATTTATAATGTATTAGAATGTCTGAAACATAACCGATCAAGAAAAAAAAATGTCTGAAACATGAAAAAAATTGAATCCACAGACTCAAAATCACTTTCAACAAATATTTTTCATAGATAAGACAGCTTTGTTAAGGGGAGACAAATTCTGAATGGAATCATGATTAATTTATTACTTATGAATGAATAAACTCCGTAAATAATCAGAAAGATGAAGGGATGATAGTCAAAATAGATATGAGCAAAGCCTATGACAGAATAATCTGATCTTTCCTGTATAAAATTCTGAGCAGAATATTCAGGATCAGATTTCATAGAAAGAGAAAAAAAATCATATTAATGTCCACAGATGACGAAAGTCAGACAATGGGACTCAATAATACAACCAGTTACAATAGAAACATAATAGGGTAAAAGGAGCAATAGCTCAAAGTCCAGACAAGTAACTAATACACTAGAAAGACATACTTACAAGATACACGAAGCCTTCTGATACATCAACAATTTTTCTCATTCTCTCTGTAGGAGTTGTTGGAGTTGTTAGAAGCACCTTGACAAATTCAGCCAACAAGAAACAATTATCATATATTCAAAGAAATTTACAATAGCAGGATTTTCCATTTTGTAATAGCAAAGAAACATTTTACTAAATGGTTAGGAAAGATAAAATTAAGAATGTTAGATTGTCATATATTAGGACTCAATCCTTGCTCAAATTTTATATACTGTGTCTATTAATATAGAACCATCCAATCAATGTGAGTGCAAAATATAAGTAGAAATTAGTCATAAAAAACACGGTAACTTATTGTAAAAGTCAAAGCAAGTAACTCATCAATAGACATCATTCAACATGAAAGTAACTCAACTGCAAAGTAAAACACAAATGCTTGGAGCATAAAAAATCTGCAGTCATTAAATCATTCAAGAACAAAGGCACTCCACATTAGATCCTATGAAGATAATCTTTTACAATACATTAAATTTGAAGATAAAGCTTTCATTGAAAGATAATATCAAGCATTTAGTGTCATGGTAAAAACACTTCGTTGGTGAGGCGGTCACCAAGGATGAAACCGCCACTGGGCTAATAAGCTTGCAAGCATGGTGCCATCATTGGGCTGTTGGCTCGCAGGTTTGGTTAAGTGAATTGTGGGGAATGATGGCCCCCCGAAAGTGGCCTCGTGGGAAGAGATCCTCCATAAGTGGTTTCTCTAGGATCAGACTACCTTATAAAACCAGAGATATCCAAACAAAAAAAGATAATATCAGCAATAGTATTCAATGGAAGGATAACCCTATCAAATATCATTCGTAAGCATGTTTGAAATACATGCATATTATTGGCAGGACATAGAATTAATTATCAATGTTTTGTAATTAAGGAATTTAAAATAGCAATTCAAATGAGATTCTTCCCAAGGGATTGATATCACCAAATTACCTATAAATTATCTATCGTAACGATGTCAGTATTAAGATGTTGGTTGTAATATATTTTGCTACACAACTAATATACATTCATTCTCCCACAATAAAGGGTGTTTCCATATGATAGCTCATCTTAGATGGTATCTTTATTTATTACTATATACACAAAGTGTAATGTCCCCATTTTTATGCCATATTATTTTGCGAGTGTTGGCAAGTCTTCAAGGTTTGTTGCTTAGTTACCGATGTGCTCCCTGGAGGTCTGGATGCGGAGGTGAAGGTGTGGTGGGTCCTGGCAGGATGTGCATCCGGAGGCATGTTCTTAAAAGCGTATATATTACGGCAACAATCAAAGCCAGACATAGTTGCCCTGTGATGGTTGTTCAATGCAGACTACAGTGTGTTGAGCAATGGTTGTTCAACACAGAACGCAACCCATCCTACACGCGCGATGGTGATTCATTTAATATTCAAACCACTAGAGCCCTACCGACATTCTCGTTATGCTCAATAACAAAGTCAACAAATTCCATTTGCCAATGCAAAAGATAACGGAGTGGGGTTCCATTCGTTGCGCTCGTCTATGTAATTTTATTTTAATAAAACTGCCCTAGCCTGGTTCCGTGCAAACTTTAATGCAAATTTGAACAAATTTTCTAGATTTTATGGAACTCACTTTGTTAGCCGTCAAGTTGTGTCACCGTCGGATGTTAGCCACCGACGGAGGTAAAGTTGGGTTACCGTCGGATGTCAGCCACCGACGGAGGTTAGTTAGTTGCAACGGTTGAGAAGGGTGACGACGTTTGGTTGCACCGCTTCGGATGTTATATGTATATTGTACTTGCTTATTGGAAGTATCACTGTCATTGTATTACTCTGAATGATTAATAAAAGCTATTGTGTTCTCTTCTATATATATATTATCTCTGTTGCATATCTTATTGATGGCTGTGAGTGTGCGTCTGTAACAAGTCTACCCTTCGGGTAAACATTTAGCGCCGTTGCCTAGACATACCCGGATGGCGAGTAGGCATAATGGGCTTACCCGTTAGTGCAATAAACCCAGAAGCCGAGGAAGCCCGTACAGAGTTGTACGACGGAGAGGATAATCTGGCACGTGACTTCCGAATTTTGTTTCAAATAGCTCTTGAAACTCACGTCCGAAGGGAGGCAACGAACGGAGACGTCCCTGCAGGCGTAGTGTAGGACGCAATTGGGGCGAACCCTGCAGCGAATCGGTTGTTGAACCAACTTCCACGGTTGCTGGCACAAGCAGCACTCGCACGACGTATTCGGCAAGAGGAAATTGACCATGAGGATCGCCGCCAGGAGATCCTCCGTGCATTCCACGCCCGAGAGCATCTTTCTCGCCGTCGGGAGGAAGGAAATGACAAACAGTAAAGTTGTTGAAGTTTGAAACGAAGGGGAACGGAACACAAAAATTCAATTGTAGTTCAATTGAGAATGTTGTAAACCAACATGAATTAATAAAAAAATAAGTGTTCTTTTTGATTGAGCAATGTGTATAGTCTGTCTTGATGCCCAATAATTTAAATAAAGATCAAAATAAGAAAGTGATAGATGACGAAGGGGAAGCTGCACAGAAGGCTTTGATATCCGCGCAGCAACGTGAACATCGGTGTAGGCTTAGGCAACTTGCCAAGGACCAGCTTGCCGGAGGGTTGCCTAAAGGGGACCTCGGAAGTGGCACGGAAGGTGCAGAAGCCGAATTGGAACAGTTCATTTCGCCAGAACATCGAAGGGTGCGGAGTAGTGAAGAATTAATCGAGGAAACACAAGCGTTGAAGACCTTCCTCCAGGAAGAACGAAACCGGTTTGAAAACTGGGTCCGTACACCACGTGCGGAAGACCGTGATCACGAAGGGAGACGTACGGCTGAGGGTGACGTTGACGGAGCAGAGACACACGGGAACCCTCCGTTGGAGCCCACGACTCCACATAACACAGTTCCACCGGTGACACAGGCACAACAAGTGCCACCAGTAAATACCGTACAAAGCAGCACAGTAGGGGTGGGTGCGGGTACCAGAGGCAGTGGTGCTGGACAACACACAACCCAACCACCTATGGCGACTCATAAGGAAAAACTACCCAAATTCCAAGGCGATGGAAAGGACGATCCAGTCCGACATTGCCGCACATGTGAAACAATTTGGGTAGCAAATGGAGTTACAAATCACGATGAATGGACGAAACAATTTCCAGCAACCCTCCGAGGGGTAGCAATTGACTGGTATTCCGACTTAGATAAAACCCAAGTGACCACTTGGGACCAGTTAAAAAAAAAATTTGAGAAAGAGTTCAGGCTCCTACGAGACGATAATGAAATCGTCTCCAAAATCTACGGAACCAAGCAAGGACCCAAGGAGACCGTATGGAACTACAGTCGCCGACTGAAAGAATTGGTAGGCAAAATGGAGAGTCCACCAGCCGATGGATTGAAGAAGCGATGGTTCGTCGAAGGATTGAAATCCAACCTTCGAAGGAAGATGAAGATAGTTCCTCCCCCTTCTTACATTGACGCCTACAACCGAGCGATGGACCTCGAAAGTGAACAGAAAACATCGCAGAAGAAGAAAAATGAGTCTTCTTCGTCGGAGGATGACAATACTTCAGGAGATGACAGCGGTAGTGACGGGAAAGCAAAGAAGAAAGTCTTCGCACTACAAAAGGACATGGAACGAATGCTCAAGGAATTTCGCAATATGAAGGGTAGCACCAGCCGGAACGACGAAGGAGAACTTTGGTGCACCGACTGCAAAGAGGCTGGCCACGCTAAGGGCGCATGCCCACGGAAGATGTTTTGCGATATTTGTCAATTGGCAGGTCACTCCACAAAAGAATGCCTGTTCAATATGAAGACACGAGGCCAACAAGTTATGTTCACACAGTAAGCTTCAGCCTCCGGAAATCAAAACACAGCCTCTTCTGGCGGATATAGGAATAATCGCCGAGGGGGAAGAGGAAATAGCAATAATGACGGAGGACGAAGCCGCCTTCAATATGATACAAGCGGAAGACCGATGATTCAATGCCACACGTGTAGTCAGTGGGGGCATTTCGCTCGGGACTGTCCGAAGGGAGAAAAAGCGCAATTTCTGTGCAAATGGTGCGGGCCTGGAGATCATGATGATACAAAATGCCCCAAACCGGGAGTGAATTTAATTAACATTGAAGGCAACGAGGGAGTGTTGGCAATCACCCGAGAACAAGCACGGAAAGCCACCTACCCACACCCAGAGATTGAAAAAAAAAGAGTATCGAAGACGAGGGAAGATATTCAGATGGCCCAACAGAACGAAATGGATGATGCCGTGGGAACTTCCGAGGGAAGTCACGGGGAACGGATATTAAGGCAAATTATGCAAACAGAAATTCCAGTACAACTGGGAGATCTTTTGACAGTGGCCCCACAATTAAGAATGGCCCTACTCAATGCGGTACCATCGCCGAACAAACAGAGGACAACCACCACGACAGCAAACTCTCTCGAAAAGGGAAAATCCGTGGAGGATCCCATGTTATTGGCACTTAACACGGGGAGGCACCCGGTAGTAGTAGAAATGGGAATCTTGGGCACAATACTCACGAACACTATCATTGATGGAGGATCGGGGGTCAACGTCCTACCCGAAGAAACCTGGAAGAAGCTTGGACAGCCAACACTATGGCCGCCGACTTTCCAGCTTGTAGGCGCAGACTAGCATGGAATTAAACCAATAGGCACACTGATGGCTCAAAAAGTGATGATTGGCACCCAACCATTTGTTATGGACTTTATTGTTATTCCAGTAAAAAAGAAGGGATACGACGCCCTCTTGGGGAGGGGGTGGCTAATACAAGCAAGAGCTAAGCACGACTGGAAGCGGAACGTCATTTCTATGGAGAGAGACGGCCGGAAATTCACCATTGATTTGAGAAGTCAATTGGTGAGTGAAGACCTGGCGTCCTCGTCGGGATCAGACACAGACGAAGAAATTGACAAAGGAAGACAAGAACCGAACAAGGAAGGTGTATTACAAATAGAAGGATACTCTGACGATGACATGGATTCACTAATAGGGCTGTTCCATTGGCAAATGGAGGATTATGAGCTAAGACAATGTAACATGCTGGAGATAGAGGACAACGAAGAAAACCAGATAGGGGACGAGGAGGAGCCTACATTTCCGCCACAGTACGAGGAGTACAAAGAGGGGGAGCTTCAAATCCAGGAAACCCCAGCACACCAATTCGACAGAGAGAAACCCATTAAGTATGAAGAACCAACAGTAAAGCCCACGAATTTAGGAGATGACACCAACCCGAAGAACATTCTAATAGGGGATGACTGGAACCCCATGTTGAAAACCGCGGCATTTAAAATTTTCACAGAATACAAGGATGTATTTGCCTGGACCTACAAAGACTTAAAGGGGGTACCGCTGGAAGTGTGTGTCCACCGAATCCCACTCGTCGAAGGAGCAGTCCCCGTACGGAAACGTCCGTACAGAATGAACAAAAACTATGCGGCCCGGGTTAATGAAGAGATCGGAAAGATGCTTGATGCAGGTATAATATTCCGAGTACAGACGAGCGAATGGGTCTCCCCCATTGTGATCTCACTGAAGGACTCCACCCAAATAAGAATATGCGTGGACTTCAGATGTCTGAACGCTATTACAGTCAAAGATCCCTTTCCAATTCCCTTCACGGATACCATCTTAGAGGAAGTTGCTGGTCACGAAATCTACTCCTTTATGGATGGATTTTCAGGGTATAACCAAATATCAATAGCAGACGAAGATAAGCTGAAAACAACGTTCGTGGTAGAAAATGGAGTATATGCTTACAACAGGATGTCGTTCGGGCTTTGCAATGCCCCAGCAACATTCCAACGAATAATACTGCACATCTTTGATAAAATGTCGGTAGGCAACTTCAAAGCCCTTTTGGATGATTGGTCTATCTACAGTACAGAAGATACCCATCTGGTGGCCCTTCGGGAATGTATGGAAAGATGCCGACGGGCACGGTTGGCGCTTAACCCTAAGAAGTGCAGATTTATGGTCCCACAAGGGAAACTGCTCGGGCATATTGTATGCAAAGCCGGACTAAAAACCGACCCAGACAAGATCCAGGTGATCCCCGAAATGAAACCCCCCACAGATGTTACGGGACTCAAGTCATTCCTCGAACACATCGGGTACTATCGAAAATTCATTAAACAGTTTTCTCACGTGTCTCGTCCGATGGAACAACTAACCCGGAAAGGAGAACCTTACAATTGGGGGTTAGAGCAAAGGGACGCATTCAAAGACCTTAAGGTCAGGCTAGTCGCTGCACCTATCTTGGCATTCCCCGACTGGGATAAAGAGTTCCATGTGCATGTGGATGCCTCCAATTTTGCGATTGGAGCCACGCTGGCACAGACGGGTGATCACGGGCTAGATCACCCCATATACTTCACAAGCAGGCTCCTTTCGAAGGCAGAGAAGAACTACTGTACAACAAAAAGAGAAGCGTTGGGGATGGTATACGTGGTACAAAAATTCCGACATTACTTGCTCGCCACTCCATTCACATTTTTCGTGGATCATCAGGCCTTAATGTACCTGGTAAACAAACCACTTATTCAAGGACAAGTAAGTAGGTGGTTGCTTCTCCTGCAGGAATTCACATTCAACATCATTGTACGCCCCGGAAAAAGTCACATGTGTGCAGATCACTTATCACGACTCAAATCCGAGGAGCCACCAGAAGGGGTAAATGATGACTTTCCTGACGCTCATCTCTTTCGTATTGTTGTTCTTCCTCCCTGGTACACAAGCATTGGAGAATTGTTATCCACAGGACAGTTCCCAGAGGGAATGCCGCCTGGCGAACGAAGGAAATTAGTACTCAGAAGTAGGACGTTCCAACTCATTAATGGGTTATTATACAAAATGGGACCAGACGAGGTACTTCGGAGATGTGTGATGGAAGAGGAAGTCCAAGGCATTCTCAGAGAAGCCCATGAGGGTCCCGCAGGAGGCCATATGGGACCCGATACGACAGCAAGGAAGGTCTTACTAGCAGGCCTGTGGTGGCCCACTTTGTATAACGATGCACGAGAATGGGTAACGAGCTACGACACCTGTCAAAGAGCTGGGAAACCTCTCAAGCGGGATTTTATGCCATTAAATCCGTCTAATGCTCAGGAATTGTTCGAGAGATGGGGTTTAGATTTTGTGGGACCACTAAAACCAAGCCAGAGGAGGAGGTGCTGGTATATTGTGGTGGCAACGGAATATCTTACAAAATGGGTTGAAGCTCGGGCCTTGCCAGACAATTCTGCAGTCAGCACAGCTAGGTTCATATATGAACAGATTATTACAAGGTATGGCATCCCCATTCAACTCATAAGTGACAGGGGCGGGCATTTCGTTAATCACGTGATACGATTGCTCACTACAGAATTCAAAATTTTTCACTCACTCTCAAATCCCTATTACCCGAGGGCCAACGGGCAGGCGGAAGCCACGAACAAGATTTTAGTGTCTGTGATTTACAAGTCCTGTGGAGTCGAAGGAGAAGATTGGGAAGAACGACTTCCCTCAGTTCTATGGGCGTACCGCACGTCATATAAAGTCACTACGGGACATACTCCGTTCCAATTAATGTTTGGCCAAGAGGCTGTGGTCCCCGCAGAGTTTATGGTGCCAAGTCTACGAATAGCACTCGAAAACAGATTAGGCAACATGGAAAGTCTTAGAGAATGTTTCCATGCTCTCAACAAACTGGATGAACGACGGATGTTGGCACAATGGGCAACCGATGTCGCACAGCAGCGTCGGAAGCACTGGCATGACAAGCATCTCCGTCACACCCGATTTGCTCCAGGACAACTCGTACTGAGGTATAATGGCCGAAACCAGATTAAACCCGGCAAGTTCAAGGTGAAATGGTTAGGCCCTTATCAAGTTTGGGAAGTCAATACCAACGGGGCGATTAAGTTGTCCTCGATCGACGGGGTACCCATAGCCGATGCAGTTAATGGATCGAAATTGAAGATTTACCATGATCGGTTCCACAATAGAGTGCCAAATGAAAAATAAAAATAAAAATTAAAAATAAAAAATAAAAAAAAAGAACACATGCCGTACGGTGGAGTCCACCGTCTTACAACCCCAGCACCGTCCCCTATTTGAACCGCAGCCGCACGAGAAAGAAACACAAAAAGGAGAACACGAGCGCGGAAGGAGAAGAGTAGAAGAGGGATAAGCCGGCCGGCGGAGGGAGGAAGTAGATAGCAGTGCCGAGGGGAGGAAAACATAACAGGAGGCAGACGAAGCGAATGCCAACGCGGAGGGGAAGCCAACCGCCGGGTAGAACACACCGCGGGTAAAGGCGAGGAGGCAAGCCGGTAGTGTTTAGGGTGAATTGAAACCGCACGGGTGGAGTCACAAAGCACGGTGAAACAAGGGTGAGTTGAAACCGCACGGGTGGAGATACAAAGCACGGTGAAAGATTAAAGTAAACCGAACCGCTTGGCGGATAGGTTCGGAGGTGCCATATTTGGCAATTGGGAATTGGTGAAAGGCGGCGAAAGTCACAATTGAAAAAAAAAATAGAGAGAAGACGTGTTCGCAGAGAGTGGTGGTCGAATGGTAGACACTTGACAGTGCAGCAGGAAGGAGAGCAGCCCGAACAGTAACAGAGGGGAAGATCACCGTACGGGAACTACGAGCACATAGCCGCCAAAGAAAGAGGAAAATCAGTACGGTAAAGTATATAACGGATTCTTGAATTTTAAAACAATCAAAGGATACATTCAGCAGGAAAGCGAAATAACTGGAAAACGCAATTACAGGCAGGGAGCTTAGGGAAAAAAGAGATGAACAGGCAGGCTACTGTTCTACCATCGGGGGTGAAGATTGCGGGGCATCATCAGGCAAGTGGGAGCAGTGGGAAGAAACTGAAGCCTGCGCAAGAGGAAAAAGGGAAAAATTTTGTCACCTATCAGACCATAGCATTCGAAGGACTTAATGGGCTGGAGTGTAGGACATGGTGGAAGGAGACTCCAGAGGATGATGAGGTAAAGAAGTTTCTACGGCAGGCAGGGGTCCATTGGGCTATCCAAATGCCCTTGTTTCCTGTGCGTAATCTGGAGACCACCTTGAGGATGATGATTCAGTGTTTCGACAGACAGACGAGGACAAGTACATTCATGTATCGGAAACACATGCTTACAGTTTCCTATGGCCCGGAGGACTTCACACGAGTCTTTGGTATCCCAGGACGTAATGGACAGAAGGTGGATACCACCAAGCAGAAGATGTCCACAGAGCGGAAAGAGTTTTGGATAAAGCGTGTCTGCCGTCGGCTTACTCCAGCAGAATTGGAAACAGTGGTAAATGCGACCAAGGCACGAGGGCTGAGGAGGGAGTACATAGCAGAGGGTGCTTGGCGTTGTATTCTTGATGTCCTCAAGAGTAGGCTGACTGGTTCGAGCCATGCATCCGACATTGCTCTCCCATAGATAGTCTACATGCAGGGGTTGATGAACGGGGTGGTCTATGACTGGGCTTCGGTGTTGGCGGAAAGAATGTGGGAATTCATGACGCTGCAACACCGCACTTTTTATATGCCCCATTACGCTATTGGACTATTTCTTGAAGCCGCACTGAGACAAATGCCTGCGGACGAGTTGGAGCTCAAGCCGCAAGGCAAGCTCATGGGAGGAGCTCCGCTGGTGTTCTACTGGCAATATTTGGATATGGGGAGTGCAGTCAGTGGATAGAAACGAAGGCGGCACATGGTGGTCGAATCCGACCAAGAGGACATTGATAGCGGCCGAGAAGCTAGTGAAGAATCTTCCGCTGCGGACTCAAGCAAAGAGGACATAGTACGGTTTGCACCACCAGTGTTATCTCCCTCGGCCCACTTAACTTCGGCACCACTAGTGAGTTCTACAGTTCCTTTAGTTGAGTCTCCACCGGAGGAGGCAGCCACAGACATTCTAGGGGAAGGAGATCCTGAACCTCTGCCGGAGGTAGCAGTCGCATCAGAAGAGGAAGAATGCGGAGGTATTCAGGACATTGGAGAGGGTCAGGTCCGAAAGGAAGTGATTGGGTCGGATGCTATAGTGACTATGGATGCTGCACTCTTGCGGGATCCCTCACCACCTCAGGACTCTGTGCAGATGGGAGCTATGCGTTCTTGGATCAGCCGACGATTTCAGTTGGTTCCAACTCCACCACCAGCAGTAGTTCTCTCTCCTCGACGGGAGGACCCGTAGGAGGTGATTGGAGTAGAGTCCGCAGATGTCAGAGTGGCAACAAATGATCTCTCTCCTTTCTCTAAGGAGGACAGGGCTGTGGCGAGGGGCGAGGTGGCTAGGGAGGCACCTTGTGGAATTGAATTGGCACGCCCAACAGCCCTTACTAGTCCTAGGGCATTGGAAGGAGAAGATGTGGAGACCTATTTAGCAGACATGGTCACTAGAGGACGTCGGTTGGTGGCTGTAGCAGAGTCCCGAGCTGTTGCAGCTATTGTTGAGGATTTGAGACGCCTCCTAGCCTTTGCCCGAGTAGGGTGTGGTGCAGCATTTGCCGCTTGCTTTGAGCAGGGGTTATGGCCTGATGGGGAGACTACCGAGATGTTGGCTGCCTGGGCGGTTCCTACACCAGTCATTGAGAGTGAGGTAGCATCTCTTGTTCGAGAGTTGGAGCAGACTTTCAGGGAGGGGTACTACGCGTTGAGGCGATCTGAGTATGTCTCGTCTAATCGGGAGACTGCATTGGTGGCCGCGCAAAGAGCTCAGGCGGAGCTAGGCACCAAGGTGGAGGCAGTAGAGAGAGACTTATTCCAGCGTACCCAGGAGTTGATGGCTGAACAGGCAGCACAGGCCGCTCTAGAGCAATGATTGGCAGCGGCACAGGCAGAAAATGAAGCAAAGGAAAAGGAACTATTGGAGGCTACGATGATGATTAAGTCCGCCTTGGAGTTCCAGATGGTAGCTGAAGCACAGTTGCAGACTCGGACCACACAGGTTTATGAGCTTCGGGCTCAGTTGGGATCGTCCACCACAACAGTTCCTTCAACGGAGCAGCATGCTTCTTCATCAGGGACGCTCCCTCTACCCCACTTTCCTTCTCAGTCTTAGCAGTAGAAGTTCATCATTCCTATTTTGTTGTTCTGTCCCGGACATTTTGTTGTCGTCCGGAGACGACTTTTCTTAAGGGGGGGATGATGTTAGCCGTCAAGTTGTGTCACCGTCGGATGATAGCCGCCGACGGAGATAAAGTTGGGTTACCGTCAGATGTAAGCCACCGACGGAGGTTAGTTAGTTGCAACGGTTGGAAGGGTGACGACGTTTGGTTGCACCGCTCCGGATGTTATATGTATATTGTACTTGCTCATTGGAAGTATCACTGTCATTGTATGACTCTGAATGATTAATAAAAGCTATTGTGTTCTCTTCTATATATATATTATCTCTGTTGCATATCTTATTGATGGCTGTGAGTGTGTGTCTGTAACAAGTCTACCCTTCGGGTAAACACACTTCATATTATGACAAATAGAAGATTTCAAATGCTGAACTTCAAACCACAAGAATAGTATTGTATCTCCAGTATTATAATTTATTAATAACGTTATTACTTATTAACAATAGCCTTACGCCCAACAAAATGATTTCCTTAAACGATTATACTTGCCCAACTTAATTATCTTGCAATTATATTACATATTATATTTCATTATTATTTATCTTTTTATTTATTTTTTATAATTAATTTGGTTATTGTTATATTTAATTATTATTATTTATTATAAAACTTTATTATTTAATTATTAGTTTATTATTAAATCCTATTTCAACCGAAATCACACATGAATTCACTTACATATATATATATATATATATATATATATATATATATATATATATAACGAACCCAAACGCATCCAAACCCCCCCCCCAAAAAAATCACGCATCCACACACCCAATTTTCGTACCTGCATCCACATCCGCACCTGAATCGGTAACTTAGGTTTGTTGCAAGTATCCAACTAAGTTGGTAGAGCTTCAACATTCTTGGAGAGCTCAATTTAGGGTTTTCTTTGCATCTGATGGTGGTTTAAAGTCTTGTTGGCTTTTGAGTTTGGGGTGACATTCTTTGTAGCGGTTTGCACCTTCTAGGTTATTCTCCACAATCCTTGGAAGATATTGCTATTTCTAGTAAGTGCTCATTAGTTTCTTATTAGCATCTTCAGTTTCAATTTTCGATGTCTTGGTGGTGCTTTTCACAAAGTGGTTTGGATTATTTAATTATTTACATTAAAGTTATAATGTAACATTTTAATATTCACTTATAGTGTTTAATAAAGTGATGTTATGTCCCCCAATTGGATGCTTAGGGAAATGGAAAGAGGGGATTTTAAGTTGTTTTAAAATGTTAAAAGGACCTTTTTCAGGGAAAATGAAATAATTTTAAATTTTAAATGTCTCTTATTCTCTCCAACTCTAAATAAAGGGGTTTCGGCTCTCTTTATTTTGTCAAGTTGCAAACGTACCGAGATTTTTATAGGAGGGAATCGAGAAATTCTTCCGAGGTTGATTGTGGACGATAACCCTCATTAGTATCCATTGGCTTTAATGATGAAAAATCCATTTGAGCTAGTTTGATGTGTTCACACAAGAGATGTTGAGTTTTTGATAGCTATGAGATAGATCTAGTACTCGTGATGATATCCTTTGTCTCTATCCAACGTGTCCTTGTTGGTGTTGTGCATATTCCTCTTCAAGTTTGTTATCTAAGTTTATCTTCTGGCATCCAAAATCAAGCTTCATCATGTCTCCTCTTGTCTTCATGCATGGCTGGAGTATATTTCATTTGTTCGTATGTTGAGTTGGCATCATTGAAGTATCTTCAGCTGTGTCGGGAGTTCGTGTTCCAACTTTGTTATGATGTGGCGACGGTTCTCCTTCATGCCCGTCGGTGATTATTTATGGCTCATTAAAAGTTTATTATGTGTGCCGCTTCATTTCTTTTGTAACGGCTCACACTTGGGCATGATGGCGTCGCTTCAGCTATGCCCGCTCTTATGTTCATTGCTAAGAGAATACAACTGTTGTGCATGGTCGGTGTGTGTAATTTCAGTTGAGAGATTTCATTACTTGTGCAGTTTTGTGTGTGCCCACTATGGTGTGTCATCTGTGATCACAACATTTTGTATTTGATAAAATCATTTGCAGTATCAGATATCAGACTTAATGATTGAAGGAAGTTTCATCTCAGCAATATCGGGAATTTAGATTTAGTGATCAAACGAATTTTTTGTATCGACTGTGGTCAGTAAGAACTGAATACTGTTAGTAATATTATCACATTTGATTACATATTGAGTTTATATCTGTGAAGATACCTATGCGAATCATGTAGCAATTCTTAGTTGTTTATTTTTATTATGATCATTGGCTGATCATTGAATGTTGAAATCATCAAAGGAGGGCAGAGATTTTGTAATTGATTTTACAAAAGCTGAATAAAGGATCTATCTTTCTGTGGGATGGGTTGTTTCCCTCGGTGAGGAGGGCTTTTCCCAAGATAACTTCTAGTGTTATCTTTTGTTTCAAATTATTGCATTTCATTTTGTTGCTATATTTTATTTCTGGTTTAGAAATTCAACATGGTATCAAAGCGGGTATGAGAAATTTGATCCAGAACCAGAAGTATCTAGTTATTTGTGTTATTTGATTCTCTTCCAGTTGTTCGTTTTCAACATGTGAAAATGGTGAATGGTTTGAAAGTTGAAGATACATTAGAAGGCTCCTCAAATTTCTCTTCATGGAAGCCTAGAGTTCTTATTGCACTTGAAGAGAATGACCTTCTAGATTATGTTAATTCTAATGTTGCGGGGCCATCTGATGAAGCTGAAAGAACTCAGTGGAAAAAGAATAAGATCATGGCTAAGAAGATTATGATCAATTCAGTTAAGGATCATTTGATTCCCGATATCTCAAAATTGGAATCAGCCAAGGACATGTTTCAGACACTCAAGGACCTTTATGAGTTCAACAATACTAGCAGAGATCTAGCCCTGAGATGTCAATTGTTGCATGCAAAAATGGCTAGAGGTCAATCCGTAGTTTCATATTTTATGAAGATTATTGAGTTAAAGGACCAGCTTAGTAGAATTGGAGAGTCTTTTGCAGATAAGGATTTAGTTATGCTTGCTATGAATGGACTTCCCCGCTCTTGGGAGTCTTTCATTCAAGGTGTCAGTGGGAGAGATGAGTTTCCAAAATTTATCATAAAGATTAGAAGCACGAGGAAATGGACGTAAAAGTTATCATGAAGATGATCATGTACTTGCAGCCCACACTTCTAAAGGAAAAGGGAAGAAAGAAAACTTCAAAAGATTCAGAGATAAAAACTTTGAATCGGCTCCTGACTCCAAGAAAAAGAAAAGGGCGACAAATATGGTCACTTCGCTAGAGATTGTACCTCTAGACCAAAGCCTCAAGCAGCTGCTGCAAATGTAGAAATATCTTCTCCTCAAAGAGAGTCAAGTGAAAACTCTAAGGGATTCTTATTTATTTCTGCACTCTATAGCAATGTACCAACAAATAGTGATACACAACTAATTGACAATGGAGCATCTCGTCATATTACTGGTTACAAAGAACACCTCTTCAACTTGAAAGAAAAGGATTCTCATCTTCAAGTCATCATTGGTAATGATGCAAGTTACTTTGTTAAGGATGTTGGTTCTACATCTTTTAAATTAGATTCTGGAATTCCACTTCACTTGAGTGATGTTCTCTTTGTGCCTGGTATTAAGAGGAATCTGATATCTATATCAGCATTAGAAGACAAAAGTTATTATGTTGCCTTTTCTGATGGAAAGGTTCTTGCATGGAAAAAGAACTCCAACATTCAATCAGCTCGTGAGATTGGAGTTCGTCATGACAGCCTCTACAAGCTTTCAGCCCGTCCCATTCAAGCTTTAGCTCATGATACTTCAAATTCAAGTGATCTGTGGCACAAGAGGTTTGGTCATCTTAGTTTCAGAACTTTATCCTCTATGGAAAAGGTTATGGTTGGACTTCCAAAGCTGAACCAAAATCATGAAGGAGTTTGCAAGGGATGTGCTCTAGGTAAAAACATAAAAAGCACTTTTCATAGTAGTGAAAGTAAAGCTAAAGAAATCCTAGAGTTAATTCACTCTGATTTATGTGGTCCTATGTCAGTTGCTTCTCTTAGTGGCTTTTGGTATTATGTTACCTTCATAGATGATTTTTCTCATAAGTGTTGGATTTACTTGCTTAAGTCTAAAGAATTTGATGAAGTGCTATCCCGCTTTAAAGAATTTAAAGCACTTGTTGAAAATTTATCTAATAAGAATATTAAGATTTTAAAGTCTGATAATGGAGGAGAATGTGTCTGGTATCTTTTATAACTTTTGTGTTGAAGCTGAGATTAAGAGGGAGTTTTGCGTCCCTTAAAATCCTCAACAAAATGGTGTAGCTAAAAGAAAGAACAAGACAATTGTTGAGGCAGCGAAGGCTATGATCCATGATCAAAGCCTTCAAACTTTTCTATGGGCCGAGGCTTGCAAGACAGCAGATCATATTCAAAATCGTAGCAAGTATGGTCACAAGACCAATGAATGTTGGTCAAGTGCCAAAACTGTGTCCAGTGGAAGCAGGGGAAGCTTCAAGGGCTACTACTACGCATGCAATAAGTTTGGACACAAAGCTGATGAATGCAGATCAAAGACAATGGCATTTAGATCCCCAAGACGGGTATTCAGCAAGAGAAACAAGAACCGGAGCACAACCAACTGTGCAAACTGTGGGACGCACAATCACAATGACTCCTGGTGCAAATCACCCAACAATAAAAGGGTGAATCCATGGAAGGCAACCGGGATAGTCTGTTACTCTTGCAACAAAGCAGGACACCTAGCGAAAGAGTGCAGGAACCAGTCAATGAGCAAAAGGAAAGAATCGGTCAAACCGGTGGAGAAGCCCTCATCCTCAAATGAGAAGATCAAAAAGGAAGAGAAGACTCAAAAAACAGTCAGGCAGATTTGGTTCAAAAAGGAATCAAAGAGCTCCGCTGAGGAGAAGACAGAGGAAAGATCATCATCGGCCGATGGTGATATCTCTTCAGCTAACTGAGCCTACAGGGTTTAGGGGTAGCCGGTAGCTCATCTACCGTTCCTGGTAGGACTGGTGAGAGTCAAACTCACTCAGTCTACAAGGTTAACCGGTCAGGTAAGCATTGATCAACCGAGATAAGAACAACCGAAAAAGCCAGAATACCGATTGGCGAAAGCAGAAAGAAAGGTTAGGTAAGCCAATTAATGTTGTAGCCGTTTAAAAATAGTTACCGTTTGGTAATTACCATTATGCCCTAACCCTATAAAAAGAAAGAAGGATTACTCATTTAGTTTTACTTTGTGATTTTGTGATTAACAAATCTTCTGTTGAGTAATATTCTTGCGCTTTGATCATTGTGAGCTATTGCCTGTTCGACAGATCAAGCTTCTTTCTGTTAACCGATTGTTAGCAATGGCATCTTCATCCTCTACGGTGAAGCTGATCAAGGGAAATCAAGTGGACCGACCTGCATATGACATTATGGCGGTTCAAAATAGGGAAAACGATATGGCTAGTGCGTTGTTGTATGTGCCAACCAGAGTTCTCATCACCAAAAACGTCACGGTGTTCATTCACGCTAAGCAGGAGGAACTGAGAGACACCTATATTCAAAGCGAGTACTTCTCGCTATGTGAAGAAGGAAGACTACCTGATAAGTACGCCAAGATGGTATCATCTGGACTTATCAATGGAGTATGCTACCCAACTGTCTTTCGGGAAGACCAAATTCGACTGGTTCTAAGTCGTCTTCACGAACCGGGTTTCTGGCTAACTATTTAGCTTTCTATTCATACTCATGTTTCCATATTATTGTTACTAACGTCTTTCTTGCAGGTTCATTCTTAAGGAAGCAAATTCTGAAATACTAAAGAATACAAGTGATAATCAAAATATACATATGATATTTCAAGATATAAATTAACAAGAAAATTAATCATAAATAAACAAATTAATTATTGATGAAATATAAGTATTTCATCTATGACTAAGAAAAGAGATATAGAAAATTAGTGTGCTGAAAAGCTTAAATGAGAAATTTATGTAAGGTCCCGACAGGGGACATTACAGTGGTATCAGAGCATGATCTTGCCATCCTGTAGGGTGAAGATTAAAGCAAGGATCCGCATAAAAGATAAAAGATTGATCACGATTCATGAGTCAAGAGCATAGTGATGAAGATACATCTTTCCTAACAGTAGCCTATTATAGGGGTTGGTCAACAAATGTAACAAGGCCCGTGTTATGTGTATGCATCGTGTTTGCTCCGTGTTATCATGCATTAATGTGTCTACTTCGTGTCTTCATACATTTATATGTATACTTTGCGTTCAAATGCATACTTCATGTGTGACTCTATTTTTCATAAATAGAAGAGTAATAAATTCGTTACAAGTAGAAAATTGAATTCGTCAGGCCTTATTGGATCCAGTAATCATCATAGGGATAACTTACATTTGAATTAATCATACATCTTGGTTATAAGGGGGGAATAAATATGACGATGTTTATTGCTTGAGGACAAGCAAATTTGAGAGGAAAGGACTGTCATGTCCCCCTATTTGAAGAACTCTAGTGCAATATTCTCGTCTTGTTTTGTAGAATCTCTTAAAACAAAATATAAAAATAATGAAATTCAATTAGAACTTTAATAAAAAGAGTGAGAACAATATAATTAACGTATTAAATAATTTATAATAATATATTATTAAATATTAATTAATATAATATTGAATTAGTACAAGTTATAATACAATAATAATATTGATTATATAATAATCGAAATATAAGAGTTGATATATTGAGCATTAATATATATATCAATATATTATTAATGATATATATTAATAATATATATGTAATTATAATTAACAACATATAATTATTATCAATAGATAATAATAATATATTGTTAACATATTAATAAATCATATGTTAATATTGTGATTAAATAATTAACAAATAAATATAATTATGCTTATAATAATAATGATAATAAAAAGAAATAAGATAATTTATTTTGAATATAATTATATATTATGAAAATGATAATATAATATATAAATATAATATTAAAGTAATTAAATAATGATATAATCAAATATTATAATATAACTTTAAAATATGTAATAATATACATATTATATGTTAAAATATAATAAAAATAACAGATAAAATTTATCAAAGATTATCAATAATCTGTTGCTAGACAGTGGACGATGTTAGATTATACAGCGATTAATAAATAAAGTAGGTGCTTCTTGGAAAGGCACGATAATAAAAGTCAGACAGCAATCATATTGTTCATACCGATATGTGTAATTGTTACACTGAGGAGCGATAATATGAGAGAACTGTCAACTAAACAACTATTATTTAAGGCTTAAACTGATAATCCTCAAATATGAAGAAGCACGATACTAAGAACTAATTAGACATCGATTATGAAGAGAATTAAGAAGGAAGTATTGGATATAAAAACAATGAAGTCTGATGGACAATAATAATAGTTATGAAGAGCATCACTTAGTAAGAGTTATGTCCCATCACTTGTGAAGGGGTGCAACCCATTCCATTTGCAAGATATAAATGGGAAGTCAAGCACACTCCATTCGGGGGGCTGGAAAGGAGATTATACACTGCAACATATATATGCTACCATGAGATTATAGACTCCATTGGGGGTTAGATTACGGTGGAAGCAATGACAAATATGAGTAAGCACCGCAACCAGAATTCCATACACAACGTATGCAGAATATTTCACAATATAGAATGATCGCTGCTATATATACATCAAAGAAGTGCCGCTGAATATGGGAAACCATACTCAAGGGCAATACTTAGAATTTAAGAAGAATGCAGGGAGAAAACAGGAAAGAGAAAAGGCAATCAGCGCACGGGGAAAATCGACAGTAATAAGTAAGTACTTT
Organism: Chamaecyparis obtusa; assembly: GCA_027943335.1. Taxonomy (NCBI): domain Eukaryota; kingdom Viridiplantae; phylum Streptophyta; class Pinopsida; order Cupressales; family Cupressaceae; genus Chamaecyparis; species Chamaecyparis obtusa. The sequence goes on along the minus strand of BSBK01006719.1, from coordinate 85,251 downwards.
CAATTATATTTATATATATATATATATATATATATATATATATATATATATATATATTTCAGATTCTTTTAATGATTCAGAATTAATATAATTTGGATTTTAATGATTCAGATTTAATATAAAATATATATATATATATATGACCAAGTTAATCATTCACAATGTATATAATATTCAATAGAGGATAATTTCATAAATAATGTTATTTCAAGTTTGTAAGTAATAATTCATTAATGATAGTATTGACAATGTAATTTTCTTATCAAAAGTAATAATAAAAGAGAGCTCTCAAGGGAGATTAAAACCTCCACTAAGCCAGTGTACACTGATGACCCACATATGCATACGTACTAAGCCTTGGATAGAGGAAAGCTCTTCCAAGAAGAGGAATAGACCTATGGTCAGCCTATAAGCCCCAAGTGATGCGCTCCAGAGGACGACAGCAAGATTTAATCAAGGACACAAGGGTCCTTATTAAGGTTAATGCGCCCGACCTGGTAGATTTTGCTCGGGAAGTCCCTAAGGATGCGCTCCAGAGGAAGACGGCAAGATTTAATCAAGGACACAAAGGTTCTTATTAAGGTTAATGCGCCCGACCTAGTAGACTTTCTTTTGGAGGGGTTAATTAGTTGGGGTAGATAATTAATTATTTAGCTTTCTGTTCATACTCATGTTTCCATATTATTGTTACTAACGTCTTTCTTGCAGGTTCATTCTTAAGGAAGCAAATTCTGAAATACTAAAGAATATAAGTGATAATCAAAATATACATATGATATTTCAAGATATAAATTAACAAGAAAATTAATCATAAATAAACAAATTAATTATTGATGAAATATAAGTATTTCATCTATGACTAAGAAAAGAGATACAGAAAATTAGTGCGCTGAAAAGCTTAAATGAGAAATTTACGTAAGGTCTCAACAGGGGACATTACATGCAATCAGATCACTAAAGAAGACCTTCAAAGAGTGATCGAATACAGTGACCAAGGGGAAGCATTAACCCTAAGGACCATCTCCAACGCAGTTGTCACAAAGTTAACCAAGTCGAGATATGATGGTCGACTCATGACTGTCAACGACATTGAGGACGATGGAGTCCATTTTGCATCTGTTGTAATTGGCTACAATGTTTATCAGTCGAGCAATCTTAACAGCATACCGGGTGGAGCAATTCACGCCGCACACCGCATAATGTATGATAATGCTCAATACGACATATGTTCAATGCTTCGAGGGCAAATCTTTGAAAATATGAAGAAGCTCGGAGTTGTCAAGAAGAAATCCATGAAGTATGGAACCCTGCTAGTATGTCTGTACTTCTACTATTCAAACTTCTTCCCGGGAATCGGAAAAGTGACTTGGGGAACCGATAGACCAGTCATCCATCAAATCAGTGAAATGGCCAACCAACTGGGAAACCAGTTAAATAGAGTAATGAATAAACACTTTGAGGCATTTCAACTACGAATGCATGCAAAGGAGAGGGTGCCGTCAACCATTGTCGACGAATACAAAGACGATGTACACTTTCTAGTTACCACTGATAACTACATAATTCAAGCCATGGAACCGAGAACCATGTACGCTCCTAAACTAGGCTACAAGATCACCTAAAAGGCTGCTAAGGCATATGCAGATGCCTTGACCGAGGCGGATCTAGATCTCGGTGCTTACCGGTTCGGTACCCATGAAGAGATCCAGGAGAATCTAAAGAAAAGGGCACCAATCAAGAACGTGTATGTCAAAAGGACACCCACGCCAAAGAAGAAACCGGTCAAAGATCAACCCAGGGCTCAAAGGAAAAGAGCACAACCGGTAACAAGCACTCAAGAGGAAGATCCCGAGGAAACAGAGACTGAAGACATTGTTCCTTTAATCAGAAAGAGGAAATCAAGAAAACCGGTAAAGGAGGATCCACCTAGAAGTAGGAAGCCCACAATTGATGAATTTGTGGCAGGATTGAAAGAACTTGGCGGAATGGGTGGTGTCAAAAGAAGATACAATCTGGCAAATGAAGAAGATAGAAGGAAAATTGAATCAGTAGTGTGAAATGACCCTAACCGGCCATTTAAAAATTTTTGCCAATAAATCTTATACAGATTTGAAAACCAATAGAACATGCAAATAATCGTTGATCCAATAACAAAAACCAAAAGATATATTCATATAACCAGCAAATACATTCTCATGAAATAACTCAAAAATATGGTTTTGTATTATACAACAGCAATACAATAACCAAGAATTAGAATATCCAATCTAAAATACAGCAAAGAACAGTGAGACTAGATGATAAGAACCTGTAAAGCAATGGCGAACTCTGATGTGAATCCGCACCGGAGATGAATCAGGTTTCCGTCCAATCCACCAAGAAATACTGAAGGTTTCCGTCCTCAGATTTCAAATTCGATAGTTGAAGCTTCTTGAATTCTCAATGAGAGATAAAATCCATAAACTGAAGCATGCTGAAATGAGACTCTCAACCTCCTCTTATGGCTACAGCTGTGACTCTTCAGTTTCGCCACTGTGACTCTTCATATTCCCAATTCGTCTCTTTATAATTTCACTTTAAGTCACTTTTTAAATAAATTCACCATTGAGTTATAAAGTGAAATAATAAATAAAGTGAGGAATCTTCCGTCATTAAAATGGAGGCCCAAACGAGCTCGGATGCCGACATGTGATAACTCGCTGGAAAGCTCTCGGTGATACGCTACAAGTCCAATGCTGAAAAGCCGAGAATTCTAAACCCTGTTGACTTACTATAAATAGTAAGTACCCTGGAAACTTGTGGAAACTGCTCCAATTGGCCTGGAACTGAAACCTCCTAGGCCAATTATCTCCTGGAGCACTGCCACGCCACAGTTAGCCCTCCAGACCAAGGTAAAAAGACTAACGATACTGCACAATATAACGTACCCCAAAAAGGGGACATTACAATCATCCCTTCCCGGAGATTGCTTGCCCTCAAACAATCGGTATCTGCATGCTGAGATCAAATACCTGGATCCCAAACCAACCTCAGGGAAGTGGCTCCACCAACCTGTCGTGTGAAACTGACCCAGTCATTATACTCCAATCTGTGAAGCCACTCATACAATAACCAAACAGTAGCCCATATAATGTTGGGATCCCAAACCTCTACAGGATTTGTCGAACCAATCTGCCCTGTGCTGCTATCATCTGTAAGAAAGGTCTCAACCCAACTGAGAACCTCACTCCAACTAGGATCTCCCGCGCCTCTACGATCATATGTCAGAGAAAACCAAATCTCATACCGATCGGCTCCAAAAATGAAAACTGGCCTCGAGTATGCCCCTCTGATTTGTGGCCTGAACCAGAAACTGCGCTAAAGTGGCAAACTGTCAAAACCGCTAGATAAGGGTTCCACCTGCAATGCACTGAACAGCTCTACTGGAAACCCCAAATCAGCATAAGAACTTCATGACTATCTCTCAATACCGAGAGTCATACAATGTATACCATTGTGTGAAAATTTCACACCAACCAACATAACCAGCATACCAAACTCGATAACCCCATACTGAATAAGTCTTCCCTGATCATCATCTGCAACAAGTGGTAGTGTAAGAAGAGACATATCACTCATCATGCCACAAGACATAACTACCTCTCCTAGACTGCGGTTACACAAACCACACTACTCATCAACTGAGCTCACCCCACTACTCCAACCTGGTGACCAAGGCTCACCTCTGATGACTGCACTTGGGTCCCAAACCCTGCAACTAACATCATCCTCACCCTAGGAATAGGAAGTATCTCCCTCATCTATCTCAAAGAGGGGATTATCAAAAGTCAACTCCGCACCCATATCGAACAAAGAGTTATCCACCGTCAGGAAGTGGTCCAACTCATCAAAGAACTCTCTGTTACCCATCGATCTCCTTGGACAATTGTCCAAGTCATAGGTCTGTTGTATGTTGTCAAGCTCCTGAATCACCTCCTGGTAGAATTCAGACCTATCCCTGTCATCCTGCTCTCTGAACTAGCTAGAGATCACCATCTAATTTCTCGCCTCCTGTAGAGCGATACGAGTATGCTCCAAGGTGCCCTGAGTAGCACTAAGCTCCTTATTGAGCTTATCGGCCTCAACCTCCTTATTCCTCAACTGCTCAACATAATTCCCAACAACCTGTAACAGGTGGTCACGGTCTGTAATAAGTCTCAAATACTCTGATTTCCAATCCTCGAATGCTGTCCTGACTCCCTATAAATCTGTAGTGAAGGATCCAATCCTCCTGTCGTCTTGCCCTTGATCTCTCTGAGCTGTCATGTACAGATCATCAATGATCTGGTGAGGGCTATCATGGTGAACTAGCGCTGCAATAATGGTGTCATCACTAACTTTCAGCTGACTCTTTAAGACACACTTCTCATCAGTGTTACCCCGAGATGCACTGCCAAATGGGTTATCCATATCCGTGTGATGCAAAAGTGAAGTGTTGCTAAAGAAGTCATATGATTCCTCATTACCGGAATCGCTGAAGGTCTCCAACTGGTTACCACAACCTATAACCATGGAGTTATCAAACTCTGCCACCAAATCACCAAAGTAGATTTTTGAATACTCACCACTAAGTCCCGAAAGTGGGGTAGTCTCAACTGTGATGTTTTTGTCACTAGGCTGCCATCTATCTTCCCCTTGATCGATCTTGCAAACATGCCCTTGTGACCAGCCCTCCTGGCATAAGAAACAAATCTACCCTATACTCACTAGGTCCTAGCCTATCATCGGAGATCCTGCAACCTGTAAGCCTAATGAAACTTTTTCATTTTCTGACAATGAACTCATGAATCTTTCAGCCTGAAGCTTGATTAATTCAGCTGAGAATTCGTGTACCGTGGATGCGTACCTTATTTCTCCTCTCCATAATGCCAACAATTCAGATCGCAACTGTTTGCATATGTCATAGTCCTCTTCTAAGATCGAGGATAAGATAGTCATAAAGCAAGTCTTCACCCCATCCGGATGACGCTCCCTGTAATTGTCTAAGAGACACCGAAATAATTGCTGAATAATTTTACCATAACTTGGATTCAACATGTGACTGAAGATTCTAGTGCTTACCACTAACTCCAAGATTTTTACCTACTTATCAAACGTAGAATCTCTGTCATATCTCATTCCATCTAAACTGTCAACCATCAACTGTAACACCTGTTTCCAAATGTGCTCAGTGTAAGGAATAATACGTGCTGTAATACGAGTGATCTCACTGAGACATGAGGCGACTGCAAGCCTAACATCTAGAAGCGGATGACTCATAAATCTGCGTTGCACTAAGGCAACCATTGAGGGATGCATGGCCCAATTAAAAAGCCTGCAATCAACTTGATCTATCCTAAATAGATATGAATTTATTTCATTGAGTTTGGCCAGCATGCTGCTAGTAAATTTCTGCTCCTCTAACTGCCATCCAAGGCAACATAACTCATTCCCAATTTCCATTTCTTTCCGGACATCTCTGAGCTGGACACCGTAGAACGTGCCATTGAACTCTTTTGAGAATATTGGACTTTCCAAAGTCTCCGTGATTTAATTTTTTCCAAATTCTTGCCCAAAAACAGAATTGTTTTTGTAACTCTGAACCGCTGTCTCCACAGAAATTACTCTGATTATCTGACACCTCTTGTGCAAATTCAGGAATTTAACTGAGCGCCCTGTTTAATGAACTTGTATTGATGTATTGAAAACACAGAGAATGCCTTCAGATGTCCTACTTCTGTTCTGATTTTTTGAACTCAGGTAAACACGTTCAAATCGAAATCTCTGCAAGTTGGATTCTGAATTCCAATTGCACCTCAATGCTCCGTAAATCTGTTGTACAGCGCTATAATGATCTCAACCTGTTTTGGCTTCTCAAAGTAACTGTGGGATGTTGTTAAAGTTTCTGAATAATATTAAATAGTAGTTTTAATTCAAATATTCTTCATTTGAAAGCCAAGGAGTTTTCTCTTCCGCACACTTTTTCTTCCATTCGAAATGAAGGTGTTTATAAGTACCTATCAGGATATCAGGCACATAGACAGCTTACTCAGACAAGGGACTGTTCAACAGATTTAATAAAACAATATCTCCTCAGCGCCAATAATTACTATGTCTTCAATACTTACTCCTTCCCTGCCACTATCCAGACGTGACTACCAGTGAACAGGAGTCACAAACGTGTCTCCTCCACTTTCATGAGATATCACCGAGAGCGATGACAACAGCCTGCGAGCCTCAGCTAATCGCTCTTATATCCTACCTGATGTCACCCTATGCGGATATTGTCGACTATATGCTCTACCCGACTAGAACACAACACGTGATTCTGGTGTTTACTGCTGAGTGGTGGTTGTGACTCCAGTTCAAGCTATGCTGAAACTCTCTGTTAGTATCTTATAACAGCAATGACATGAATGAGTAGGAGGGATTTTTTTAACACTAATGGTCTTCTCCCCAAACCACCCGCACAAAGTTATAAATTGAGAGTAATATTTTCAAAACCAGTCAACCAAATCGGATGAACAACTGTTATCAATCAACTACTGACTCAAGTGTGTTCTTTCCTCTAACACCCGCATTGGTCCAGATTACTGGTGTGTGTGAGTGGACACTCGCGCATGGGAGTCTACCGCCAGCTCAAGAGCTCGGGACTCAACTGTGAATTGCAAGGCCCATGCCCGTGTATTTGCTTCCTTCTATGAACGAACACCTATAAGAATACCAGGGGCTGACTAAACCTCCACGCTCGGCAAAATCTCGAGTTATGAAGAAGACCACGATTCCTTCGTGTAATCCCCGACTGGTCAAGGAGGTCACGCACAGTTAGCTGGAGCTTCGTTCATGCGTACAGATGAGGTTAGAGACATGATTGCAGAAGCTTCAGACACTGCTACAATCAGCGATGACAAAGTGGAAACTCCCAAAGGGAGTTCGCATGTAACGTTTTTCTTATTGCAGAAGTCCCAACCTCCCCAGATTGAACATTCACACTAACGTTTTGATAGCTACGACGGCTTTGGAGCGGCTATTATGTAATGTCCTAGCGCGTTTGTAATGTGCCTTCCCAACAATACCGGCCTACACTCGAAGATGGCTCGTGCTGGTGCTAGGAAGTGTGGGAAACACAGAAGCGCTCGGTTTGAATGTTGCCGCATAAACTGAACAACACGGCTGTAGCTAGACTGGTGCCGCCACTTAGCCGCAATGTGATACTTCCTGGGTATTATGAAAGATGCCTTCCTTCACACGCGTTGTTCAGTTTTTCTCCTCTAGTCACTCTTCACTACAGTGGCTAACTCCGGGGAACTCAAAACGCGGTTTATAGTTGCAATCTCGGTTTCTTCTAACATTCGAAGGTTACGTTTGGTACCTTCATGTTTTCTCTGTAAGATGTAAGTCCACGTCTCACACTAAACTTGCCGTTAGAAGTTTGGGTGTTCGAAACACACGATATCCACATACGATGCCAACATATAATGAATTAATACCACAGCGTGAGCTCCCTACCTAGATGCTGCCTAGGTGGATATTTTGTTGCTGAATGTGCAAGTTGTCTGCCTGCTAGCTCTGTAAATGCATTTCTTTCACCCAAAGAGCTTGTAACTCAACTGTGAAATCTGTAAATAATGTTGTAACTGTAAACTGAAAACCAGTATGATTTGATTCTGAATAAAAAACCTCATAAGAATTATTCCTTGATTCACCAACAGAAGATAAATTATTTCTGAACTGAAATATTCAAATTTCTCAAATCGATAACCCTGCAAGCTGGCAGGATATACAGCTTTGATATCACTAAAATGACCCTAACCGGCCATTTACTAATTTTTGCCAATAAATTATACAAATTTGAAAACCAATAGAACATGCAAATAATCGTTGATCCAATAACAATAACCAGCAAATATATTCATATAACCAGCAAATACATTCTCATGAAATAATTCAAAAATATGGTTTTGTATTATACAACAACAATACAATAACCAAGAATTACAATATCCAATATGAAATACAACAAAGAACAGTGAAACTGGATGATAAGAACCTGTAAAGCAATGGCGAACTCTGATGCGAATCCGCACCGGAGATGAATCGAGTTTCCGTCCAATCCACCAAGAAATACTGAAGGTTTCCGTCCTCAGATTTCAGATTCGATAACTGAAGCTTCTCGAATTCTCAATCAGAGATAAAATCCATAAACTGAAGCATGCTGAAATGAGACTCTCAACCTCCTCTTATGGCTGCAACTGTGACTCTTCAGTTTCCCCACTGTGACTCTTCATATTCCCAATTCGTCTCTTTATAATTTCACTTTAAGTCACTTTTTAAATAAATTGACCGTTGAGTTATAAAGTGAAATAATAAATAAAGTGAGGAATCTTTCGTCATTAAAACGGAGGCCCAAACAAAAGCTCGGATGCCGACATGTGATAGCTCACCGGAAAGATTCCGGTGAGACGCTCCAAGTCCACTACTGAAAAGCCGAGAATTTTGAACCTTGTTGACTTACTATAAATAGTAAGTACCCTGAAAACCTGTGGAAACTGCTCTGATTGGCCTAGAATTGAAACCACCTAGGCCAATTATCTCCTAGAGCACTGCCACGCCACAGTTAGGCCTCCAAACCAACGTAAAAAGGATAACGATACAGCTCAATATAATGTACCCCAAAAAGGGGACATTACATAGTGTACTGCCTCCATAAGTTTAATTTGCAACCTGCGGAACTTCATACGACATTGCCTGATGATCTTCTAGAAATTCTTGAAGCTAGATGGAAAGCTTCAATGGACAGAGAAAAGGAGCTGAGGATTCAAGCTTTGCTAGAGGTTCAGAACCACCTCACTCTAGAAGAAGCCACTAAACAAGCTGAACTGCATGAGCAAGATTTCCTAACAAAGAGGAGGATCAGTCGGATGCTAATAGGAGAAGCTGACAAGGTTCATAAGGAAGGAGTAGCCATATGGACCAAACTTCTTCAGACCCAGCAACAAGCAGAGGATGCTCGACAAAGAACCACAGTTCCACCGGTCCCTGACACCGGTAAAGGAAAAGGTGTGCTTGGAGCTGAAGCACCGGTCAAAGAGAGGAATCCTATAGAACCAGTCATCGTCGACATCACCGATGATCAAGGCAGTGATCCAGCATGCCCAACTATTCGTAAAGGTAAGACTCCAGCTATGACTATCAATGATATAGTTGATGAGGTGATGGATTTTGGAGAAGTAGAGAATGTTGCTAAATGGTATAATGTACTAGAAGAAGAAGATAAACAGGCAGTAATTATAGGTCTAGTAGAAACATTTATGGATTTTCATAGAACTCCAAGGGACTATAGGTCCAAGTTTCCTCCTGAGTTAAATTCTAGGCTTCAAACCAAATGGAGAACCGGTCTAGGCACCAACACCAGAATAAATAAGGAGACATTGTCTAAGGTCAAACCCGGTCTCAGTGAAGAAAGAGTCAAACTTCTACTAGAAGAAGCAGCAATGAACTTGGATACCAAGTATCGAGAAACCAAGATTCTAAATGGATTTGAAAACGAAGTCTATAAAGAGACTTTAGACTTCTGGCAGCAGTACAATTTCAGTGCACTAGAAAGAACAGGTCCACAGGATCAACTTAAAACTGTACAAGCACCACCGGTTCAATTCACTACTCATGAAGAACCTGCAACCGGTAAGGTAAATGTTCAAGCAGAGGAGTTCACATCTGGTGAACAGGTAAATGTTGAACAAGAAATCCCACCAGCAAAACAAGAGCTGGGAAATGATATACCCATGGGAAAACTACATACAGCTGAAGAGAAGCACAAGGAAGAAGTCCCACAGGAAGAACAAACCCCACAAGAAGAGGATGCACAACCAGAAGTTGAAGTGCAACTGGAAGAGGAAGCACAGAATGAGGAAGAAGCACCTGCTAAAGAAGACCTACCTGATGAAGAGGCGCAACCGGAAGACGTAGCTCAACAAGCAAATGAAGAAAATAAAGAACAGGAACAAGAAATTCCTGGACACATTGAGCAAGCTCTACCGGAATAGGAGCCCAAGCAAAAGGAACAAGCAAATATTCCAAGCTCCTCCTCATCTAAGAGAAAGTTATCATTTGCTGAGGATAAAGAAGCTAAAAGGAGCAAGGCCACTGATACTATGGTTGACATCAACAAGATGTCAACAAGGCAGCTCAAGGAGCTGACCAAGAGGAAACAGGACATGGTCCTGACCACTGTGAAGAATATTTTGTGCAACTTCGTGCCTGATGCTGACATAGATGAAGATGAACCTGTTATAGATAAGCTGGAAGTATTAGCACAAGCAATCAGTGATGACTTGCAAGATCCAGAGACTGTAGCAATAGATCATTATGAAAAGAAGAGAATAGAGATTCTCCATAAACAAGTTGAAGAAATAAAAGTGATTGTAACAACCAATTTGAGAGTTCTTCAACAACAGATTCAAGTGGCAGTAAGTTTGATGACAAGAACTTCAAATTTTGATACATTCTTGCAAGATCTAATAGAGAAGTCAGCAAAGACTTCAGAAGATATAAGAGCCCTGTCTTCTCAATTTGACATCAAGAATAAGTCTGCAACAAACTTCAGCAGAGAAATGAGGAGTCTTGCTCTTATTCTGAGAAAGACTGTTGAAAAGAAGACTAAGAGAATCCAAGACATTATCGGATTTCAATTATTTCTAGCCCCCACATTTGATGCAATGCAACAAACTGCATCATCTACTGAGAATCTGCTCAGTGAACCTGCTTACAAAACTATGGAGGATATGGAGAACATTATTGTCTCTCTAAAAGCGACACAAAAGAAGATTGAGCATGTAACCGGTTAATGGGCATCGTTTCTTCATTCTGCAAAGAACATATACAAGGATATCTTCACAAAGCTCCCAATGTAAAATATTGAGTGAAGCACAACCCTTTGTCCTATGGAGGCAAAAAGGGGAAGTAGAATAAGCAGAACAAAGAAGCATCTGGACAGGGGAAGCAGCAGTCAAGGGGAAGTCTGCAATCAGAAGAGAGAAGAACTGAAGTGTAGAGTACACAGGGTAACAGTACACAGGGTAGCAGTCTGATCAAGGACAGAATAGCCATAGAACCAGAGCAGAAGAAGAGCTAAAGCACTTTAACAGGGGAAGTGTGCCACCGAAACAACCATCAGGGAAAGGAGAGAGAAGTCTACAGGACAAGGTATGAAATGTGATAAGTAAGTGAGTATGGTGTTGCCACCAATGACAAAGGGGAAGATTGTTAGCAATATTAAGTTGTCATTAGTAAAATCAGATGTAAACACCATTTCCCACCGGTAAAGGTTCACCGGTAGTTCACTCACGTTACTTTAAAGGCATCGGTAGACTAAGAAAAGGAGATGCACCAATAGACCGAACTAAGTACAGTGTACCGGTCTATTATTACATACAGAGATAAACCGGGTATGAGATAAATCGGGTATAAGTGTATACAGGTCCAAACTGCATAAAGATCTGCACCGGATTTTGCGGAGCTGTTCGAGTTAAAACCGAAATATGCACAGCATCCACCGCTCAGAAGTGGAGTTAGCTTTTTAACAGGAGTTAACTTTATTTTCTACGGATGTTTCCAAGGTCATAGGATGCAAGAAACAAGGTTGTTGAGAGTTGTTGAATAGAGAGAGCAGAGAAGAGATATCTGCACAGAGATCACAGTCACCAGAGGTGAAAGGCGAAGAGGCGGAAAAGATTCAACAACCAGGCAAATCGGGGAAGAGATCAACAAGTATGATCTAATCAAACAATCAGTGTCAATTGAGATCATTGCTTTTATAAGGTGTGAAAGCATATTGAAATCCCTTTATTAGGGTGAACCCTAATCGGTTCTTTGTAAAAATCCTTTAACCAGGTAACATCTCTATTGATGTTGAAAGTCCTCTAACCAGGCAACTCCTAACAAAGTTAAGATCTTAACCAATCTTCTATCAAATCCCTTAACCGGGTAGCACCTTCACAAGTGCTTTGTAAGATCCTAACAAGGCGTTTTTATTTCTGCAGAAGTGAAGTTGTGAGCTCTGTCTCACCGTGGTTTTTTCCTTCTAACCGAGGGTTTCCACATATACATCATGTGTTGATCTGTGTATTTCTATTTATGCTTGTGAATGACTGTTTATATTCTTCTTATCTTGGAAGAATAATTAAACAAGTGTTGAATTGTAATAGAAATAGTATTTACTGATTCACCCCCCCCCCCTCTCAGTAACCAGTTAGGAATAACAGATATCTCAGCAGGTCCCAGTAATACTTCAGCCAACAAGAAAAGACCCTTGTGGGCCAGAAACACTATGGAAGAAGGTGAACAATTTGCAGCCCCTTGTGGCACTTTCAAAGAGAGTAAAAGGCCTCATAAGTATGCTGGTTATGTAGCTTTGATGAGTCACATTACAGCATCTGAACCTTCCAATGTTGAAGAAGCTTCAAATCAGCAAGTGTGGAAAGATGTCATGATGGAGGAGTATCAATCCATCATTAAAAATGATGCATGGGACATTGTTCCAAGACCAAAACGTAAATCAGTTGTTTCATCTAAATGGTTGTTTAAAATTAAGCATGCAACTGATGAAAGTATAGAAAAACATAAAGCCAGATTTGTAGCTAGAGGCCTTTCACAAAAAGAAGGCATAGACTATGAAGAAACCTTTGCACCAATAGCCCGTTACACTTCCATCAAAATCATCATAGCCACTGCAGCAGTGAAGGGCTGGAAACTTCATCACATAGATGTGAAAACAACTTTCTTAAATGGAGTAATTGAAGAGGAAGTATACATTGAGCAGCCAAAAAGATTTGTTATTCATGATAGGGAGTCTCATGTGTACAGGCTGAAAAAGGCATTGGATGGCCTTAAGCAAGCTCCCCGTGTTTGGTATGAGAGAATTGATCTCTACCTCCTAAGTTTGGGTTTTCCAAAAAGAATGATGCAGATCCGAATTTATACTTCAAGGTAAATGATGACAAAGTGTTGATTCTTGTGCATTATGTTGATGACTTGTTTCTCACTGGTAATGATGATCTCATTATCAAATGTAAGTAGTTAGCTTCAGAATTTGAAAGAAAAGATCTTGGTTTGTTGCATTATTTCCTTGGGCTTGAGGTATGGCAAAGATCAAATGAAATCATATTAAGTCAAGGTAAATATGCAATTGATAATTTGAAAAGATTTGGCATGTTAGAGTGTAAATCTACGGTGACTCCCGTGGAAGCAAATCTTAAAAAGTTACATGATGAGGCAACCACTTCAAATTTAGTTGATTGGCTATTTGATGTATTTGGTGAACACAAGGCTTGACATATATTATGCAGTTAAAACTTAATACTTTGAGTCAGTTTATGTGTGAACCAAGGCAAATTCATCTTGTGGCAGCCAAACACATATTGAGATGTGTTTGTGGTACAGTGGGATATGGCTTGAAATATTCTTCATGTGTAGAGCTAAACTTGCAAGGATTCTCTGATTCAGATTGGGTTGGATGTGTGCCTAACAGGAAGAGAACTTCAGGTTGTTTCAGCCTAGGTTCAACCATGGTTTCTGAGTGCAACAAGAAACAATCTTGTGTAGCTCAGAGTATAGCTGAAGCAAAATATGTTGCAGCATGTGTTGCTGCAAGAGAAGTTGTGCGGCTTCGTAAATTGCTTGCAGGCTTGTTTGGACAGCTTTTGGAACCTACAGTGATTATGTGCGATAACCAAAGTTGTGTGAAGCTTTTGGTTAATCCAGTCTTTCATGATAGAACAAAACATGTGGAAATTAAATACCATTATTTGAGAGACATGGTTCAAAGGAAAGTGGTTGAGCTCAAGTACATTTCTACAGAGGAGCACACTGCAGACATTCTCACTAAGCCACTTCTAAGAGTGAAGTTCTGTTACTTCCGAGATAAGGTTGGTATCATAGAGAATGATGCTCTTGCTGAGTGAGAGTCTCAGCTTCAGTGACTCTTTGCATATGTTAATGAGTTCTTTGTGAGAGAAGTTCGAGGTGAAATCCCTTGTTAATGAGTTCTTCTCTGCGAGAGAAGTTCGAGGTGAAATCCCTTATTAATAAGTTCTTCTCCGCGAGAGAAATTCGAGGCGAAATCCCTTGTTAATGAGTTCTCTGTGAGAGAAGTTCGAGGTGAAATCCCTTGTTCCACCCTCTGGGAGTAGCTATGGTGGATCCACCCTCTGGGAGTAGCCATGGTGGAAGTCATGTGTGTGACTCCATGACTTTATTTTTTATGTTTTTCTGATTCACCCTCTAAGAGTAGCTATGGTGAATATTGTTATGCTGATATAACAATTTTATTGAGAAAAATTATGATGAGATTTTGTGTTGACATTATTGTTGGTTGTAGCTATGTGCACTTGTCATGAGATGACTTGCTGAAGATCTCTCTCTTGCTAAGAGGGAGTGTTGAATTTTCGATAGCTGTGAGATAGATCTGGTACTCATGATGATATCCTTTATCTCTATTCAGTGTGTCCTTGTTGGTGTTGTGCATATTCTTGTTGAAGTTTGTTATCTGAGTTTCTTATTCCTTGGCTTCGTTTATCTTTTGGCATTGTGAATCAAGCTTCATCATATCTCCTCTTGTCTTCGTGCGTGGCTGGAGTATATTTCATTTGTTCGTTTGTTCATGCTGACAGTGCATCATCGTGTCTGACTATGCATCTTCGTGTGCTTTCCATATGTTGAGTCGGCATCATATAAGTATCTTCAGCTGCGTCGGGAGTTCGTGTTCCAGCTTTGTTATGATGTGGTGACAGTTCTCCTTCATGCCCATCGGTGATTATTTATGGCTCATTAAAAGTTTATTATGTGTGCCGCTTCATTTCTTTTGTAACGGCTGACGCTTGAGCATGAACGCGCTTCAGCTAAGCCCGCTCTTATGTTCTCTCATTGCTAAGAGAATACGACTATTGTAGCGCAGTCGGTGTGTGTAATTTCAGTTGAGAGAGTTCATTACTTGTGAAGTTTTGTGTGTGACCGCTATGGTGTGTCATCTGCGATCACAACATTTTATATTTGATAAAATCATTTGCAGTATCAGATATCATAGTTAATGATTGAAGGAAGTTTCATCTCTGCAGTATCGGGAATTTAGATTTAGTGATCAAAGAAATTTTTTGTATCGACTGTGGTCAGTAAGAACTGAATACTGTTAGTAATATTATTACATTTGATTACATATTGAGTTTATATCTGTGAAGATAGCTATGTGTATCCTGTAGCATTTCTTAGTTGTTTATTTTGATTCTGATCACTGGTTGATCATTGAATGTTGAAATCATCAAAGGAGGGCAGAGATTTTGTAATTGATTTTACAAAAGTTGAATAAAGGATCTATCTTTCTGTGGGCTGTGTTGTTTCCCTCGGTGAGGAGGGTTTTTCCCAGGATAACATCTGGTGTTATCTTTTGTTTTAAATTATTACATTTCATTTTGTTGCTATATTTTATTTCTGGTTCAAAAATTCAACAAGAAACGCACAACTTTTCATGAGATTTTGGAATTTTGGTGTTTCTAGAAATGAGGATTTACAAGGTGCTTCTGTTTCAGTTTTTGGGATTATTTCCTAATTTGAATGCAGTGATCTTTATTGGCTTTTGGCATGAGTTTCCAAGGAGATTTATCTGGCCAATTTTGTTGCCTAGCAATGCCCAACCCACTTGTTTGAAGAAACGTATTGATATTGCTTGTGAATCCACAAACCCTTCGTGGGTTTGTTTCCTTTGGTTTGGATGACCAATCTGGCATAGATTTGAAGTTTAATTGCTGCAGTTTTAATTTATCTTGACCAAGTCAACCAATTTCTTGGCTAGCAATACTATACCTTGGGCTAGCATGACACATTTTGAGGTAAGCGATTACAGTTTTTGGAGAGGATTTACCTTAGGGAGTGGCCCCTGGCCTCTCAACATGGTTGCAAGTGATAGGGACTGATATTTAAGACTTTAAAACTGTTCTGGTGCTTAATTAAAATCACCCTTGCTCTAGTACGAGGGCGTATTGACTACACAGAACATTTTCTGAGAAAAAACAAACTTGAAGAATCATTCACTATAGGTAGTTTGAGGAGTTTAATACGCTGGGAACAAGTCCTCACCATCTCTTATAGTTGCGGGTGGTAAACAAGCTTTGGACGAGGTTCAAAAGGTGTGTGAAGGCTGCTCAATCTCTCATAGAACAGTAGCTCACTTTCAGTCTCCTCACATTGTATTTAGACTACTATGCTCTTTCATTAAATGTTTCTAAGGTACATTTTATATGAACAAGTTGTTAATGTTGTCTCAGAAAATTGGAGCCTGAAATGTGCCTATCTATAGCCCATCTTTCCAAATTAAATGTTTCTTCATGGAAAAATATTATAGTGGCATCCTTGTTAGCACTGATCTTCTTACAGCAGCGGTATCAGCAATACACTTATTAGCATTTTTACATGGTAAAATGAAACTTCCCTTTGAATGCACAAATGCCCCTCAAACCTCAATCAGCAGAAGACATACAATACAAACTACAACAGTCCTTATGACAATATCTTCTGGTGCAAATGCATGTTGTGGATTGGTAAACAACTTCAAAAGATATAGGAGGTGTTCTTACACAAAGATATATTTAATATACAATCAACCAACCCAGCCATTAGGATAGAGCTAGACCAAGAATGGAGTTACAACGGTCGAATTCAGGACCCCAACGGTCAACTGCAAGAGAGCGATGGCGGAGGCCTGGGATGAGTTCGCAATGGCAGAGGCGATCAACGGGAGGAACCTTTATGGGTAATAACATAGGAGGGATAAATGGAGGAGATGGCCGTTTAATAGGCGAAACCAACCACATTTTATGGTGAATCAGAGTGAAGGGAAGAGCAATGGGTCATCAAAGATGCAAGGATTTGAATAGGGAATGGAATCTGAAAGACACAATGGGGAATGGGAGATAAGGAATGGTGGGAGTTGGGAGAAACAAAAGCTTCGAAATTAGAGGATTGGAGATAGGTTTTATGACAGAAAACCCTTTGAGTTTAAATCATAAGAGAGGAAGTCCTGGCAACCAAAGGTTAAACAAAATGGAAGAAGCGATTCTCAGCAAGTAATCAAACTTTAAATATTAGGGCTTTGTCAACACTTATTGATAATAAGGATTGGCTACATTCAATCTCTTGCCTAGAAGAAAAAGGTTTTTTTATGAAATGGATGGGTTTGTGGCCATCTGCTAGTAAAATGCAGCATTGGTGTAGGGCTCATTGGGATCGAGACTGCACCTTGAAGACACTAGCAAATGGTTTTTATCTGGTCTTGTGTCATACAAAGCAAGATAAGGAAATGATTCTTAATGGAGGTCCTTATATTATTGATGGGAAGGGGATTTTTCTTAAGGATTAGGAACCAAATTTCAACCCTTATAAGGAAAAGGTGGAAGAAACTTTAATCTGGGTTAATCTCCATAATCTCCTGTAAGGATATTGGGGTGAAGCAACTTTGAAGGGGATTAGTGAGAGTTTAGGGAACTTTATCTTATCAGATGAAAAAATAGATAAAGTGGATTTTTCAATCTATCCTAAGATTTTGATTCGAACCTAACCGTGTTTCAAAATGCCCGATTATGTTGTTTTAGGTTCTAATAAGGGAGAATGGAAACAGCGCATTATTATTGACAAAGGGAAGGAAAATGATTTTGTAGAACAAGGTAATAAAGATAGGATTCTGGGGGAAGGGTAAAAATCTGGAGTCCAGCAGAATAATGGACGAGATCATTGAATTAATTGAAGGGATTGATAAAGGAGGAAGAAGTAGAAGGGTCCATATACAAAATGAAGAGTTCTTTCCACAAGAAGTTATGCTAAGTATGCAGAATTTAACCAACATTTATGGGTTGAGGGAGGTAACCTTGTCGATGGCAAGAGAAGCTGAGATAATAACTACTTCTACATTTGAGGACTTTGTAATACTTAGAGGTAATGAAACTTCAAATACAACTAAGTCAAGTGATAAGGAGGTTGTTTTGTCAACACATGTAGTGATAGACACCCCATTTTTAATAGTAGAGGAGAATCAAGGAGAAAATTGTAAAGAACCTACTTGACTCTTTGCTGAAAGTAATATTTATTTCTGAATTTGCTTGCAATGTTTTGGTTTTTTGAAGATAACTGGCTCTCAGCTGCCAACTGGCTCTTTCCTCAATTTAATTTGCAATTTTCACAGAGCTCCAAAATATTCATAACTTATTTGCAGATTTCAATTAAAATCATAGATGCTAATTCACTGGATTACTCTACATAAGCAAATGAACACTAGCATTGCACCAACTTGATTACTATTTAAAACTGAAAATTCAACTAAACTTCTTTAACAATGACCATAACAATTAATCTATTCAGGGAAAATGGCACCTTGACATAAAACATGGCTGCTGTAGAAAAACGCAGCATAATGAGAACCGGCGCCAGCCAATAAAAATACTCCTTGCAGCTTAGAAATTACAACAATCCAATGGAGCAAATTCAATCTACACATAACAGCTGCAACCATAATTAATCCTCCACTAATAACCACAATGCATCAGAAATGTACGGCCAGGCATATCCGTACGGCAGCAAAAGAATTCCATATGGCCCCCTCTCTAAATCTGTACGGCAGCTTCTAAGATGCTAACAATCACTGTCCAGCAGCAAACTGAATTCAGATCCATTACCATACATTGCACATGAAGATTCGATGAGTTCTCTCCAAAAGCTAAAGACCAAACCCTCTGCAAACGGTAGCTTGCTTGAAGAAATTCGGTTTCTTCTTCCAGACCACTTTTAAACTTCACAAATTTGATATAATGACATAAGGTAATGAAAAGTGCTTTTTCGAATTGTATATATAGCTTTTTTGGAAAAAGCTTCAATTTCACTTTTTTCACTTAAGAGGCTTTTTAATGACAACTTCATTTTATAACATTAAGTTATAAAGTCATTAAGTTATTAAATTAAACTTATTTTATTAACGATAACTTTAAAATAAAAAACCATTGTAACCCACTAACTGCAACAAATCCATTTCTGACACCAGAGCCTCAAACTTCAACTACCCTGCAAGAAATAGCCAACTGCCAAAAATAACCAACTGCTAAAAATAGACTTACTATAAATAATAAGTCTCTCAAACTGGAGATCCCCTGAAACTCAATCCTAAAACATCTGACACTCCATGTAGATGCCCTGCTAATCCTAGCCATACCCAAAATACCACTTACTAAAAATAGTAAGTTGACCAAATTGACCCGAACAAAAAGCAAACCTGATAATCTGAACCTCCAGAATGGAATCCCAACACTGGCTCCGCCAACTGACCCCCTTCTGATCGCCTGATTAACTTGCGAGGGTCACCAAACCAAGCTAATCCCAAGAGACAGAAAACAGGGACATTACAGTAAATGGGAGTCCTTGGGGTTTTTTGAATCCAATCGAGGTCTTAGACAAGGTGATCCCATTTCCCCCTTTTTATTTATTATTCTGGCTAAAGTAATGGGAAGACTCATAAAAAACAAAAGAGTGGAAGGACATTGGAAAGGCATACGGGTGGCCGAAGGTATTGATCCCCTTTCTCATCTTCAATTTGTTGATGACACTTACCTGATGGGAGAAGCATCACTAAGGGAAGCAAGAGTGATCAGAGCTACCCTTGATAAGTATAGCTTGGCTTCAGGACAGCAGATTAATTGGCAAAAATCATAAGTTTATTTGTTTAATACAAAGAAGGTGATCCAGGTGGATATTTGCAGAATTTTGGGAATGAAGGTTGGTAAATTACTAGGTAGATATTTGGGTATCCCGTTATTTGAAGGGCCCTACAGGACTAGCCTTTGGAAGGACCTCTCTAACAACTGTGTGAAAAGGTTGGAAGGGTGGAAGAGTAGATGGCTAGGGCAACGGTCTGAACACAAGTGTTTGCTGATTTTTCCACAAAATTATGGTTTAGTTTCAACAGCCGATCTTAGAGAGATCGCTTTGTTACCCAACATCATTCTTTGCATTTGTGACCAAAAGACATTGTGTCTTCTATAGAGGGTAGTTAGTAAAATGACCATTAAGGGAGGGTAATAAATTATTTAATGTTATATTAATGGTCATTTAGGCATATTTGGTTTATTAGTTAGTTTTTAGGTAACATAGAAACTTCCCTGTTAGGCTTTTAGAAAGTTTCTATTTTGTTCTCAATTATTCTCTATATAAGGAGACTACGTCTCCATTTGTAATTACTCATTTATGAATAATGAAATATTGTAACATAAAAGAAGCCAGATGGAAAAATTTCAACTGTAGAAGAGAAGACTGTTGATACATATATTGATCAGAAAATTTTGATGTGAGGAATGTTTACAGAGAATTAAGAATAATTTTTGGAGTAATCAGGTATAACTTGCATATTATTTGGATTAATTCAGAGTTTATATAAGCAGAGTTTCTGAAGAGAGCTTATATGTTTTAGAATTTCATCTGCAAGTGTTTACTGATAAAATAATCAAGTGAATTAAAGTTTTCAGAGTACTGAAGTATATGTGTGGAACATAATACAGAATGCTGAATAATGATTTGTAATATTGTATGTCTCTAAAGTTGTATAATTTTTGTGATATTGAAATCAGTGATAATTTGTAATTATTAAATTCTTAAAGTTGGTGCTTTAAGAATGCTGAGTTGGTGCTCAGATCACTGAGTTGTGGTTTTGAAAGAGTTGGTGCTCTTATAAGGAATTTGGTAATTCCTTGGGGTTGGTGCCCTAAAACTTTGTAAACATTTCAACTGTAAAGCTGGATTAGGACGGTAGATCCTAGAAACATTTTCTCACCATGCTTTTTCCCATCCTGGGTTTCCACATATCTTTTGTGCATTGACCTCATTGTGTGGTTGCATTCCTTTCAGATTTCAATTTCAATTCCTTTCAATTTTTAGATTGAAGTTTGATAAGGTTCATCAAAAGTTTAAATTGATTAAGGATTAAAAGTTTATATCCTAATGCTTCTTCCTCTACTTCTGACCTTATTTTCTCTCTTGTTTCTGCTTCTACCATGCACGTACCATTAAATTTATGTACTTCACGATGCGGGTTGCAAAATTCATTTGATCTTTATTTGAATCCTTCAATTTTTCTTTCTGCAGTTGGTTGCACCTTTTTGCTCCAATTCGCTCATTTGGCTCCTCTTCTTTCCTTTCACAAATAGTTAGTACTAAAAGCTTTTGGGTAACTTGTAAGGCACCTCATACATTTATAATTTATTTGTTCCTAATAGTTTTCTAATATTATAAATAGATATTGTATGGCCTAAACAGGCCGTCCATAACCCTTAAAAAACAAGTGCAATACCAGTGAACCAGATCACTGAGCCCATACTCAGCTCTGTACGCAAACCAGCAACTTGGACTAAATCTTTAGGAACTCAAAGACACTAGAACCAAAGTATAGAAACAGGAAATAGTGGTCCAATTGTGCTTGATTCATCCATATTTCCAACTGTGTATGCAAAAAAAAAAAAATAAGCATCTGTTCTGTAAATCTACTTGAGAACCTTTAGATTCTCCCGCATCCAGTGTCCTGATGAGAATATTCAGAAATTAATACCACCAGGTATCTCCAAACCTTGAGAAACCTCTGCACAGCCATTCCTCAGCATACCAGGAATTCAGCAAATGCAATTCAAATCAAACAATATTTTCCCGATATGGCAAATAAATGTGAACCCTCAAATTTGCTGTTAGAATTCATGATTTAAAAAGTAATTGTGACATTATTAGCAGCATCCTTGAAAAACTCCTAGAAACCAAAACTATATATACACACCTTTTAAATCAAGATTTCGAGGACCTCTATTATTGTTTATAAAGCTTAAAACAAAAGAATATGGTAGTGGATACCACTCAAACCCCAACCAGAAAATTAATAACTGAAGTACCAGACTTACAAGTTCAATTTTATTTGTAGCACAGATGTCTCTTAGTGTCTGTGTCTCTTCCAATGGAACATCTGGTACAACAAGACCTACAAAGAATATCCATTTCTGATTAGCATGGTAATTTGATACTGATGAACACATATATGCCATCTTGCTTGCTAGCCTAGTTGTGTAAATGCCACTTTTCTCCGTGAATTGTTTAAGTATTTGCAGCGGATGTAATAGATTGGTAATTGGATATTTAAGGTAATTTAAAAGATGTAAAGTTATTAAAACAGATGTGAATAACCAATGTATACTATGCAGGTGATAATTTGGTAAGAAATCTAAAATAAATAATTAACATAGTAATTTGAGTGGCACATTAATATGATTTAGTCAGATTAACATCAAAATTATATATATAATATTCCCAATATCTTTTAACATCAAGGATTTCCAATATTTGTCTGAATCAAAGCACTTGGAACAGTCATTCTCACCCTAAGCAGAATTAAGTGATCTTGGCCCTCATAACTATGGCACATCCAAGAGGAACCAGCTCTTATTCAAAATCCACACACATGCTTCCCAAGCATCAGCCCTGGTAAGGAAAATCCCAGGTGTACTTTGTACCTTGAATTGGACACATCATAGTTGAAAATCTCAAACTCGGCAATAACTCGGAATGCTCAAAAATTTTAAAAACATAGGACTTGGCAAAGACTCAGGGAAAAACTAGGTAATAACTCGAGATTAATTGAACATTTGAAAATACATAATTTTTTAAAATATTCTTCAAAAACACACATATACACCAAATTTGGAGAATATATTACCGATTTTCATCATATATAAACCAAAATTTGAGTTTAATACATATAGACCAAAAAAACAAGTTCAACCTCTGAATATATATGAATTTCAAGTTTTGATATCAATGAAAAATTATAAATCATTTTAAGTGTAATCTTTGGTAGCAGTTGGCCATGTAGGAATGAGCATGAAATTTTAAATAAGGGTTGTACACGTGTTTGGACTATTTGCATAGAGCACTTGTATTATTTAGAGGTTGTGAATAAGAAATGAAATAGATATCAGAGACCAAAAAAACAAGTTCATCATCTGAATACATATGAATTTCAAGTTTTGGTATCAATGAAAAATTGAAAATTATAAATCACTTCAAGGGCAATCTTTGGTTGCATTTAGCCATATACGAATGAGCATGACATTTTCCAATAAGGTTGTACATGTGTATGGCCATTTGTGTAGAGCACTTGTATTATTTAGAGGTTGCATGACATATGTGTGTGTGCGCGTGCGCGTGCGCGTGTGTGTATGTGTATATGTAATGTGTTAACAGAGTAACGAGAATCGGAATCGGCTCGGAATCGGCAAGGCCGAATCAAATCACGAATCGCCGATGAATCGGCTACGAATCGGCAAAGTGAAAAAACCCTTGAAATTTAGAGATTTTAATGATTTAAAACTTATTTCATGCACCATTTATTGAATATGACTTAATAAGCACACTATAACTGTCCATCACATACATTACACGTAAAATGTAAATTGTAGCTAAAGTAAATAGAAATCATAGGATCGTAATGAGTCAAATCATAGAATGTATGTAAGATGAAGATCCATGAAACATATGTCTATCAGTATCTGTAAGATCCATAAAACTAAATCGTTTCATAGTATGAATCTATGATGCCTGATCATTGATCAATCCCAAATGTCAAAGTCTTCATAACTAGATCTTAGGTAGTCTTTGTTGGTGGCTGTTTTCAAGTCCCTAGGTCCGGCAAATGAGGTTTGAATGATTTTGGCCTGTTGGGAAGTCATGTCTGTCTGGGATTTGGGCGAGAGCTAAGCTAAGTTTGTCATAGAGATGGGGTCGAAACCAAGTGATTTGTGATAAAACGAGTTAAAACCCTTTGAGAATCCTTTTGCCAGCTTCAATTTGACCTTAGAAAACCATGATGGATTGTGGGAGGTAACCCTGCTAAAGGCTTGTTGAATCCTGAAATTTGGTTAAGTCTGAAATTTGATGAATCTAGAATCTGCATCTTAACTCCTATGAAGCTGGAACCTATCTCAAACATCCTGAAGTATATATATTTTATAATTTATACAAATATAACTTAAAGTATAAGAAATTAAATAATTCAAACTTATACTTAAATGTTATATTTGTATAAACTTACAAATATAACTTGTATAAACTTACAAGTATAACTAAGGCAAACGACCAAACAAACAATAAAAGACTGTTGTGTTTTTTTTAATTTTTTAAGTTAAACTTTTATGCTGCCGCGGCCGATTCACGAAGCCGAAAATCAGCGATTTTTGCCTGAATCGCGATTCAGGCGATTTTTGGAGTTTGAATAGGCCGATTCCGATTCAAATTCAAAAAAAATCGAGAGGGGTGAGTTGGATCGCTGAATCGCCGGAATCGTGGCGATTCTCGTTACTCTGATATTTAATCTCATATAGTTAGTTTTGAATAAGTATAAATTATTTAAATATAAATGTATTTATCTTTGATTATAAATTATAATTTATAATAAAAATAACAAGACATTAAAAATTGACAAAAAAAACATTTTAAAAACTAAAAAGTCACTTGGTATAAAATAGAAATTATTAAATTGTGGAGCTAGCAATATATATAATTCGATTTTTATTGGGAGCCATACTGTTGCGTTTTCAGTAACTGCAACGAAAAAAAACCATTTTTCTTGTTGCATCCAGTCACACCCTAGTTGTGCTTTGCGCTTGTAAATTGCGCCACAAAATGACCTAAAATCGCTTTAAAACAATTACTGCTCAACATGATTATGTCTTTATCTTCATTTGGGCAAGTTTTCCACTCATTTTGGAGAAAAAATCGTGCATTTTAGATGAGTTTTCTGCAAAAAATAACCACAAGTTTGCATAAAAATTGGTGACGAGTTTTCACCACCAATTGTGGCATGCAAGTACCAGTGATTCTCATGAGTAATTGTCACAATTTCATCAATGGGATACACTCCGAGTGCCCCTTCTCACATGCCTATAGCTCACCAAACCACCTCCTTCCTTGAGTGATCTCCATGACCTTTCCAAGTCTCACATGAATGCTTTATATAACATTTTAAGGGGTGTTTTGCAAACTATCACACCCTTTCACATAGTTTGTTTTTAATAATTATTTAATAAATACATTTATTCCTCCCTTTTTTAAGAAACATTTTTTATAAATATTGTTTACTAATCTCTATTTAACAAAAGGGTCATGATATCCTTTATTATTATATCTCCCTTTTAATTATAAAAGGTTATTTCATAACCTTCTCTTCTCTTGGGGGAAAAGTCACATAACAATTTTCATAGCTGGATGCTCGCTTACATTCATCTTAATTATGATGCTATCAATGCAATTAATGTCTAATATTTATTATATGTTTACCCATAACTAAATTTGTAATAAAAGTAGAGAAGAATCTTGTGAAGTCCATGTTGTTGAGACTCAATCTAACAATTTCAAATTCCGCTTGGTCCTAGCTCCTTTGCACAGTCAGGCCTCTTCTTACCCATCATATATAACCAATCTAAAGAATCTTTATATGCATCTTTATTTCCCAAATTTTCTTAAGTGTTGTTCTCTATCATCCCCCTTGTGCCTATCATATCTTAGCAGTTGAAAAAGTTCCAAAAAGTTTTGAAGTGTGAACTGCTTTATGTTCAACTTCTTAAGAACTATGCCAATGTCAAAGTTTTTGATTTCCCTTTCTTTGTATGCCTTTCCTCCCAACTTTGCCTTTTTCCATCATTCATATTGAGATACCAGACTTTCCCATCCGATCATACTTTCATCTTTACCCCCACCTGTGCTCGCCTTTCCTATCAAGATTATGAGGTCATCCTGTTCCCTTGACCTCTATTTTCCCTTGCCTTTGTTGACACTTCACACTTTTTGATACCAATATGCTTTCTCTTTGAAGCCAATTGCACAATTCTTATACTAAGTTACCTTTAAACCTAGAGTTCCAACCATCCCTTACTCCAAGCACCTCTCCCCTTTCCTATTAGGAAATCAAAGTCATCCTTTTACCTTGCCTTTGTTAGTGTTTTGCACTTTTCCATACCAGCATGTTTTACGTTCAAATCTTGAATCCTAATTTTTAAATTAAATTACCTTTTGGAGCCAAAGTTTCAACCATCCCTTACTCAATGTACCTTTTCCATGGTATCCTCAAACCTCAATTCCCAACACATATGCATCTCATCAAGATCGTTGATATAGACTTTTCTTATTTGCATGCCTTAAGGCATGGATTCCCCTATTACCCTTGACTCCCCAAGTATCTCATTTATGTATCCCCTTGGAGTCAGTGATGTGGGGATGCCCTTATTTACCTACTATTGGTATGAACCATGGCCTACTCCTAGTCCCAACACCTCCACAATGATATTGGTTACATGGCATCCTCAACTCCCAATTCCTAAACTCCAAAACTCTTATATTTTGCATTGTTTTCTCCCACCTACCTACATGCATCTAAGGTCACCACTAATGGCTAGATTTGTTGCCACAACTACTCCAAAGGTGTTTTCTCACCTAAAAATAATTGTCTAACTCTAAATCAAGTGCATAAATTCAAATAGTGGAAGATTTAATCACCATGCCTTCATTAATAAGATGGTTGTATTTCTAACAAAAATAATTTTCACTTCAACTCCAAGCTGCCATTTCAATGGATTTCATGAGATCCTAGCTTGTTCCACATGCAACATTAATGGCATATGATCCTAAGCCAATTTCTTGAGGATGGATTGTTGTAATGGAAAAGTTGTAGTCAGACACAATCCAAGAGAACATGCCACATCTTGTCGCATCAAGATCACAAAGCATAAGACTAGGGGATACTATGTACAAGTAGAATCCCATCCCTTAGATATAAATATATTGTAAGATGTAATCACCAAGAGAGAGAGAGAGAGAGAGAGAGAGAGAGAGAGAGAGAGAGAGAGAAGCACAGATAAAGAGATAGAAGATAGATATTAATATATAAAATATGAATATATATAGAAGGATATAAGGAGATATAAGGATGTATATGATGTACTAAATTCATATAAATAATACAAATACTTTTGGGTTCCATAATGATGTTTTATGATGTATTCTTTATAATATGTTAAGTAATTGGTCTCTTGTCTGAATCTAACTCCCTATTCCCTTAATAGAATTGAGTCCAGGGTATAAACTACAACACTAAGAAAGTCATTGGGTTTTAGAACTCTGCTTTGTCCCCCAAATTTCTCGTTAACATAGGTTCCATTTGTCAAGACCTTGGTTGGATCTTACTAAGGACAACAGGAGAAATTTCCAAAATTCAAAACCATAAACCAAATAGGAGAAAAGAAGCTAAAAAGGACATGAAAACCTGCAACGTTGTCCTCCTAACATCTACCTTATGAGAGGAGGTTAGGCACCAAGGGGATGAATAATGGGAAGAGGGGGGAATTTAGAAAAGGATCTTTGAAGAAATGTGACCAATAGAAGAGCTACAAGATAACTACCGTGGGCAATAATAAAGTTATGTGTAATCCCCAACCAAAAACACCCATGAAAAAAGGAGGCTAAAGGAATATAAGAGAAATCAAGGAGCAAATTGCATTAGCAAGACAAGTGATGTAATGTCCCCTATTTTAGTAATTACCAGTTTAACTCAATTCTAATATTTATGTCCAAGCCAAATGGATAAAGATACAACAATTCAACCAAAGTAAAAGAATTATTCATTCATTTAATCCAACTAAGTTATCTATGTATATTTATTGACATCTATACTGACCTTATTACTATTCCAACTTGCGGAAGGAAGGATTGGGTGTATAACCAAGGTGCCTAGAGACCAAATACAATGGACTCCCTCAAAGTTTACAGGTCCAAGCCCATATCCTATCTTGGGACTTGCCCTCAAGGCTTCTGGGACACTGACCCCTACCCTGTCTTGGGACTGATGCCATTGCTTGGATTTAGACAAGCCCCTCCTTGGACACACCTCTATCCTTCCTTCTCAGATTAAAATAGTAGTACGACTGAATATGATTTTAGACATATCTCTGATTACTTATTCATCTCTTCCTTATGAAGAGTCTCCCACATATTTTTATATAATCTTTATTTCCTCTCTAATATTTCCCTTACCAGATATATAAAATAGGCTAATACTTCCCTTATATATACTATTAATGAATTCACATATAATATATATGTCTGATTATTATTATTACATATATATATATATATATATATATCTACCATATCTATATTTCTTAATATATATATATATATATATATATATTATCAGTCACCTCCATTAAATATATATGTATATATCTCTACATGGATTATAAATATATTTATTATAATATTTAATCTCTTGTCTGATCCTTATTCCTTCCTTATGATCTTTCTCTGATTCCTCCCTTAATACTGATTCAATCTGTGTTATTGAATTTCCAGCGATCTCCAAAACTGAATTGATAGAGTGTGATGTTAGATGGAATGATTTCTTATGCCTCTTCTGTTTGCTGTCTTGGATATATTTATATCTTGAAATAGGAAACTCATGACCTTCCCAGCAGCATCCCTTCTTAATCACACCTCTCCTAAGTTAATTTCTTTATTAACTTTGACTTAATTGCACCCTTTGGTAAGGAATTACTAACTCACTGTTGGGAGATGGTCACTATTTTGTTTATGCCAGACAATATATATGTAATCACCGGCTGCGTCAATTACTTTTTTGCTGGGTACTACAGATCGTAGTTTTAGTTATTGTTTATCATTATAGTCGCTGACTTTGAGTGTCTTAATTCAATGTCTTTAACAACCCAAATAAGCTATGCCTTTAGTGATCAAGTAAAGCTATGACTAACAAGGCATAACATGTTTTCTTTTAGAACATGTACGACATTAGAGGGAAATTAGACAAGCGGATTTGTGTCAGAGATTCTGTCAGAACTTGTCCCCTCTAATTTGGGGTTCTCTTGTAGAAGTGTACCGCTGCTAACATATTTATATGCATCATTATTAAACTACAGGGATTAGGATACATGTCCTAAATGAAATATATTGTCACAGTAGCATCTAATGATCAACTAAAGTTTAGAAATGACTCTTTATTTATATTTCATAGTTATACTGTATTTTATAATTATGTTTTATTATTATTTTTATTTATTATTATTACATTTTATTTCAGATTAGGGGACATCACAAGTGACTATGGCCAGCCCAAACAATTAAGAAAGAAGACAAAGACATTGTTGAAAAAAAGGAGAGACACCACGAAGAAGAGGAGAGTTGAGTGCGCCAATGAGGGTGTTTTTAAGCACACCAATTAGATTGTTGTTAAGCACGCAATTGGATCTCCAAGTCAAAGGCTACAGTATATGGTTCTATTGATAAACATAAGCCACACCTTGTTGCTAGTGGAGTTCCCCAAAATGAAGATAAACATTATTTCCAACAAGTGTCCTCCAAGGCAAATTGACAGACATTTTCATTAAGGAATTTATCAAGAGCGTCTCTCTTCATCTTCAATATTTGATTAGCATTCAATAGTCACTTTGAAGGCAAGACAATCCAAAACAATCTCAGTTATCCAGCTCCCTAGTCAAACTTAAAGGTAGATGTTGGAGTTTGCAATCTTGTCTAGGACCTTTGAATCATTTTATGAATTTTAGGCTAAGTGCCTTGTTTAGGTCAGCATTCTTTGGATATGTGCCAAGTCAGCTCCTCTGATATTATATTGGATGTGGTATAGCTATATACATATCTAAAACCATTGATTAATAATCAAGTTTTATGAAGTATTATAGCCTATTGGCACACTCATATGTTTTCATCTTATTTTTCACATTTTCCTTGTCTTGTTAAAGCTTAGCCTCTGCATTCCTAAGGAACCATTGATTAATAATCGAGTTTTATAAAGTATTATAGCTTATGGTGTAATGTCCCCTATTAGGACTGGACCTAATTTGCCCTAGAATTCTTAAATGAGGTCTGGATTAACGTCTTGATTTAGAGCCTAATTCTTGAGATATAAAAGGGAGAAGGGAACTTCATTTGAAAGGGAGGAGGAATGAAGAAAAAAGAGAAGGTGTGAATCAAGAAAGAATTAACAGAGAAGAAATAAGGAAGTGACTCCTTCAAAAGGCAAAAGTTATGAAGGGTTGTGACTGTTTCAAAAGGGGCTGTAATTATGAAAGGTTGTTACTCTCCCAAGGGGTAGAATGAGGTCGGGAATAATTTCTCCTTTATACTTTATCTGTGAAAGGGTCACTACCTTTCGTAAGATTTGAGTCGCCAGTTTTCATTGCTGCCTTTGAGAATAATATATTATTCCCCAAATTGATATCCCTCAAATCCTCCTCAAATGAAATCTTCTCCCCTTTATATCTTCCAATATGAGGGAGAAGTCACACCTCTTCATCATGTCTTCCCCTTAGCAAGAGTCACAACCATTCACAATTACCACCCTTCAAAAGACTTGCAATCCTTCATTATTCCTACCCTTTTGAGAGAATCAGCCTTTCATAATTACAACCCTTTGAAAGACTCACAACCCTTCATCACTATTGCCCTTTAAAAGAGTGACAACCTTGCATAATTACAACCTTTTGAGAAATTCACAACCCTTCATCATTTCTACCCCTTGGGAGAGTGACAACCTTTCATTATTACAACCCTTTTGAAATAGTCACAACTTTTGCCTTTTAAAGGGGTCACTTCCTTATTTTCTTTTCTCTTAATTATTTCTTGATTCACACCTTCCCTTTTCTCTTCCTTCCTCCCCCCTTTCAAATGAAGTTCTATTCTCCCTTTTATATCTCGTGTTTGAGGGAGTCCCAACTTCTCATCTCATGCCTTTTGAGCATTCATTAAACTTAACTAAGTTTTATTTATGTTCAATTTTATTATTATTTTTATTTAGATTTAATTTTATTATTATTGTTTATAAATTAATCCTATTTCAAAAAGGGGGCATTACATATGGGCATCCTCATATGTTTTCATCTTATTTTCACATTTTCCTTGTCTTGTTAAAGCTTAGTCTCTTCATTCCTAAGGGTGCATAACTTTTACTGTTTGAGTTTGTAATCTTGTTTAGGACTTTCTAAAGTTTTCATATATATATATATATATATATATATATATATATATATATATATATATATATATATATATATATATATATATCCTGAAATCGTCGCGAGTAGTGTGAGTTTTTGTGAGTCGCGGGTCGTGGAGTGTCTAGCGGGTTTTCATGACCCGTCAACATGAGATGAAAACCTATGGCTCGTCGAGCTAGCGGGTCATGCCATGACCTGCCAAGTCTGTGCCTCGTGACTCACATCGCGGCAGTCCAATTTAAACTTGCCAAAAAACATAAAGTTACCATTTTTTTAATACCTGTTTTCTATTTTACCCTAAAAGGCATTCTATTTGCTTGTTATAAGAAGAGAGGAAAGTGAGAGAAAGGAAGAAAAACAAGAGGCCATAGGTTTGCAACCAGTAAGGAAGAAGAGCATCAAGGAGTCCACAAATCACATTGGGGAGGCCATAGGTTTGCATTGAGAGCATCAAGGAGTCCATAGCAGCTGTTCCAAAACTTCTCAACTCATTTGAAAAAGGTAAGTGTTAAATTTTGTAGATTTTGTTAGTTTTTTTTTTGTATGTTTATGGATTTTCCATTTTTTTTGTTAATTTTTTTAACTTTAACTTTCCAAATCTTAAATGTTTTCTATTAAAATATAAATTGCATACTTCAATGTGAGAAGTAGAACAATAGCAAACCCTAGATTTTTTTAAGAAAAAAATGTAAACATGTATTTACAATTTTTTCTAAAAAAAATGAAAAGTTTGCTGATTTTTCTAAAATACAATGCCCAAATGGTAATTTGTAATTTTGTTCATAAAATTGTCTTATTGCAACAGCCTTCAAGTTATGAAAACATTAATTTTTCTCAATGCCTCCAAAATGTGAATCTTGGAAATATACTAAAGACTTTCCTAGTAGACAAAAAAATCAAACAAAATGTATGTTTTGTAAAGAAATTTTTCATGGTGGCATCAATAGGTTTAAATATCATAATACCATATTGTCGGCATACCTGGCCATGATGCTGACCCATGTTTATTGGCAAATGCCAAGGTAGTTCGTTTATGTTATATCCAGTTAGAAACACATGCAAAAGAAAAGCAAACTATGAAGAGACAACGGGAAAAGTTAAATGCTATTGGCTCCCATTCATTTGCAGCCGCAATCGCATCCGCATCCACATCTGCAGGCTGTGTTGCAGAGGGTTCTTCCATGCTCCCTTTCATCCTAGTGCTAGTGCTTCTACTCTTGCTCCTTCTAGTGGCACTATTACCCTTGGCCCTAGAGTCCGGAAATCAAAGTTGGACAGTTATTTTGTGCCACGCACTACTCTTGGTGCACAGCCCTCGCTTGACAGCATGAGTTGGAACAAGCAAGTCTGTGATGTACGAAAACAAATTTGTAAGTTTTGGTACTTTTGCAACATTCCATTTGTTGCAGCCAGGTAATTCTTTTTGATTTGATTGCTTTAAGTTTAAAATTAAATTTTAAAATTTATAGTTTGAAGTTGAACTCTATTTTGTCTAATGATTAATCATAATCTATTTGTGACAAGTCTCCTTAATGGAGAGGCATGATAGATGTCGTAATCATTTGTGGGGCGGGCTTTAAAGCCCCTACTAATGCTAAGTTAAGTGGCCCCCTCTTGTTAAAAATGGTTAATGATATGAAAGTTGAGCTAGAAGACCACAGACAGTCTTGGAGCCAAAAGGGTTGCACCATCAAGACAGATGGTTGGACAGATAGGAGGAATAGGACACTTCTAAATTTTCTTGTTCCTCGCAGAGGTGATTGATCATTCTACTTCCCTAAATGCATTGAATAATTTATATTTTGATTTGTTGATTGATCCATGATAATTGATAATTATTTTTGCTTTATTTTCAAGATCCACCATATTCTTGAAGTCTATTAATGCTTCCTCACATGTGAAAAATGTCACATACTTATGTGAGGCTATTGAGGAAGTCATACGTGACATGGAAGAAAAAAATGTGGTGCAAGTGGTGACGGATAATGCAGCAAGTTATGTTGTTGCAAGTAAACTTTCAACTTTTTAAGTTTTGATGGAGAGGCATCTATGAATTTATTTAAAATTTTCTTAACACATCTAAATTTTTAATTAATTTAAAATTGTTGCAGGTAAACTTTTAAAGGACAAGCACCGGAAAAAAATGTGTTCTCCATGTGTGGCCCATTGCCTTGACCTCATGTTAGAGGATATTGGCAAGCTTGAATGGGTCAAGTCATGTGTTGGTAAGGCCAAAAACGTTTGCAAATTTATCTACAATCATGCATTGGTCTTTAGCATTATGAGGCAATACATGGGGCAAAAGGAGTTGGCTCCTCCTGGTATCACGAGATTTGCCTCAAATTTCTTCACACTAAAATCCTTGTTGAAATCAAAGGCAGCTTTGAGACGCATGTTTGTTGGTGAGGAGTGGACTGCCTCATCCTATGCTACGACCAATGCAAGGATGGATGTGGTAGATCGTATTTTTGATGAGACAGGTTTTTGGACCACTTGTGCAAAGATCATGCAGGTAAATATATTTTTGTTATGTTTGCAACTTTTCTTATTTTAATGCACACTTGTGACTTAACTTTTTTTTTAACATTATATGCAAATCATTGAGGCCCTCGTAGTTCTCCTACAAGTTGTTGATGGGGAGAAACCCTCTATGGGCTACATATATGAGGGCATGGATAGGGCCAAGGAGGCCATTAGATCCATGTATGCAGGAATTGAGGATAAGTATGGCCCCATTTGGGAGATCATTGATACGAGATGGCAAAACCAACTTCACAGGCCCATCCATGCAGCAACTTATTTCCTCAATCTGACATTTCGTTTCCTTGATAACTTCAAGGCGGATAAGGAGATTCTTAGTGGCCTATATACAGGGATACAAAAAATGTCTAGTGATGGCACATCTACAGTGCAAGAGATAGATGCATATAATAATGAACAAGGGGTGATTTTCGCAAGCAAGATGTGCAAAGACACTCAGACAACATTTCAGCTAGGTAGAAATAATGTTAAACTTAAGATTTTTAAATTTATGGCTTATGCATTTTGATTTTAAAATCTATCCTTAATGTTGGAAATGAGACTGATTTTTTTTCTTTTCCTTATTTTAAATAGATGGTGGCAAATGTTTAGGCCTACAGCCCCAAACCTTCAAAAAAGTGTCATCTGTAGTTTGAGTCAGCCATGCACGCTTATAGATTTGAGCGCAATCGGTCCATGTTCGAGCACATCCACTCGAAGAGGCATAATATATTGTCTGTGAAGAGGTTGAATGATCTTGTCTTTGTTCATTACAACCTCCGTCTTAGGACCAGACAGATTTTGGACACTGACTCCTCTCCGATCACTCTAGCAAAGATCAATCCAGAGTCTGAGTGGCTCATTGGGTCTACCGATCCTGTCTTGACTGAGGAGGACCATGAGTGGGTTTACCAAGAAGACAGAGAGGCTAAGGTTGTGGCTATGGCAAAGGAGGAGGATAGAGCAAGATCAGCCGCCCACGCAGCTGATGTTGATCAAAGTAGCACCTCACAGGCAAAGACTACGACTTGTCAGTCATCCACAGCCTACCTCAAACGCCTTTGTAGGAGGCAAACAGACTACTCTAAGGTTGAGGTTGAGCTATAGACTTGTTTTTGTTTACACATATGTTTGGGAACATTTGATGTCATGGATTTCATGGATTTTATATACATTTGATAATATTTATAATTTTGCATATCTATGTTTTCTATTTCCTTCATCTACAATTTACGTTTTTACTTATGTGATGGATGTATGTTTATGTATGTGATCAAATTAGCTTTTATTTGATGATGTTATAGTGTCTTTAATCTTTATTCAATAATGGGTGCATGAAACAAGTTTTAAATCGTTAAAAATCTCTAAATTTCAAGGATTTTTTCATTTTGTCGAGTTGTTGTCGAGTCACGAGTCAAGTTGACCTTGTTGAGTCATAGGAAAGTCCGAGTCATGGAACTATGATATATATATATATAGGAAGTTGGCCTAAATAAGGCACTTAGCCTAAAATATATAAAAGAAAACATTAAAACGTCCTAAACAAGATATACATACATATATGTATGCATATATTCATATATCTGTACCATGTTATCCGGTTTGAAGGCAAATATGGGTCTGGTTCAAACTGGATATGGGTTCGTCTTTGGTTCAATACATGGTTTGCTTTATTCCATTCGCTCAAAATTTCTCATAATTGTTAACATATACAGCTCAAGGATCCATTCCTAATCAGGATTACTTCAAATTTATATCGTATCCTCAAGACATGGAAGATAAATGTTTACCCTGTGCACAAGCACTCAGCGCTATTATCAACGGCTTCCAAAGACACAGGATCTTCTTAGATAGGTTCCATGATCATGAAGCACGGTGTAAATTAAATGTTTTAGTATAATATAAATTAAATATTATGGTATAATATAAATTAAATATTATATTATTTGATCAATTACTTTTAATAAATAAATATATTGTATATATTAATTTTATTAATATTATATTATATTATATTAACTATATTATTTATTACTATTACTTTTTTATATAGTTTCATTATGATATTATTGTTGACTTGGTGGTCAGCACCTCCTTGGAGATTCGTGACATGGCTTAACCGCCTCCCATGGATCGGGTTAAATCTGGCATTTGTATCGGGCATTAACAGTTCGAGCTTTTGGTGCAGCAGCAAATGATTCAAACAATTGGTATCAGAGCCTTGGGTCACGAGTTCGAGTCTCCCTTCAGTGGGTGCTGAAGGCTCAGTCAGTGCTGAGGGAGAGATTGTTGACTTGGTGGTCAGCACCTCCTTGGAGATTCGTAACATGGCTTAACCGCCTCCCGTGGATCGGGTTAGATTTGGCATTTGTATCGGGCATTGACAGTTCAAGCTTTTCGTGCAACGGCAAATGATTCCAACAATTATAATATTTCTTTTGAGAAGTTTTGATATTATCATATTATATATATTATATTACTTTCTATAATTTTATTTTTAGATTATATATTAAATTTACTATATTATATTATATATTAACTTTATATTAATATAATATATATATGTATATATGTATGTATATTTGTATGTGTGTATTGTTTTTGTACTATCAAACCCAAATCCTATTTTAAAATTTTGTCATACCCGAACCCAAACTGGCAACTTAGTATCTGTATATATATGTGTGTATAAACATGTATATATACACATGTGCATGCATACATACATACATACATATATATATACACACACACACACAAAACACATATAGAGCACATATCCATAGGAGGTTTGCCTGAATAAGGCACTTAGCCTAAAATATATAAAAGAAAACATTAGAAAGCCCTAAACAAGATTACAAACTCCAACATCACTGCTAGGCTAACCTGGTACATATCTATATATCTTTGACCATGAGTGTGAGTGTGAATACATACAAATCCAAGATTCCAAAGCCATTGTTTTTTTATCAAGTTTTATTTATCTTATAACTAGAGGTACCATCATATCTTTTCAAGTTTTCGTCTTCTTTTGTCACATTATTCTTGCTTTGTAAAAGCTTAGTCTCTTCATTCCTATATTTGCATACCTTCTAATTTACACCAGCACACCCTTTTCAATGGAAGGCAATTAGAAGCATAAACATTAATAATTGCCTTCTATTGGTACTATTAAAAATTGCATCCAAACAGATTTCTTCCCAAGGCCAAGAATTCACATCTAAATAATCTTGAGTTCCACACTATTTATCACTCTATGAAACCTCATGGCTCACCTCTTACTATGGTAATTATGTGTTTCTATGTTTTCCTGATCAGTAACTTTGTTTTTTCCTAGATAGACATTGATACTTGCAAGTTTCCTCTTCTCTTGATAACATCAAATTCTTCTCTAGGGAGATTGTGGAACTACGTTAAACTAGTTATTACTAAATGAAAAAGATCTATGATATTATGGCACCAAGCAACAAGTTAAAAGTGAGTAAGAGAGTAAAAAAGTCAATCTTGCAGTTAGTATTATAGAGTTGAATGCGAGTAAGTCACATGTCAGCCATCGCTTTTGTCTCAATTGTAAGAAGTGAGACCAAGCTCATCTAGAGAAAGACATTGACCAACATCTCCTCGGGAGTTTCAGCTACTGTAAACATGTATGTAAAAGAAAAGCACTTAATTTGGATGATACTGTGGCTAGAACATGTGAACCCTTAATGTTTGATATGCATACATGGATATGCATGGGATGTAAGATGCCACCCCAAATCTAAACCAATTTATGCACTTATTCCCGAGTTAAGATTTCAAACAATATAGAAAACACTTGTCAGACCAAACAGTATGCTCTGCCAATTAAACAAACAACCTGTGCACTTTTCATTCCAAGACAAAAATCAGACATTTAAACAAATAGTTTGCAGATTTGTTTTGGCGAAGAGTTCTCTGATTTTCTGATTTTTGAATGATGTTGAATTTTCGAAGTTCATTTTGCATTCATTACAAGAATGATAGATAACAGTGTTAACTGATTTTAATGACAACTAGAAATTTTATCATCACAATAAGTTTATTTCAAATTTCACAAACTGAACAGGTTTACATCTACAAAAATATGGAAGCTTCTGACCTTATGGAGCAGCAATACATAATTACTGTGTATTATACTGTTAATGATCTGCAGATGAACAACCCCTAGTCTCCAATGTTTATACATAAAGTGTTAGCCCAAATAACATCTACCTCAAATGATGCTCCCAGCACGGCTACCAATGCCTCAGATCTGCAATATCTTCTCAAATGAGGTCCACGCCTGATACACAGCTCCAGCAAGCTTCAAATTTGATAAGAAATGTTCCAAAACCCTCATGTAGCACAAACCAGATATCTGCCATGGCATATTTCAATTTTGAACACAGCAATGATAAGATAACTTTCCCTGAATCTCCTATCACTCTTCAGTCAATCTCAATAACACTCAGAAGAGTAACAGTTCCCTTATTCCATCTCTCCCCACCCTACGATATCATTAGTTATTAAGACTGTACATTCATCATCCTCTAAAATGTCCCCTTTTTCGGATCATCTTTCAGAGGATTAGCCTATTTCCTAACCCTCATAGGCTAATGGAGTTCTTCAGAGGCTGCAATTGGCAAAGTTGGAGCCCAATTCCCACTCCAGAGGTCAGGGATGTTCAAGATTGCTCTCTGTTTGAGTCAGATCGGCACACTTACTATTTATAGTAAGTGTTTATTTTGGGAAGTCAGAGTTTCTATCTTTAGCAGGGCACCTCGACAGTTTGCTAGCAATATGGAGTTATAGTGACATTGACAAAGCTTCCAATTTGCGACTTACTATTTATAGTAAGTCAAATTATGGTCAGAACTATTTTTGACAGGGGCACCCACACTCATGGTATGCACAGTGATTAACTCATTCGTCAGTTGGCTGAGTTTCAAAGACTTAGTATTTATTGTAAGTCACTAGATGTTAGAGAGGGACACTTACTATTTTTAGTAAGGCATTTCGATGCACAATGGATACAATGGTTAACTCCCAGCTTCGGACGGAAACAAGAAATAATGTTTATTTTTGGAGTTATGTTATTTTAATTATTAATAAAGTAATACTTTATTAATAATTAATGATAAAGTGCAATTATAAAGTTATATTTTCACTTTATGTGAATGGAGCCACTTAATGACTTAAAAGTCATTTAATAAAGTGCATCACAATGATATAATATAACTTTACGGTTTAAGTGCACTTTATTTAAAAGGGAGATATAAGTGTTTAATAACGTATACTTTATATTGTGCACCAAAAGGAGGGGTATAATTGAATATTATATTTGAATTGCAACAAAAGCAAATGGTATCAAAAGCTAAGTAATTTTTAAGTTATAAGAACTGTATTTGTGAAGTTACAAATCGATTTTCTCTTGGATAATTATAAAAGGTCAAGGCAAGAGAAAATCAATTCATTCTATGACTTGTGCATTTACTTTTGTTTGTGTGGAGAAGAAATTGAAACAAGGGTCTCACATTTCGAGCTTGAAAAATTGTGAATTCTTCCAAGTTATTTCAGCATAGTGAATTGGTGAAACACCCAATGAAATGTGCAATTAGAATGGCTTCAACCAGGAGTCATCATTGAGCTTTCTTGGATGAGATTGGTGTGGAATTACTACAGATTTGCATTGTTTATCAGCAGCAGCAGAAGATTATTGATAATAAATACTCAGCATTAGGAGACGTGGCTCATAGTAGCTCAGATTAACATTCCAATTAGCAGTCGTACCTGAATTATCCCAGTCATAAGTTATTTATTGTTTCAACGATGGTTTCAAGAAGTGACGTTAGCAATAAAGGGGATTTGTTTGGCATTTGGGGCCTCTAATATCTTCAACCGTGTGCTTTGAAAGGGATTGTTATTTGTATGGAGACAATTCTATGAATGTTGAAGAAATCCTTAGGCATTAAAATAAAATAGCAATCGAACTTGGAACCACATGCATAATAGTTCGTTGGAAACAATTTGACGAGACATTCCAAGTCCCATCACTGAAATTGCGAAAGCATAGCGCCCTTGCTGATTTACTCAAAATAGTAAGGTCCTTCATAACTCCATCAAATGAGCTCCATTTCACCCAAAACTGAATTTGACTAGGCCAAATAATCTCAGGATCCCTCTAAAGTCCTGGTTAGCCCTTGGGACCATGAAAAAATGAGCTAACAAATCATGTCATGACTAGCTAGAAAGGGGACATTATAGTCCACCCCCCTTGAAACTGCTTGTCCTAAAGCAATCTCAGCTCTGGATGTTGTAAGAGACCTCACTCTCCCACGTAGCATCCTCAATCGGTAGATTCTTCCACCGTACCAGGTACTCTCTAATAGTCCTCCGAAGCGTACGCTCTCTAGTATCCAAGAGAGCCTCATAAACTAAAACCAGCTTCCCCTCATCATCAAGATGAGGTAACTCTGTTGAAGGCGCCCCATTGTGTCCGAATGCCTTTTTGAGGCGTGACACATGGAATACATTATGAATTTTAATGTTCGTTGGCAACTCCAAATCATAGGCCACTTCCCCTACTCTCCTGATTACTCTAAAAGGTCCATAGTATCTAGGCCTCATATTCTCTACACCACTCCTCTTAAGAGTGGACTGTCTCTATGGCTGCAACATGAGATAAACCATATCACCCACCTCAAATGACCATTCTACTATGTACTAATCTACATACTGTTTTTGTTGGTTCCGAGCCTTCTGCAAATTTTCCTTAAAAGATCTCATGATATCCTGATTCTCCTGCAAAAGGTCCTTGGCCCAAGGCACCCTACTATCACTAAACAATAAATCCAAAAAACTGGGAGCATCATACCCATAGAGGGCCATCAATGGTGTCATCTGAATAGACATGTGATACGTAGTGTTGTAGCAGTATTCACTAAGGTGCAACCACTTCACCCTTGCCTTTCGTTGCCCTGCTATATAATTACGGAGATACCCCTCAACCCATTTATTAACTAATTCAGTCTGATCGTTGGTTTGAGGGAGGCAGCTAGTGCTCAAGGTAAGCTCTATCCCACACAATCTGAAGAGCTCCTACCAAAAAAGACACATGAACCTGCTATCCCGATCACTAACAATAGTCTGCAACAATCCATGCAACCTGAATATCTCCCTGGAAAACAACTCTACTTCCTGTAGCATTGTATATGTGGATGAAATGACAAAGAAGTGCGAAAATTTAGTCAGTCGGTCCACCACCACGTAGATGCAATCC
The DNA here is from genome assembly GCA_027943335.1 of Chamaecyparis obtusa. NCBI lineage: Eukaryota > Viridiplantae > Streptophyta > Pinopsida > Cupressales > Cupressaceae > Chamaecyparis > Chamaecyparis obtusa. Next base: position 44,298 of record BSBK01006719.1, on the reverse strand, counting down.
TTGCCTTAGACCTTGGGTAGGCCCGTGATAAAATCCATCGACACACTGTCCCACTTCCTCTCTAGAATGGGTAGGGGCTGCAACAAACCACCTAGAAACGAGTGCTCATGTTTATTTTGCTCACACACTGAGCATTCTCTCACAAATTGTAACGCATTAGTTTTGAGCGCCTTCCAAGTGAAGCTCTCTCTCACCTATCTGTAAGTTTTGAAGTATCCCTAATGTCCTACCATAGGTGAGTCATGGAAAGCTCTCAAAATCTTTTGGTTAATAGCAAACCCGAGCACTAAGAAGATCCTCTCCTTGTAAATGATCAAATCATTTACAACAATGTACCTATCATCTCAAATAGTGCCATCTATGATCCTAGTAGCCCATGTGTCATTCGAATACTCTGTTGAGATCAACTCCCTCCAGTCATCTGCTATCACTCCCAAAGCACTCAAATGAGGTATCGTGGATAGGGCATTAGCAACAATGTTTTTCTTCCCCTTGACAAAGACTGTCAAAATCATAAGCATGTAATTTGCTGACCCACTTTTGCTTCCTATCATTCAAATTGTTTTGCCCAAGGAAATGTTTTAAAATGTTGTGATCAGTTTTTACTGTAAATTTGCTACCCACAAAATATTGCTTGAATTTAGCCAAGGCATGCATAATGGCTAACATTTTCTTGTCATATATGTTGTAACTCCTCTCGGCACCTCTCAACTTCCTGCTCTCAAATGCAATAGGGTACTTATCCTACATTAAGACTGCCCCAACACCTCATGAGGCATCACAATGTATCCTGTAATTGTCCACTTTCTAGCCAATCATGACATGACTATCATTAGCCTATTTCATAATGGTCCCAAGGGCTAACCAGGACATTAGAGGGATCCTAAGATTATTTGGCCTAGTCATACTCAATTTCAAGCCAAATGGAGCTCATTTGATGGAGTTTTGAAGGACCTTACTATTTTTATTAAATCAGTAGAGGCGTTGTGCTTTCACATTTTCAGTGATGGGACTCTAAACGTCTCATCGAGCTCTTTCCAACGAGCTATTATACATGTGGTTCCGAGTTCAATTGCTATTTTATTTTAATGTCTGAAGATTTAAATTGTTTATTTAATAAAAGTGAAAAGTATATTAAAGTACATTTTATTAAAAAGTCACTTTATTATTTAAAGTACAATTTATTCATCAAGTGGGAAATATTATTTTAAAAGGGAAAAAAGGTTTATCCCACATTGGCGAGACAAAAGGGAAAGCTCATGGTATAGTGTTCAAAAAGAGCGGAAGCCTCTAATTTTCAGCATGCTTGGAGTTTGAATGAAATTTGTGAAACTGTGGAGATTATCTCTCTTGGGCTTGGAGGACACCGACCCTCTATGCTATCAAGCTTGATGCCATTGAAAGATATGGTCTTGAGATTCAGTTCAGAGCTGCAAGGTAAAAAAATCATTCTGATATTATTTGTGATTGTGATTTGTAGTTGCCAAAAGTAGGGCGGATTTGGAGAAGATCATTATGGCAGATTTGAAGATAAAGTGGCAGCAAAAAATAAAGAGAAAGCGGAGATTCAAGAGTTGCTACAATGTTGTCGCTACAGTACCACTGCTACAATAAATCATACAAATTGTTCACTCTCAAAAAGAATTCTACAGCTCATATCTACAGCAAGGAAGGGCACATTCAACTCTTGTATGTAAACTAAAATTACCAAGTCTACAAAATTAATTTTGTATGCACTGTTTTGAGAAGAAAATAATGAAATCAGAATGAAGTTCGTTATCAGCAATTAGCTTCTCAAAGTTTTATAGAAGTATCTTTATTTGCAAGTATTGTTATGTTATTTCTTGTGCATGGAAACTTGTTATACTTAGCAAGCAACCTCAAAACACAAAATACATCTGCATATTAAAAAAAAATCAATATTTACAACACCCAGGTTGCATGCAAACTGTTTGACAAAATTCTTGCAAGTTGTAACAGTTGAAATTTTCGGATATAAGGGGGTATCATTATAGTGGTATCAAAGCAATGTATCCTGCCATCCCGGTGGGTACAATACAGAATGAACAGGCAGTGACATGACTGATTGGAATGTGCATCCATTAAATCATCATTATAATACACGGAGAAATAGGGCCTTACTGAATACAGGACAGGATGCACAAAAAAATCCAGAAGTTCATATTGATACAGGTTACTGGTAACATGGGTGACAAGAATGCTAGGGACACTGGGTGAGGAGAGATTTTTACAATTATTAGATACGTTGGCACAGGGAGAGTGTTTGGCCAAATAGAGGGCTTAGGAACAGAGCTAGTGGATGGAGCTTATGATGCAAATGATGGCAAGGCAGATGGGAATGAATTTAAATATTGGAGGTGATAACAGAGGTAATAACGGAGGAGGCAACGGTGAGAATAACAGAGATAATAATGGTGGACACAATGGACAAAACAGTGGTAATTGAGGACGACAGGTGGATGATAATTTTGGCCAAGGACCTAGACCAGCGAGAACAGTGTGTTCGAGACCACTCATACCAAACTTTCCACCTAGAGTTCCAGTTCAACGGAGAAATGAGTCACAAATTACTGAGTTGTAGGCACAGTTCCGAAGAGATTGGCAAGATGGAGGAGAGGAATTCCAAGCAGCCATTTCTTTCAAAGAATATATGGATGTTAGGCTGAAGCATTTGCCACGCATCGGTGGTAGGGGACAGCATGGTGATTTACAAAAGAAAGTAAGCAAGCTCACCTTAACATACTTTGATGGATCTGGAAAAACCACTACCAGAGCTTGGGTACAGAAGGTAGATACTTATTTCCAATTGAACCCAATGCTGGAAGAGGAAGCCATTAAATTTGCAACATTATATCTAGATGGCTTAGCACATGAGTGGTAGCATCATGGCATGGTCACTATGAGCTATGATCAAATTACTTCATATGTTGAGTTTACGGAGAGTTCGATTGATCGTTTTGACAAAAAAGATTCAAAACTACATTTCAAGGAGTTAGCTCGCCTTAAACAGTGGGGCTCAGTTGATACTTTCATATCAGAGTTTCAGAGACTCTCAGTTTTGGTTACAGATATTTCACAAAGGACGTTGTTGGTGTTGTTCATGGATGGGCTTGCAGAACCTCTGAAAGGAATGGATTAAGGGCCTCAATCCAGCCACATTACAAGAAGCCTATAGGAAGGCTAGAGACATGGAACCTTCATCATCAAAAGACAAGTTTCATTCAAAGGGGCTTTCATCTAAAAAGGACAAGGATAAGAAAAAAATTCAAAAGGACTCTCAACTTAGGAATGAAATGAAAAGATTGAACAATGATCAACTGAATGAATTGAGAAGGAAACTATGTTTCCATGGCAAAGAACCTTGGGATCTTTCACACAAATGTCCAATAAAAGCAAAGGCAGCACAAATCGAGTATTTTTTAGCTGAAGAGTCAGCATCTGAGGATGCAGAACAGCAATCTGATTCTGAGGGCAGTGATGAGAAAAATACCACAAGAGAATAATTAGGTGGTGGGAGAACTATTGCACGTCTCTCAAGTGATGAGAAGGCAATAACCTTCAGGGTGAGAAGTGTAATACAGGGGCAATGAGTTATTAGATTGGTTGACATAGGTGCTACCCACAATTTTATTTCAGAAAGACTGGTCAAGATGACAAGGCTTCAAATTGAGGGACATGGGGGCTTCAGAGTTATAGTGGCTAGTGGACATAAGTTACAAAGCACTCGTATGTTTACAGATCTGCATATGCAGATGGGAGACTATGACATGGTGGGAAAATTTTATGTAGTCAATATGGAAGATTATGATGTCATTCTTGGCATGACCTAGATGAAGTCCATCCATTAATTCACTTTTAACTTAGATAAAATGGAGTTACATTTTGAACACTAAGCCAAGAAAGTGGTACTCAGAGCTTTATCAGACAGTGGACTTAAAGTGGTATCACTCAAGCAGATGGAGAGGTTAGTACGACATGATCAGGTGCAGTAGGCAACATAGATCTTGGCGATACTAGAGGTCACAGAGCAGCAAAAGCGCGAGTACCCTCCACAGATCAGGAATTGTTGATCAAACACACCAAAGTGTTTGGAGATATACCACTAGGCAGACCACCGGATAGAAACATGTGATAGAGTTCGAGGAGGGAGTTAAACCGGTGATCATTACTCTCTGCAAGCATCTGAAAAGGTATAAAGATGAGATCGAAAAGGCAATCAAGGAGCTCCTCGAGATGGAACACATTAGACCCAATAAGAATCCATTTGATTCAGTAGTGGTTTTGGTCAAAAAGAAGGATGGGACTTTTTGGACGTGCATAGATTACAGGGAATTGAATAAGAAGACCATCAAGAATAGATACCTAATTCCCTGCATAGATGAGCTCATAGATGAACTACATAGACCCTGCTACTTCTCTAAGATAGACTTGAGATCCAATTATCATCAAATACGAGTCCGAGAAGATGATGTAGAGAAGACAGCCTTCAGGTGCCACTATGGGCATTTCGAGTTTCTAATCATGCCCTTTGGCTTGACTAATGCACCAGCTACCTTTTAGTCATGCATAAATAGGGTATTCAAAGAGCAACTGAGGAGATTTGTTATGATATTCTTTGATAATATACTTATTTATAGTAGGACTTGGGTGGAGCATCTGAAACATATTGATATTGTGTTGAACATCGTAGAGCGAGAGTCTTTGTATGCCAAGATGTCAAAATGTGAATTTGGGATGACTGAGTTGTTATACTTGGGACACATTATCAATGCTGAGAGTGTTGGTGTGGATCCAGATAAAATTTGAGCAATCATGGATTGGCCGCCACCCAAGAGTCTTTTACATCTCAGGGGTTTTATGGGTCTTTATGGTTTCTACCGCCGTTTCGTGAAAGGGTATTCACAGTCAACAGCTCCTCTCACAGATTTGACTTGGAATGATACTTTTGAGTGGATAGACAGAGCTCAGCAATGTTTTGACAGGTTCAAGGAATTGATGAGCACTTGCCTAGTTTTAGCCATTCCATATTTCAATACACCATTCGAGCTACACTGTGATGCCTCAGAAGAAGGTGTTGGAATAGTTTTAATGCAGGATAAGCACCCTATTGCATTTGAAAGCAAGAAGTTGAGAGCTGCCGAGAGGAGATACATCATATACGACAAGGAAATGTTAGCCATGATGCATGCCTTGGCTAAATTCGGATAGTATTTGGTGGGTAGCAAATTTAAAGTTAAAACTAATCACAACAATTTGAAACATTTCCTTGGACAAAAGGATTTGAACGATAGGCAGCGAAAGTGGGTCAGCAAATTATAGGCTTATGATTTTGACAGTCTTTCTCAAGAGGAAGAAAAACATTGTTGTTGATGCCCTATTTGGGAGACCTCATTTGAGTGCTTTGGGAGTGATAGGAAATGACTGGAGGGAGTTGATCTCAGCAGAGTATACGAAGGACACATGGGCTACTAGGATCATAGATGGCACTATTCAAGATGACAGGTACATTGTTGTAAATGATTTGATCATTTACAAGGAGAGGATCTTCTTGGTGCTTGGGTCTGCTATTAAGCAGAAGGTTTTGAGAGCTTTCCATGACTCACCTATGGCAAGACATCAGCAATACCTCAAAACTTACAAACAGGTGAGAGAGCACTTCACTTGGAAGGGTCTCAAAATTGATGCGTTATAGTATGTGACAAAGTGCCCAGTGTGCTAGCAAAATAAACATGAGCACTCATTTCCAGGTGGTTTGTTGCAGCCGCTACCCATTCCAGAGAGGAAGTGGGACACTGTGTCGATGGATTTTTTCACGAGCCTACCCAAGGTCCAAGGCAGGGATTGCATCTACATGGTGGTGAACCAATTGACTACATTTCCGCACTTATTTGCCATTGCATCCACATATACAACACTAAAAGTAGAAAAGTTATTTTTCAGGGAGATATTCAAGTTGCATGGATTGTCACGGACTATAGTTAGTGATCGGGATAGAAGGTTGACAAGTCTTTTCTGTCTTACCCAGAGCACTAGCTACCACCCTCAAACAGACGATCAGACAAAAAGAATTAATAAAAGGATTGAGAGATATCTCCATAATTATATAGCAGGGCAACAGAAGGCATGGGTGAAGTGGTTGCACCTCGGTGAATACTGCTACAACACTACGTATCACATGTCTATTCAAATGATACCATTCATGGCCCTCTATGGGTATGGTGCTCCCTTCTAGATTTATTGTATAGCGATAGTAGGGTGCCTAGGGCCAGGGATCTTCTGCAGGAGAATTAGGATATCATGAGATCTTTTAAGGAAAATATGCAGAAGGCTCAAAACCAACAAAAATAGTATGTAGATAAGCACAAAGTAGAACGTTCATTTGAGGTGAGTGGTATGGTTTATCTCATGTTGTAGCCATACAAACAATTTACTCTTAAGAGGAGTGATGCAGAGAAGTTGAAGCCACGATACTATGTACCTTTCAAAGTGATCAAGAGAGTAGGGGAAGTGGCCTATGAGTTGGAGGTGCCAGCGAACAGTAAAATTCATAATGTATTCCATGTTTCACACCTCAAAAAGTCAGTGGGACACAATGTGGTGCCTTCAACAGAGTTACCTCCTCTTGATGACAGGGGGAAGCTAGTATTAGTTCCTAAGGTTATCTTGGATACTAGAGAGCATATGCTTCGGAGGAGGACTATCAGAGAGTACTTGGTACGGTGGAAGTATCTGTCGATCAAGGATGCTACATGGGAGAGTGAGGTTATCTTATAGGATCCAAAGTTGAGATTGCTAGAGGACAAGCAATTTCAAGTGGGACGAACTATAATATCCCCTTTCTATCTAGTCATGACATGACTTTTGGTTAGCCCGTTTCATCATGGTCCCAAGAGCTAACCAAGACTTTAGAGGGATCCTGAGATTATTTGGCCTAGTCAAATTCAGTTTCAGGCCAAATGGAGCTCATTTGGTGGAGTTATGAAGGACCATTATATTTTTAGTAAGTCAGCAAGGGCATTGTGCTTTTACATTTTCAATGATGGGACTTGGAACTTCTCTTTGAGCTCTTTGCAACGAGCTATTATACATGTGGTTCCGAGTTCGATTGCTATTTTATTTTAATGCCTAAAGATTTAAAAGGTTTATTTAATAAAAGTTACAAATATATTAAAGTACATTTTATTAAAAAGTCACTTTATTATTTAAAGTACATTTTATTCATCAAGTGGGAAATGTTATTTTAAAAGGGAAAAGTGATTTATCCCACATTGACAAGATGAAAGAGAAAGCTTATGGAAAAGTGTTTAAAAAGAGAGGAAGCCTCTAATTTTCAGCATGCTTGGAGCTTGAATGAAATTCGTGAAACTGTGGAGATTATCTCTCTTGGGCTTGGAGGACACCGACCCTCTATGCTATCAATTTTGTCGCCATTGAAAGATATGGTCTTGAGATTCAATTCAGAGCTGCAAGGTAAAAAAATCATTCTGATATTATATGTGATTGAAATTAGTAGTTGCCAAAAGTAGGGTAGATTTGGAGAAGATCATTAGGGCAGATTTGAAGATAAAGTGGCAGCAAAAAGTAAACAGAAAGCAGAGATTCAAGAGTAGCTATACTGCTGCTACAGTGTCATCACTACAGGACCGCTGCTACAGTAAATTATACAAGCTGTTCACTCTCAGAAGAAATTCTACAACTCATAAATACGGCAAGGAAGGGCGCATTCATCTCTTGTATGTAAACTCAAATTACCAAGTCTGCAATATTAATTTTGTATGCACTATTTTGAGAAGAAAATAATGAAATCAGAATGAAGTTTGTTATCGGCAATTAGCTTCTCAAAGTTTTATAGAAGTATCTTTATTTGCAAATATTGTTTTGTTATTTCTTGTGCAAGAAAATTTGTTACACTTAGCAAGAAACCTCAAAACACAAAATACATCTGCATATTTTTTTTTAAAAAACCAACACTTCCAGCACCCAGGTTGCAGGAAAACTGTTTGACAAAATTCCTACAAGTTGTAACAATTGAAATTTTCAAAGATAAGATGGTGTCATTACAACACAGCCTGTGCTTACCAGTTTTTTATATTATTTGCTTGATAATTTAAAGTCTCCATAAATTGCAAATTGATTCATTGTAAATAGTTTGGGAATTGAAAGGATGCATGCCAAGTGTTTGTGAAAATGTCCATTGGTTGTAGGTGCACAATTTACATGTAGAAATCATATGTATGCATTCAAAAAGATAGAAAGGATTGCATTTGCATTTTAGTTCTTTGCCTAGATATCTTAGTAATCATTTGCAAGCATTTAAACTTCATTTGAAACCAATCCAAGCAAGCAAAAACAATCTGAAAAATAAAAGACAGCAAGATAGAGCTTGCATGCAAAGTGTTTGACAAAATGTCAAACATCTGAAAAGTAAAGCAATTCGGTGTTTGTCAGAGTTAAAAGCTGTTGGGTTTCTTACATCCCCTTCTCGTGATTTTCTGTTATCTTCTTAGATTGATTAAGCAGGCCTGATAACTTGTTGACATCTCACAAGCCATGGCACTGTCTATTGATATTTGGAGAATATGAACCATTTATTAGCTTTTCAACCATTATTGTTCATTCCCTTCGTCGCAAAATAAAATGCCAATGGCATCCACGGAATAGCAAACATGACCCAATGTATTCTGAAAATTCAACCACGATAACCATGCGATGATAAAGACGGCTCTGTGTCGAGATGGAAGAACTCACGTAATGGCTCCCTCTACATTCCGCTACAACAAGGAAACCACATAACATGCAAAATAGCTATGTTAATCATTGACGGAAACTCTAAGATGCTCTCTCCAATCCTAAACTCCACACAATAATTCTGAATAACTCTATTCAAAGAGATATCTATGCAAGAACCTGATTTTGTTCAATTCCCTTGTCAACTCTGTAACCATGAAACACTGGAAGAACCACAGTAGGGGCGTTATCCTTCTCCAGTTTCAGGAACGGCAAGTGTCATTATCCAATTGGAAATAATTACACATGGCAAACATTATCCTCCACAATGATTTATCCTCCACAATGATTTAATTTAAACCATATAAGGAAACCATGTCAGGTAAGAAGATTCCACGGTACTAGAAATTTGTCCTCGCGATAATTCTACAAAGTCCAACCTTGGTAATATTGGCTGAATAAATAAATATCTTTCTAAGGGATTTCAATTCTACCAGCAACATAGTATTCTCAGGGATCGAGTATTTCTTATGTGAACCATCCAATATTTTGGTAATAATATTAAACTGGAAATCAATGTTTATACAACGACAGTCATTATTGTTCTATCTCAAATCACAGAATATATGAAGCAAAAATACAAACTTTTTCCTCAAAATTATGAAATATTCAAGATATCATCACCTATTTCTCAAATAGAAGTATATATTCAAACCTCCACTGAATTCATATTATTTAAAATATAATATTCCAATTTTTCCAAATGAGAAACAGAAGCCAATATTATTATTTCTGAACAAACTCAAAATCTTACAAAATTTATTGTTGAACCCAAATGTGAATCCTGATGCAAATCCACCTCCCAGATGAATTGGGTTTTTGTCCAATCCAACGAAGAATCCCAAGGGTCTCCCTCCTCAAGAAACTGAACTGAAACAAGGAGATTTCAAAGCACTTTCAAAAGAGATTAATCCACCAAGTATATTCAGAATGAGCCTCTCAACATTCTTTTAAGCACATCCCCGTGACTCTTTGTTTTTCCTCTGCTTGTCTCTTGGTATTCATTTTCTTGGTCTCTATATTTCCCCCTCTTTTAATTTGAAATTGGGGAAATAATAATAAAGTGACTTTATTACTTTTGAACTACTCGCCATTAAAGTCACTTTAATACTTAATCAAATAATTAACTTAAGTTGTCATTAAATTTATTATATTTCGACAACTTAAAATTTGTAATTATTTAATTAATTTCTAATGTCCCAAAAAGGGGACATTACATGGGAATCTACAAGAACTAACTTATCAACAAAAGCTATAATTCCTTACCTAAATTCAACACTTTGTTCTTGCATTTCATCCTATCTTTCCAAAGAAAGGTGCATTTACCCTTCAAAGTTATTTACAAAAAAAAATCTAGAAGAATAATAAGATTAAACCACACATAAAGCTACATACTATTGCCCTTGTTAATTCAAGTTTATAATTCATGGAAGTTATCCCAAATGTTCAAGTTTCTCTTCTCAATCAAGGTCCTTGCCTATGATTTATCATCCCAACATATCCTTAATATTTAATTTGCTCCATTTATTTCTCGATTAGTTAGAGATGATCTCCATCGCTGAAGTTCATTTTGAGTTCCAATCATTATACAGGATTTCAGAAAGCTTAACATTTTATTGCCATCAATATAGATGCCCTTTTGTAATTTAATAAAGCAATAGTTATACCATAATTTACATTGCCCTTTTCCTTTCTCTGTCCTTCAATGAGTAACCTTGCCTCCATCATGAGCTAAACATAACAACTATCCGGTCATGCTTTTACAAAAGCGATAAAAGTTATCACACTAAAATAATGTGAATTTCCCATAAAGAATTGATAATTGTGTTGACAACCTACATGATTATTCTTTGCCTGCTATGTTTCCCCTTTGTAGCAGTTTGATGCTTTCCTTAATAAAAATTTGAAAACATTGGTAAGAGATGCCTCTTTGAATATAAAAGATCCAACTTTTTTCAAGTGCACTAAGGATCAAAAGGTAGAAAATTAAGAATGGCTATTAGATTTGGTGTTGTGATCTTTGCAATCATTAGCCATCTTACTCAGCAGCTCAAGCTTGGTAATCTATGCATATGTTAAGAGATATCTAAAACTGACTATGACATAACATAACCCAGCTGCCAAACAATGAATCACAAATATTACACAATTCACAATAATAAATATTCATCCCATAACAACAAATAGAGGAAAAATAAAACCCCTGGTACCAAAGATGTGTGTCCTAAGACATTTTTACAGTCTACGTTAATGTAATATTGTATATTGAGATTCGATAGTTCATTGACCAATATCAATCATCTCCAAACACCAAATCTTATTATTCCTTGCAATAAAAAGAATCCAGAAACTTTTACAAATCAATCCATGCTCAGTAATAAAAACATAGAATATGTCTTCCCACCAAGAACAGTCACTTTTTTCTTGGAAGAAATAAAGGGTGCATAGCAATCATGAAAGATTCATATAAGTAAAAAGATACCTGTAAAAGAATAGAAGATGTTGAATTCATGACAAATAGAATACCAAATTGAGCATTCTTTTTTCTTTCAAATTGTTCATATAGGAACACATACACTAATATGATTTCTTGCAAAGATATAGACAGCAATATTTATACAAGGAAATTTATTCTCATCTTACAATAGTATATATTCCACAAGGACATTATTTCACAATCTTCTAGATATAAACACTTAATCCTGCAAAACTGTTGATGCTTGTGAATTTAATTTTCAGATAAATTAGGTATAGGATTATCCAACCTCTGAAATACAGTTATATATAGTTCCTCAGAGACTTAGATTTAACAAACGTTTACATTTGCAAACATACATGTCTATTGCAATTAAAACAAAATCCATCATTTATAAGCCTTGTTATATTTAAAGTTTCTATTTTAAGAATGTACTTTGCAGATAAAAATAAAATTTATACTGCAGTTTCTGTTTCCAAAAATAGTTTTCTGCATTATATGGAATAAAGGAAGATAACAAAATCACCTACCAAGAAAACTTTAAAGACGCTGAAAATTTAGAAGCATGGAAATCATTAAAAAAGGCACTGATTTCATATTAGACCCTTTTGTTCTGACAGACCTTTCACCCAAAGTAGAACAATCAAACATGAAGCAACTAACTATTTAAAATTTTATTAGGATTATAAATAAACTTAAATTGTAAGCTGAAAAGAAATGCCTATTATTAAAATGCCAACCAAATCATAAAACCTCATCTTTGCAAATGGGCTCAACACCACAAAATAGAACCACCGAACACAGCACATGAGCTCAATATGAAAACAAAATTCATTCTAGTAGACATTGAGAAGCACTGAGAAGCACCTAACAAACTATCATGTTTAAAAGCAACTTTGAAAAAAGAAAATGGTACATTGAACATACCACGAATCCCTATAGAACTGATGATGTGCATGAAGTTTTCAAGCCCGTGTTTCAGTATTGGATTGTAATAAGTAAATAACACAAGTGGAGAAGCCAAATGGGGAATCACCTGCTACATCATTAAAATTTCAGAGTTGAATTTAGAAAATGATTTTCACACTGATCCCATGCTAAAACTCTGTCCATCTTCAGCTAAGAATTACTGATCCTTCGTCTTCCCTAATGACCCTATGAAAACCTAACAAGACATGCTAATAACTCTTTCCAGCAAGTAAAACCCTTGTTCTCAAAAATATACCTCTCTGAGCATGGAAATAACAGCATCAAAATTGGTACCCTTTTGTAGAGCTCTTGTAGCAGCTGCCTACAAAAATCATAAGTCACACCCTCATCCAACCTGAAAAGAGTTCACAAAACCTAAGACAATGATAAAAGAAGGGACTTGAGAACCTGAATGACGGGGCCATCAGCAAGAGGGTCAGAGTATGGCACCCCCAGCTCTATTATATCAGCACCACAAGAATCCAATAATTTCAGTGCTTTGGCTGTTGTAAACAAATCAGGATCCCCTGCAGTTATATAAGGAACAAGAGCCACCTGGATGAATCATTGTGATCAGAACCTCAACATATGTACCATATCAAACTTTTGTTAATCAGGTAACATTTGAAACAGTTCGAATGTGCAATAACAAACATCAAGTCCTAATGTGTTTATTAAAGCTATGAGATGTTTTCAGCATTCATAGTAACAGCAGATATACAAAGCTAATGTGAATCAAATATGAACGAATAAGAGAGCAATGAATTGCCACACAAAGATGATTTGAGTACTTGCACAGTGTACATGGGTAATCACCAGACATTATGCCTATGGTGATAACCACTAACAAATAAATAAACTATAATTAAACCCCAATATGCTACAAGTTTTGTGTGCATGTGTGTTTATTTCATCATACTAGTATTCATTATGTTGCTGACATTCAAATGAACATCTAACTTAAGTGCACTATCAAAAAATAAGCACACATTATGTATACTCAAAGGAATAACAACCACATAATCGAAAAATAAGTCTGCTGTCATAGTCGTTTGCTTCATTTTGAGTGGACATCACTAAAATCATATTTCAACAATTAATGTGCAGTTAAACTTCATTTCAAGACATAATAAGTAGTATGATAAATTTAGTGAATTCTTTGTGACAGACAGCAAAATCCATCTACCTTAGTAAATCATAATCATAGCTCAAAGCTTGAGCAGATCAGATACCCCTTCATAAGTATTGAGCTTTATGGTTAGCCATATAATTCTACGATCTTCCTAAGATTCAACAAGAGGGCATCATTAGATGACACCATTGTGGATCTAATCTAGCATTGTGTGGGGCATTCTAATGCAATCAAAGGAACTTTTGCTATCAAATCCCACCATTGGTCCACATGATCCAACAAGCCCTCTATTATGCAAACTATTGAGAATACGCATACCAATGATAGGGCCCACCTTTTCTTTTGCTCTTTTTATTCAGCCACTAGGCTTCCAATCAAATGCCACCTGGTAGGTTGCCAATAGTTTCTAGAAACAGAAGTGATAGTCTTCCCTCAAGATAGTGCAAGCGTCCTATCTACAAGCATAAGCTTCATCCAACAAACTATCAAATGCAATCATTCTTCAAAAATTTCCTTGCCACAATACCTCCCAACAACCTACTTTTCATGCCTGCAAATCCTCCACAATATGTTAATATCTTAAAGGAATTCTCTGACTAGGAACATGTAATGTCGCCTATTTTTCCTGTATTTTGCCCTAGAACATCAAATGAGGTATGAATTATATTGATGAAGTGCAACTTGCCACTTTAAGTCTTTATTAAGACCCAAATAATTGAACAATATATAAGTCCGCTGACTAGTTTTATTAGTTGTGAAACTGAAAGTCTCTTCTTTGATTGATTGCTTTATTTCTCTTCTTGCTTTCCTACTGCTGTAGATGTCTCGATCTATCTTGAGGTTCTTCGATGCTTTCTTCCTTTTTTTGTTCTATGTAACAAATCTGGTCCTGAGTTCCTTTTATTGGTTGCTGTATGTATTTCTATCTCTGCCCCTCCTCTTTGACTCATCCTTTCTTTATCTTAAATATCATTTTCTCATACTAGAAGGTAGTGTCCATTTGGGCGGTTACCCCTCTTAAAAGAGTGGTGCCGTTTTACATGTCCCTTTGTTTATTCTAATTAAATTTTGACTTTTCTCAAAATCACCGCTTTAGGCCATCCTTAATGATCACTGGTTCTTATTGTTTGGTTGATGATCGCTGTCTTATCACATAATCACTGTCTTCAATTGAGGATCACCAACTTCGCTATAGAATCCGCTGCTTACTAGGTGATCACTATCTATTCTCATTTCAGAAAATCATAAAGTCTAAGGTTAAGACAATTTTCTCAATGCTTTTTGATCTGGGGTATGACAGTCCACCCTTCCTGGATTCACTTGTCCTCGAGCAATTTAGGTTTCTATGAACTGAATCATGAAGATTCCAAACCAATCCTTGGAGATTCATATTCCTTATTTAACTTGGTTGACCCAACATTTGCACAATAACCTGGATACCTCTCTGCATTAAAGCAAGGGTGATCTTAACATATATTAAGATGAGGATTAGAAGCATGACACACATCTATGACCTCAAATGCAACACAATAACCCAGATATCTCTCTGTGTTAAAGGCAAGGTGATCTTAACATATATTAAGATGAGGATTTGAAGCATGACACACATCTACGACCTAAAATTAATTCATAACTTTTTGGTTTACTCTAGTTATTCTCATATCTAGAACATATTAGGTATGAACCAAATACGGAATATACACATGAAAACACAAAATATATACAAGAATACATGCAGACATGAAGCATACAAACAAATTCACATGTTATTAGATCTCTTCTCTTTGACTAGAATGCATCCATAGATTTACCCTAGTATTCAAACACATTAGGATTTGGAGAAGGAAGCATGATAGGTCCACCCAAAGCCATCCCTGCACTGCCCAAGAGCGGACACTTGCCCTCTTGGCCACAATGGCAAGCACATTCGATATCCACTCAAGGTGGTCTACCTAGTGGGGTGCTTGTATCTGCTTCCCTATTTACGCATCATCCCTTTAAGTCAATATGCAATCATTGTAGAGTTGGGAGACGGGATTGCAATAGGGTGCCTAACATTGCATTATGACTCCCATGAGCCAAGAAGGGGGCCTAACCCCACCTTGCCTCTCATAAGCCATTTTGAGCCAAAAAGTGGGCCTAACCCCATCTTGTTGCTCATAAGCCATTTAGAGCCAGAAAGTGGACCTAACCCCACCTTGCTACTAATAAGCCATTTAGAGTCTGAAAGTGGGCCTAGCCCCATCTTGCTGCTCATAAGCCATTTAGAGACAAAAAGTTGACATAACCCCATCTTGCTGCTCCTAAGCCATTTAGAGCCAGAAAGTGGGCCTAACCACATCTTGTTGCTCCTTGTCTTAGTCATAGGACTGTCACTTCTCAATACCCTTCAATGTAGGGTTAATTCTCAAAAACCCCAGTCCCTCCTACGTCCTCTTCTTGGTTTAGAAAGTCGTGAATGCTCTTTTTGGATTGTCATACCTTCATCCATGCAACACAAGGTTGGCCTTTCTCTATCATGCCATCTTATCTGCCTTTCACACTCAGAACTATCTTTCAGATAAGTTTGCTACTATGTTCTTGAAGTTTTTCGTATAGACCAAACCCTTGTATTGTTCCAACAATTTTAGATTGTCCTAATGATCTTTATTCACTGTAATAACTGTATATCCCCTGTAAATTGTCCTTACAATATGGGCTAATGTTTAAAATTGTCATTCTATACAATTACTACTGTCATAGTCTTTAAACTTGGTGTGACAACTAAGCATTAACCCCCCCACGCTAGGACCATCATATCTTTTTGAAATATCTCACATGTTACCTTTGTCATTACCTTGCCACCTTGGAACATTGTGACTGTCCTATGCTTGTTTTTATCATGACAATGTGCCTTACTTTTGCATGATTCAGTTTCCTCCTAATAGGCCGATCATGCATACATTCAAACCCTCTACACTATATCATGAAGTTCCTCTTTCTTCATCCACTCTACCATGTCATTGATGCTTATCTTCAAGGCACACTGCCCTCTCTATTTTGCAGATGATTGCCATATCTTATTATTCTCTGCCAAAAGATACAATACATTACCTACCCTATACCCATGTATGTCACAAGTACTCTAATGGCATACTCTCTCCCAGAGATCTCTTTACACATCACCAAGATGATCTCAACCATTACACTTTTGCCCTAGACTTATGAAAGGACTGTCATGATGTTTGCATGATATTTAATTTGCCTTTTGTCTAGCAAGCCCAATCCTTTGTCATCTTTTGTTGGGCTAGTGATATGTCATTTGGCTAGTCACAACTATACCTTCCTTCTATCTTCTTAACATTATTGTCACTCAACATTATTTCCACATCTACGAAAGATTCTTTACACTTTTCTTGAGTGATCATAACTCTTCTGATGTTTGTCTTATTTTTCATGCTTATGAACTGCAACCTTTATGCCTACTTAACAATACCCTTCATTGTTTGTTATCTTCCACACTAGGTTTGTTCATTTGGACCTAACCCCACCTTGCTACTAATAAGCCATTTAGAGTCTGAAAGTGGGCCTAGCCCCATCTTGCTGCTCATAAGCCATTTAGAGACAAAAAGTTGACATAACCCCATCTTGCTGCTCCTAAGCCATTTAGAGCCAGAAAGTGGGCCTAACCACATCTTGTTGCTCCTTGTCTTAGTCATAGGACTGTCACTTCTCAATACCCTTCAATGTAGGGTTAATTCTCAAAAACCCCAGTCCCTCCTACGTCCTCTTCTTGGTTTAGAAAGTCGTGAATGCTCTTTTTGGATTGTCATACCTTCATCCATGCAACACAAGGTTGGCCTTTCTCTATCATGCCATCTTATCTGCCTTTCACACTCAGAACTATCTTTCAGATAAGTTTGCTACTATGTTCTTGAAGTTTTTCGTATAGACCAAACCCTTGTATTGTTCCAACAATTTTAGATTGTCCTAATGATCTTTATTCACTGTAATAACTGTATATCCCCTGTAAATTGTCCTTACAATATGGGCTAATGTTTAAAATTGTCATTCTATACAATTACTACTGTCATAGTCTTTAAACTTGGTGTGACAACTAAGCATTAACCCCCCCACGCTAGGACCATCATATCTTTTTGAAATATCTCACATGTTACCTTTGTCATTACCTTGCCACCTTGGAACATTGTGACTGTCCTATGCTTGTTTTTATCATGACAATGTGCCTTACTTTTGCATGATTCAGTTTCCTCCTAATAGGCCGATCATGCATACATTCAAACCCTCTACACTATATCATAAGTTCCTCTTTCTTCATCCACTCTACCATGTCATTGATGCTTATCTTCAAGGCACACTGCCCTCTCTATTTTGCAGATGATTGCCATATCTTATTATTCTCTGCCAAAAGATACAATACATTACCTACCCTATACCCATGTATGTCACATGTACTCTAATGGCATACTCTCTCCCAGAGATCTCTTTACACATCACCAAGATGATCTCAACCATTACACTTTTGCCCTAGACTTATGAAAGGACTGTCATGATGTTTGCATGATATTTAATTTGCCTTTTGTCTAGCAAGCCCAATCCTTTGTCATCTTTTGTTGGGCTAGTGATATGTCATTTGGCTAGTCACAACTATACCTTCCTTCTATCTTCTTAACATTATTGTCACTCAACATTATTTCCACATCTACGAAAGATTCTTTACACTTTTCTTGAGTGATCATAACTCTTCTGATGTTTGTCTTATTTTTCATGCTTATGAACTGCAACCTTTATGCCTACTTAACAATGCCCTTCATTGTTTGTTATCTTCCACACTAGGTTTGTTCATTTGGACCTAACCCCACCTTGCTACTAATAAGCCATTTAGAGTCTGAAAGTGGGCCTAGCCCCATCTTGCTGCTCATAAGCCATTTAGAGACAAAAAGTTGACATAACCCCATCTTGCTGCTCCTAAGCCATTTAGAGCCAGAAAGTGGGCCTAACCACATCTTGTTGCTCCTTGTCTTAGTCATAGGACTGTCACTTCTCAATACCCTTCAATGTAGGGTTAATTCTCAAAAACCCCAGTCCCTCCTACGTCCTCTTCTTGGTTTAGAAAGTCGTGAATGCTCTTTTTGGATTGTCATACCTTCATCCATGCAACACAAGGTTGGCCTTTCTCTATCATGCCATCTTATCTGCCTTTCACACTCAGAACTATCTTTCAGATAAGTTTGCTACTATGTTCTTGAAGTTTTTCGTATAGACCAAACCCTTGTATTGTTCCAACAATTTTAGATTGTCCTAATGATCTTTATTCACTGTAATAACTGTATATCCCCTGTAAATTGTCCTTACAATATGGGCTAATGTTTAAAATTGTCATTCTATACAATTACTACTGTCATAGTCTTTAAACTTGGTGTGACAACTAAGCATTAACCCCCCCACGCTAGGACCATCATATCTTTTTGAAATATCTCACATGTTACCTTTGTCATTACCTTGCCACCTTGGAACATTGTGACTGTCCTATGCTTGTTTTTATCATGACAATGTGCCTTACTTTTGCATGATTCAGTTTCCTCCTAATAGGCCGATCATGCATACATTCAAACCCTCTACACTATATCATGAAGTTCCTCTTTCTTCATCCACTCTACCATGTCATTGATGCTTATCTTCAAGGCACACTGCCCTCTCTATTTTGCAGATGATTGCCATATCTTATTATTCTCTGCCAAAAGATACAATACATTACCTACCCTATACCCATGTATGTCACATGTACTCTAATGGCATACTCTCTCCCAGAGATCTCTTTACACATCACCAAGATGATCTCAACCATTACACTTTTGCCCTAGACTTATGAAAGGACTGTCATGATGTTTGCATGATATTTAATTTGCCTTTTGTCTAGCAAGCCCAATCCTTTGTCATCTTTTGTTGGGCTAGTGATATGTCATTTGGCTAGTCACAACTATACCTTCCTTCTATCTTCTTAACATTATTGTCACTCAACATTATTTCCACATCTACGAAAGATTCTTTACACTTTTCTTGAGTGATCATAACTCTTCTGATGTTTGTCTTATTTTTCATGCTTATGAACTGCAACCTTTATGCCTACTTAACAATGCCCTTCATTGTTTGTTATCTTCCACACTAGGTTTGTTCATTTGGACCTAACCCCACCTTGCTACTAATAAGCCATTTAGAGTCTGAAAGTGGGCCTAGCCCCATCTTGCTGCTCATAAGCCATTTAGAGACAAAAAGTTGACATAACCCCATCTTGCTGCTCCTAAGCCATTTAGAGCCAGAAAGTGGGCCTAACCACATCTTGTTGCTCCTTGTCTTAGTCATAGGACTGTCACTTCTCAATACCCTTCAATGTAGGGTTAATTCTCAAAAACCCCAGTCCCTCCTACGTCCTCTTCTTGGTTTAGAAAGTCGTGAATGCTCTTTTTGGATTGTCATACCTTCATCCATGCAACACAAGGTTGGCCTTTCTCTATCATGCCATCTTATCTGCCTTTCACACTCAGAACTATCTTTCAGATAAGTTTGCTACTATGTTCTTGAAGTTTTTCGTATAGACCAAACCCTTGTATTGTTCCAACAATTTTAGATTGTCCTAATGATCTTTATTCACTGTAATAACTGTATATCCCCTGTAAATTGTCCTTACAATATGGGCTAATGTTTAAAATTGTCATTCTATACAATTACTACTGTCATAGTCTTTAAACTTGGTGTGACAACTAAGCATTAACCCCCCCACGCTAGGACCATCATATCTTTTTGAAATATCTCACATGTTACCTTTGTCATTACCTTGCCACCTTGGAACATTGTGACTGTCCTATGCTTGTTTTTATCATGACAATGTGCCTTACTTTTGCATGATTCAGTTTCCTCCTAATAGGCCGATCATGCATACATTCAAACCCTCTACACTATATCATGAAGTTCCTCTTTCTTCATCCACTCTACCATGTCATTGATGCTTATCTTCAAGGCACACTGCCCTCTCTATTTTGCAGATGATTGCCATATCTTATTATTCTCTGCCAAAAGATACAATACATTACCTACCCTATACCCATGTATGTCACATGTACTCTAATGGCATACTCTCTCCCAGAGATCTCTTTACACATCACCAAGATGATCTCAACCATTACACTTTTGCCCTAGACTTATGAAAGGACTGTCATGATGTTTGCATGATATTTAATTTGCCTTTTGTCTAGCAAGCCCAATCCTTTGTCATCTTTTGTTGGGCTAGTGATATGTCATTTGGCTAGTCACAACTATACCTTCCTTCTATCTTCTTAACATTATTGTCACTCAACATTATTTCCACATCTACGAAAGATTCTTTACACTTTTCTTGAGTGATCATAACTCTTCTGATGTTTGTCTTATTTTTCATGCTTATGAACTGCAACCTTTATGCCTACTTAACAATGCCCTTCATTGTTTGTTATCTTCCACACTAGGTTTGTTCATTTGGACCTAACCCCACCTTGCTACTAATAAGCCATTTAGAGTCTGAAAGTGGGCCTAGCCCCATCTTGCTGCTCATAAGCCATTTAGAGACAAAAAGTTGACATAACCCCATCTTGCTGCTCCTAAGCCATTTAGAGCCAGAAAGTGGGCCTAACCACATCTTGTTGCTCCTTGTCTTAGTCATAGGACTGTCACTTCTCAATACCCTTCAATGTAGGGTTAATTCTCAAAAACCCCAGTCCCTCCTACGTCCTCTTCTTGGTTTAGAAAGTCGTGAATGCTCTTTTTGGATTGTCATACCTTCATCCATGCAACACAAGGTTGGCCTTTCTCTATCATGCCATCTTATCTGCCTTTCACACTCAGAACTATCTTTCAGATAAGTTTGCTACTATGTTCTTGAAGTTTTTCGTATAGACCAAACCCTTGTATTGTTCCAACAATTTTAGATTGTCCTAATGATCTTTATTCACTGTAATAACTGTATATCCCCTGTAAATTGTCCTTACAATATGGGCTAATGTTTAAAATTGTCATTCTATACAATTACTACTGTCATAGTCTTTAAACTTGGTGTGACAACTAAGCATTAACCCCCCCACGCTAGGACCATCATATCTTTTTGAAATATCTCACATGTTACCTTTGTCATTACCTTGCCACCTTGGAACATTGTGACTGTCCTATGCTTGTTTTTATCATGACAATGTGCCTTACTTTTGCATGATTCAGTTTCCTCCTAATAGGCCGATCATGCATACATTCAAACCCTCTACACTATATCATGAAGTTCCTCTTTCTTCATCCACTCTACCATGTCATTGATGCTTATCTTCAAGGCACACTGCCCTCTCTATTTTGCAGATGATTGCCATATCTTATTATTCTCTGCCAAAAGATACAATACATTACCTACCCTATACCCATGTATGTCACATGTACTCTAATGGCATACTCTCTCCCAGAGATCTCTTTACACATCACCAAGATGATCTCAACCATTACACTTTTGCCCTAGACTTATGAAAGGACTGTCATGATGTTTGCATGATATTTAATTTGCCTTTTGTCTAGCAAGCCCAATCCTTTGTCATCTTTTGTTGGGCTAGTGATATGTCATTTGGCTAGTCACAACTATACCTTCCTTCTATCTTCTTAACATTATTGTCACTCAACATTATTTCCACATCTACGAAAGATTCTTTACACTTTTCTTGAGTGATCATAACTCTTCTGATGTTTGTCTTATTTTTCATGCTTATGAACTGCAACCTTTATGCCTACTTAACAATGCCCTTCATTGTTTGTTATCTTCCACACTAGGTTTGTTCATTTGGACCTAACCCCACCTTGCTACTAATAAGCCATTTAGAGTCTGAAAGTGGGCCTAGCCCCATCTTGCTGCTCATAAGCCATTTAGAGACAAAAAGTTGACATAACCCCATCTTGCTGCTCCTAAGCCATTTAGAGCCAGAAAGTGGGCCTAACCACATCTTGTTGCTCCTTGTCTTAGTCATAGGACTGTCACTTCTCAATACCCTTCAATGTAGGGTTAATTCTCAAAAACCCCAGTCCCTCCTACGTCCTCTTCTTGGTTTAGAAAGTCGTGAATGCTCTTTTTGGATTGTCATACCTTCATCCATGCAACACAAGGTTGGCCTTTCTCTATCATGCCATCTTATCTGCCTTTCACACTCAGAACTATCTTTCAGATAAGTTTGCTACTATGTTCTTGAAGTTTTTCGTATAGACCAAACCCTTGTATTGTTCCAACAATTTTAGATTGTCCTAATGATCTTTATTCACTGTAATAACTGTATATCCCCTGTAAATTGTCCTTACAATATGGGCTAATGTTTAAAATTGTCATTCTATACAATTACTACTGTCATAGTCTTTAAACTTGGTGTGACAACTAAGCATTAACCCCCCCACGCTAGGACCATCATATCTTTTTGAAATATCTCACATGTTACCTTTGTCATTACCTTGCCACCTTGGAACATTGTGACTGTCCTATGCTTGTTTTTATCATGACAATGTGCCTTACTTTTGCATGATTCAGTTTCCTCCTAATAGGCCGATCATGCATACATTCAAACCCTCTACACTATATCATGAAGTTCCTCTTTCTTCATCCACTCTACCATGTCATTGATGCTTATCTTCAAGGCACACTGCCCTCTCTATTTTGCAGATGATTGCCATATCTTATTATTCTCTGCCAAAAGATACAATACATTACCTACCCTATACCCATGTATGTCACATGTACTCTAATGGCATACTCTCTCCCAGAGATCTCTTTACACATCACCAAGATGATCTCAACCATTACACTTTTGCCCTAGACTTATGAAAGGACTGTCATGATGTTTGCATGATATTTAATTTGCCTTTTGTCTAGCAAGCCCAATCCTTTGTCATCTTTTGTTGGGCTAGTGATATGTCATTTGGCTAGTCACAACTATACCTTCCTTCTATCTTCTTAACATTATTGTCACTCAACATTATTTCCACATCTACGAAAGATTCTTTACACTTTTCTTGAGTGATCATAACTCTTCTGATGTTTGTCTTATTTTTCATGCTTATGAACTGCAACCTTTATGCCTACTTAACAATGCCCTTCATTGTTTGTTATCTTCCACACTAGGTTTGTTCATTTGGACCTAACCCCACCTTGCTACTAATAAGCCATTTAGAGTCTGAAAGTGGGCCTAGCCCCATCTTGCTGCTCATAAGCCATTTAGAGACAAAAAGTTGACATAACCCCATCTTGCTGCTCCTAAGCCATTTAGAGCCAGAAAGTGGGCCTAACCACATCTTGTTGCTCCTTGTCTTAGTCATAGGACTGTCACTTCTCAATACCCTTCAATGTAGGGTTAATTCTCAAAAACCCCAGTCCCTCCTACGTCCTCTTCTTGGTTTAGAAAGTCGTGAATGCTCTTTTTGGATTGTCATACCTTCATCCATGCAACACAAGGTTGGCCTTTCTCTATCATGCCATCTTATCTGCCTTTCACACTCAGAACTATCTTTCAGATAAGTTTGCTACTATGTTCTTGAAGTTTTTCGTATAGACCAAACCCTTGTATTGTTCCAACAATTTTAGATTGTCCTAATGATCTTTATTCACTGTAATAACTGTATATCCCCTGTAAATTGTCCTTACAATATGGGCTAATGTTTAAAATTGTCATTCTATACAATTACTACTGTCATAGTCTTTAAACTTGGTGTGACAACTAAGCATTAACCCCCCCACGCTAGGACCATCATATCTTTTTGAAATATCTCACATGTTACCTTTGTCATTACCTTGCCACCTTGGAACATTGTGACTGTCCTATGCTTGTTTTTATCATGACAATGTGCCTTACTTTTGCATGATTCAGTTTCCTCCTAATAGGCCGATCATGCATACATTCAAACCCTCTACACTATATCATGAAGTTCCTCTTTCTTCATCCACTCTACCATGTCATTGATGCTTATCTTCAAGGCACACTGCCCTCTCTATTTTGCAGATGATTGCCATATCTTATTATTCTCTGCCAAAAGATACAATACATTACCTACCCTATACCCATGTATGTCACATGTACTCTAATGGCATACTCTCTCCCAGAGATCTCTTTACACATCACCAAGATGATCTCAACCATTACACTTTTGCCCTAGACTTATGAAAGGACTGTCATGATGTTTGCATGATATTTAATTTGCCTTTTGTCTAGCAAGCCCAATCCTTTGTCATCTTTTGTTGGGCTAGTGATATGTCATTTGGCTAGTCACAACTATACCTTCCTTCTATCTTCTTAACATTATTGTCACTCAACATTATTTCCACATCTACGAAAGATTCTTTACACTTTTCTTGAGTGATCATAACTCTTCTGATGTTTGTCTTATTTTTCATGCTTATGAACTGCAACCTTTATGCCTACTTAACAATGCCCTTCATTGTTTGTTATCTTCCACACTAGGTTTGTTCATTTGGACCTAACCCCACCTTGCTACTAATAAGCCATTTAGAGTCTGAAAGTGGGCCTAGCCCCATCTTGCTGCTCATAAGCCATTTAGAGACAAAAAGTTGACATAACCCCATCTTGCTGCTCCTAAGCCATTTAGAGCCAGAAAGTGGGCCTAACCACATCTTGTTGCTCCTTGTCTTAGTCATAGGACTGTCACTTCTCAATACCCTTCAATGTAGGGTTAATTCTCAAAAACCCCAGTCCCTCCTACGTCCTCTTCTTGGTTTAGAAAGTCGTGAATGCTCTTTTTGGATTGTCATACCTTCATCCATGCAACACAAGGTTGGCCTTTCTCTATCATGCCATCTTATCTGCCTTTCACACTCAGAACTATCTTTCAGATAAGTTTGCTACTATGTTCTTGAAGTTTTTCGTATAGACCAAACCCTTGTATTGTTCCAACAATTTTAGATTGTCCTAATGATCTTTATTCACTGTAATAACTGTATATCCCCTGTAAATTGTCCTTACAATATGGGCTAATGTTTAAAATTGTCATTCTATACAATTACTACTGTCATAGTCTTTAAACTTGGTGTGACAACTAAGCATTAACCCCCCCACGCTAGGACCATCATATCTTTTTGAAATATCTCACATGTTACCTTTGTCATTACCTTGCCACCTTGGAACATTGTGACTGTCCTATGCTTGTTTTTATCATGACAATGTGCCTTACTTTTGCATGATTCAGTTTCCTCCTAATAGGCCGATCATGCATACATTCAAACCCTCTACACTATATCATGAAGTTCCTCTTTCTTCATCCACTCTACCATGTCATTGATGCTTATCTTCAAGGCACACTGCCCTCTCTATTTTGCAGATGATTGCCATATCTTATTATTCTCTGCCAAAAGATACAATACATTACCTACCCTATACCCATGTATGTCACATGTACTCTAATGGCATACTCTCTCCCAGAGATCTCTTTACACATCACCAAGATGATCTCAACCATTACACTTTTGCCCTAGACTTATGAAAGGACTGTCATGATGTTTGCATGATATTTAATTTGCCTTTTGTCTAGCAAGCCCAATCCTTTGTCATCTTTTGTTGGGCTAGTGATATGTCATTTGGCTAGTCACAACTATACCTTCCTTCTATCTTCTTAACATTATTGTCACTCAACATTATTTCCACATCTACGAAAGATTCTTTACACTTTTCTTGAGTGATCATAACTCTTCTGATGTTTGTCTTATTTTTCATGCTTATGAACTGCAACCTTTATGCCTACTTAACAATGCCCTTCATTGTTTGTTATCTTCCACACTAGGTTTGTTCATTTGGACCTAACCCCACCTTGCTACTAATAAGCCATTTAGAGTCTGAAAGTGGGCCTAGCCCCATCTTGCTGCTCATAAGCCATTTAGAGACAAAAAGTTGACATAACCCCATCTTGCTGCTCCTAAGCCATTTAGAGCCAGAAAGTGGGCCTAACCACATCTTGTTGCTCCTTGTCTTAGTCATAGGACTGTCACTTCTCAATACCCTTCAATGTAGGGTTAATTCTCAAAAACCCCAGTCCCTCCTACGTCCTCTTCTTGGTTTAGAAAGTCGTGAATGCTCTTTTTGGATTGTCATACCTTCATCCATGCAACACAAGGTTGGCCTTTCTCTATCATGCCATCTTATCTGCCTTTCACACTCAGAACTATCTTTCAGATAAGTTTGCTACTATGTTCTTGAAGTTTTTCGTATAGACCAAACCCTTGTATTGTTCCAACAATTTTAGATTGTCCTAATGATCTTTATTCACTGTAATAACTGTATATCCCCTGTAAATTGTCCTTACAATATGGGCTAATGTTTAAAATTGTCATTCTATACAATTACTACTGTCATAGTCTTTAAACTTGGTGTGACAACTAAGCATTAACCCCCCCACGCTAGGACCATCATATCTTTTTGAAATATCTCACATGTTACCTTTGTCATTACCTTGCCACCTTGGAACATTGTGACTGTCCTATGCTTGTTTTTATCATGACAATGTGCCTTACTTTTGCATGATTCAGTTTCCTCCTAATAGGCCGATCATGCATACATTCAAACCCTCTACACTATATCATGAAGTTCCTCTTTCTTCATCCACTCTACCATGTCATTGATGCTTATCTTCAAGGCACACTGCCCTCTCTATTTTGCAGATGATTGCCATATCTTATTATTCTCTGCCAAAAGATACAATACATTACCTACCCTATACCCATGTATGTCACATGTACTCTAATGGCATACTCTCTCCCAGAGATCTCTTTACACATCACCAAGATGATCTCAACCATTACACTTTTGCCCTAGACTTATGAAAGGACTGTCATGATGTTTGCATGATATTTAATTTGCCTTTTGTCTAGCAAGCCCAATCCTTTGTCATCTTTTGTTGGGCTAGTGATATGTCATTTGGCTAGTCACAACTATACCTTCCTTCTATCTTCTTAACATTATTGTCACTCAACATTATTTCCACATCTACGAAAGATTCTTTACACTTTTCTTGAGTGATCATAACTCTTCTGATGTTTGTCTTATTTTTCATGCTTATGAACTGCAACCTTTATGCCTACTTAACAATGCCCTTCATTGTTTGTTATCTTCCACACTAGGTTTGTTCATTTGGACCTAACCCCACCTTGCTACTAATAAGCCATTTAGAGTCTGAAAGTGGGCCTAGCCCCATCTTGCTGCTCATAAGCCATTTAGAGACAAAAAGTTGACATAACCCCATCTTGCTGCTCCTAAGCCATTTAGAGCCAGAAAGTGGGCCTAACCACATCTTGTTGCTCCTTGTCTTAGTCATAGGACTGTCACTTCTCAATACCCTTCAATGTAGGGTTAATTCTCAAAAACCCCAGTCCCTCCTACGTCCTCTTCTTGGTTTAGAAAGTCGTGAATGCTCTTTTTGGATTGTCATACCTTCATCCATGCAACACAAGGTTGGCCTTTCTCTATCATGCCATCTTATCTGCCTTTCACACTCAGAACTATCTTTCAGATAAGTTTGCTACTATGTTCTTGAAGTTTTTCGTATAGACCAAACCCTTGTATTGTTCCAACAATTTTAGATTGTCCTAATGATCTTTATTCACTGTAATAACTGTATATCCCCTGTAAATTGTCCTTACAATATGGGCTAATGTTTAAAATTGTCATTCTATACAATTACTACTGTCATAGTCTTTAAACTTGGTGTGACAACTAAGCATTAACCCCCCCACGCTAGGACCATCATATCTTTTTGAAATATCTCACATGTTACCTTTGTCATTACCTTGCCACCTTGGAACATTGTGACTGTCCTATGCTTGTTTTTATCATGACAATGTGCCTTACTTTTGCATGATTCAGTTTCCTCCTAATAGGCCGATCATGCATACATTCAAACCCTCTACACTATATCATGAAGTTCCTCTTTCTTCATCCACTCTACCATGTCATTGATGCTTATCTTCAAGGCACACTGCCCTCTCTATTTTGCAGATGATTGCCATATCTTATTATTCTCTGCCAAAAGATACAATACATTACCTACCCTATACCCATGTATGTCACATGTACTCTAATGGCATACTCTCTCCCAGAGATCTCTTTACACATCACCAAGATGATCTCAACCATTACACTTTTGCCCTAGACTTATGAAAGGACTGTCATGATGTTTGCATGATATTTAATTTGCCTTTTGTCTAGCAAGCCCAATCCTTTGTCATCTTTTGTTGGGCTAGTGATATGTCATTTGGCTAGTCACAACTATACCTTCCTTCTATCTTCTTAACATTATTGTCACTCAACATTATTTCCACATCTACGAAAGATTCTTTACACTTTTCTTGAGTGATCATAACTCTTCTGATGTTTGTCTTATTTTTCATGCTTATGAACTGCAACCTTTATGCCTACTTAACAATGCCCTTCATTGTTTGTTATCTTCCACACTAGGTTTGTTCATTTGGACCTAACCCCACCTTGCTACTAATAAGCCATTTAGAGTCTGAAAGTGGGCCTAGCCCCATCTTGCTGCTCATAAGCCATTTAGAGACAAAAAGTTGACATAACCCCATCTTGCTGCTCCTAAGCCATTTAGAGCCAGAAAGTGGGCCTAACCACATCTTGTTGCTCCTTGTCTTAGTCATAGGACTGTCACTTCTCAATACCCTTCAATGTAGGGTTAATTCTCAAAAACCCCAGTCCCTCCTACGTCCTCTTCTTGGTTTAGAAAGTCGTGAATGCTCTTTTTGGATTGTCATACCTTCATCCATGCAACACAAGGTTGGCCTTTCTCTATCATGCCATCTTATCTGCCTTTCACACTCAGAACTATCTTTCAGATAAGTTTGCTACTATGTTCTTGAAGTTTTTCGTATAGACCAAACCCTTGTATTGTTCCAACAATTTTAGATTGTCCTAATGATCTTTATTCACTGTAATAACTGTATATCCCCTGTAAATTGTCCTTACAATATGGGCTAATGTTTAAAATTGTCATTCTATACAATTACTACTGTCATAGTCTTTAAACTTGGTGTGACAACTAAGCATTAACCCCCCCACGCTAGGACCATCATATCTTTTTGAAATATCTCACATGTTACCTTTGTCATTACCTTGCCACCTTGGAACATTGTGACTGTCCTATGCTTGTTTTTATCATGACAATGTGCCTTACTTTTGCATGATTCAGTTTCCTCCTAATAGGCCGATCATGCATACATTCAAACCCTCTACACTATATCATGAAGTTCCTCTTTCTTCATCCACTCTACCATGTCATTGATGCTTATCTTCAAGGCACACTGCCCTCTCTATTTTGCAGATGATTGCCATATCTTATTATTCTCTGCCAAAAGATACAATACATTACCTACCCTATACCCATGTATGTCACATGTACTCTAATGGCATACTCTCTCCCAGAGATCTCTTTACACATCACCAAGATGATCTCAACCATTACACTTTTGCCCTAGACTTATGAAAGGACTGTCATGATGTTTGCATGATATTTAATTTGCCTTTTGTCTAGCAAGCCCAATCCTTTGTCATCTTTTGTTGGGCTAGTGATATGTCATTTGGCTAGTCACAACTATACCTTCCTTCTATCTTCTTAACATTATTGTCACTCAACATTATTTCCACATCTACGAAAGATTCTTTACACTTTTCTTGAGTGATCATAACTCTTCTGATGTTTGTCTTATTTTTCATGCTTATGAACTGCAACCTTTATGCCTACTTAACAATGCCCTTCATTGTTTGTTATCTTCCACACTAGGTTTGTTCATTTGGACCTAACCCCACCTTGCTACTAATAAGCCATTTAGAGTCTGAAAGTGGGCCTAGCCCCATCTTGCTGCTCATAAGCCATTTAGAGACAAAAAGTTGACATAACCCCATCTTGCTGCTCCTAAGCCATTTAGAGCCAGAAAGTGGGCCTAACCACATCTTGTTGCTCCTTGTCTTAGTCATAGGACTGTCACTTCTCAATACCCTTCAATGTAGGGTTAATTCTCAAAAACCCCAGTCCCTCCTACGTCCTCTTCTTGGTTTAGAAAGTCGTGAATGCTCTTTTTGGATTGTCATACCTTCATCCATGCAACACAAGGTTGGCCTTTCTCTATCATGCCATCTTATCTGCCTTTCACACTCAGAACTATCTTTCAGATAAGTTTGCTACTATGTTCTTGAAGTTTTTCGTATAGACCAAACCCTTGTATTGTTCCAACAATTTTAGATTGTCCTAATGATCTTTATTCACTGTAATAACTGTATATCCCCTGTAAATTGTCCTTACAATATGGGCTAATGTTTAAAATTGTCATTCTATACAATTACTACTGTCATAGTCTTTAAACTTGGTGTGACAACTAAGCATTAACCCCCCCACGCTAGGACCATCATATCTTTTTGAAATATCTCACATGTTACCTTTGTCATTACCTTGCCACCTTGGAACATTGTGACTGTCCTATGCTTGTTTTTATCATGACAATGTGCCTTACTTTTGCATGATTCAGTTTCCTCCTAATAGGCCGATCATGCATACATTCAAACCCTCTACACTATATCATGAAGTTCCTCTTTCTTCATCCACTCTACCATGTCATTGATGCTTATCTTCAAGGCACACTGCCCTCTCTATTTTGCAGATGATTGCCATATCTTATTATTCTCTGCCAAAAGATACAATACATTACCTACCCTATACCCATGTATGTCACATGTACTCTAATGGCATACTCTCTCCCAGAGATCTCTTTACACATCACCAAGATGATCTCAACCATTACACTTTTGCCCTAGACTTATGAAAGGACTGTCATGATGTTTGCATGATATTTAATTTGCCTTTTGTCTAGCAAGCCCAATCCTTTGTCATCTTTTGTTGGGCTAGTGATATGTCATTTGGCTAGTCACAACTATACCTTCCTTCTATCTTCTTAACATTATTGTCACTCAACATTATTTCCACATCTACGAAAGATTCTTTACACTTTTCTTGAGTGATCATAACTCTTCTGATGTTTGTCTTATTTTTCATGCTTATGAACTGCAACCTTTATGCCTACTTAACAATGCCCTTCATTGTTTGTTATCTTCCACACTAGGTTTGTTCATTTGACTCTACATTAGGCAATGCACATGGCACTCTCTACCCACATGTTGGGTATGCAACTTGTGGACCATCATCTTGTATGGTTCTTTTACCACCATGTAATTGAAATTGTCACTTGCACTCTATGTTCCACAAAACATCCATCTACAACCCTCTTTGTTTGAGACTCTTGCATGATGTCAAATGATTGAGTGTCCACTGTGATCTTTAAGTAATAATTTGCATTAAACTCTTATTCATTTCTTGACACTCGTTCTCGATCACTATCTTAAGGCACATTGCATAGTATTGTTCTCAAAGGTTGGCAGAATCATTGATCTAATAAAATTGTAATGTCCCATAATGGAATATTCCTAAATTTTTCCCTAGACATTTCATGGTATGCCCAAGGTACCACCAAGAATCAAATATCCTAGTCACTTTAATCTACCTTGCAAACTCTTATAAGGGCTACTTCTATTACTTTTGTTAAATGTTTGCATCATTTTGTTGGCTTAAAGTTAAAAGTAGTAAGGAGTATTCCTATTGTGATTTATCAAGACGAACTTCACCAATTCTTCAATTATTTAATTTACAAAATGTTTCCCTTGGTCACTTGCGATACTCCTTGGGGATCCAAACCTTGTAAAAAAAATCTCTTTTTTGATGTCCCCTTCCTAATTTGCCTTAGAATTTGCCCTAGAACCACAATTGCAACAAATTAGGGTTAGGGTTACATCTTACCGAGTAGATTCTCCTTTAAATATTGTGATCCTGGATTTAAATCCTACAACCATAATATAAATAACATATATATATATATATATATATAAAATGATAGGTCCGCTCATAGCCATTTCTAAACTAAGCCTGAGAATGGATGTCTACCAGAGCCGTCCTCTTTGCTTGCTTAGTGGTTTGCTTGTACCTACTTTCCCCATCCAATTCTCATCCTCCCAAAGACACATGCCACCTTGCAGAATTGGGTTGAGGATGTAAGGGGGTTTCTTGGTCCTATGTAAGTGCTCATTTTGCCTCCTTAAATGATGCAAGTGCTCTCTTGGCATCCTAACATGATGCAAGTGCCCTCTTGGCCTCCTTACATGACCCTCTTTACCCTCCTCTTACACCTCACCCTTATTGTAAATAGTATGGATGCTAAAAATGGCAGATCTGATATAATATCAATCTGCCAATCTGCAAATAAAATCATGGGACTAAGCACTGATCAATTTTATGAATCACCTTAGTCCTTTGAGTGTTGGTGCTAGCTTGCTTCTATATTTCCTGATGATTTGTGTTTGCAGATGTAATGGACTGTTGAGTATGTACAGTCCTTGAATATACAATGGATTGTTGTTAAGTGAATGGATATTCGATTTGAAATCTCTTGCTTTTCTCTATAAGAATATCTCTTGTTTGATCTGCTAATTGTCTTGATGTGATCACCTTGTTGGCTTGATTGATTGTCCATCCATTAGTAGAATGAGTTCTTGTCTGATTGCTTGGTTGATACATCTAAATCATTTATGAAGGAACGTGTCCTTTGGAAACAACTGCCTTTCCACAAATGGACACAACCTTTCACTGCCTTCTTTTAATTTTAATCTTTATTTATTTCTGACCAATCATTAATACTAATCACTGTTATATACTATAATATTAATCACTACTACAGATATTGATAAAGATCGCTGCTACAGATAGTGATCATTCTGCTTATAACTGTTGTGCATTTATTTGAGCCCTAAACCTACTTTGTTTGCCCCGTAGGGTGAGTATTCAAAACATAACAAAATGCAAGTAAAATATAATAGTACACATGCACAATGTAAAGAGAACTCACAGATATATTCATTAATCATAAAAATTACAATGTATCTCCTGAACAGTCCCAACAATATTACCATACCAGCATTCTCACATCTCCCAAAGATAAGTACAATGCTATATATAAGGGTGTCAACCAGCTGCGAGTGCCAACCATCGACAACTGTCGTCCAACCGCCGACCCCTTGACAACAACTAACAACTACTAATTATCCCTACTACATCATCCCCTCAAACAAAGAAAGTTGTCTCTAGATGACACACAACAAAATGGAGAATACAACTATACACAATAAATCTAGGAGTTGGGGGCCTAGAGAGCATCCCTGATAAGGAAGATGCCACCAGCTGCTCTTTCACTGCTGGACCTACTCAGTCTGTCACTGTAGATCCCTCTCGGCTAATAGTTGTCTCTCCTGGGTGGTCTTCACCATAAACACTACCTCGATAACCTCCTTGTGCTTCTTATCAGTCTCCTCCAGTATTGCAATACGGTGAGTCTCCATTGTTGCCCACTTAGCCTTCTTGCGGTCCAACTACTCCTCTAAGGCTATCATATGAGCCCTTTGCTGAACTAGCTCATCCTCTACCATCCGGAGTTGAGTGACTAACTCCTCCCGAGCTACAATAACTGCCACCCACCGACCTCAGCCCTTGCTACTGAATGTTGGGCCCTCCAAAGCTCATAATACCCATCTCACAATGCCTGCTCAACCCTCCTAAACAAGGAGTGGGTCCTACTCTCCCCTACCCGTTCTTGAAGCCTCCAATGCTCCAACATGGCAGGCGTCTCCATAGCAGGCCATCCTCGGGAGTCGAAACATTGCACAAAATCCTCAGTACAACTCCCTATAGCAAACGTGAGCAAGCGCTCCACTGCCTGATCTTCCCTCTCATGGGCCAATTCCTGTACACAGACCACCATCCTCCATGCACCGGCCTCCGTCTCCACCAAAAACTACTCAATGGAGCCCAACTTACCCAGAGTCTTGGACACCGTGTGCTGAATGTGCATAGGAGCCCTACCCTCGGACTCCTCTCCCAGTACAGTTATGACATGCGGAAGGTCCAACTCCAACTCCCTTAGGTGGGTACTCCCTTCGTCCAAATCAACAATATCAACAATGTCATGTTGTAGCAACTGCTCTTGCTATTGTAGTGAGAGAGGTGTAGATCCAGTGGGTGTCATGAGAGTTAGCTAATAGCAGTTCAACCAAGCATCCATGGTCGCGTCTGTGGTCTCCAACTCAACCACCACATCTTTAGGGATCTCCTAAGTGCCTATTGGCTGCTCCATAGCCTCAACTACTAGTTGCTCCATGGCCTCAACTGCCAGTTGCTCCATGGCCTCAACTGCTAGCTGCTCCATAGCCTCAACTGCTGGCTCCACGGGCTCAACTGCTCTATCCGCACTAGGAAGTGTTAGGGTGGGTGGCATTCAAAACTGTCCAAACCTTGGCATGGGTATGGCTCCCACAGCATACCTGAAGTAATAGGTGCAACCAACTGACTGTCGACATGGAGTAGGGTTGGAGCAAAGACAACTTGCATGCCTACTAGTGGAGGTCCACCCGAGAGTGTGACACTACTCGATCGTGTAGGGGTACCCAATGGCACAACACAACCCAATGGTGTGGTACAAGATGGTGCGACTCTTACAATACCCTCGACTCCCTCCTCTCCATTCAAAGCATCTCCCCCAGTATAGCCACTCACCTCCCCTCAACCCACCATATGAAAAGTATCACTTCCTCTGCTAACCCTCGAAGAGGTATTCCCTAACTCCTCTCCGCTAGTGTCACCCCCCTCAACTGTCTTTGTCTCAATCTCTAATGCAACTACCTGACGCCTACACTTCCTATTGGGCTAAGTATTACCGCCAACTATGAAAGTGTCCAAGTGTGTCCAGTAAAATATGAACAATTGGAAAGGGTGCACACAGCTTTGTAGCTACAACTAGCCATACTGGTTGAGAGGCACCCGCCTCTGCACAGCATCCAAGAAAAGCCCAATAGCGTGATAAGACATGTAGAAGGTTTTGTGTAGTAATCTCAAAAATTCATGAGTCCACTCCAATAGCACGAATGCCCAGTCGTACATTGTGCCATTCCATAAGCCATTCGTCAAAACTAGCAACAACAATGCGATATCTAAAGCTTGGCTAGCTCTTGTCAACTGGCTCTTCATGACGTCCAACAAAGATCGCCACTCCCCAAGTGCAATAAATGATTTCTGCAGGTCACAGCCCTTGCTTGCCTATGCCACACTCTCCCACTCGATTGGCGTCAAATTGCCTTGTCAAACCAAACATAGGAGATCCTTCTTTTGCTCGGCAATCATCTTCGCGACTGATTTATCAATCTTTCAACCCTGTCCCGGAATAACAAACACCCAAGTGAATGCGCAAGCTGAAAATGAAACTGTGATTATGCACCACTGGTACTCAAAGACGGATTCTCGACTGTCTGTCATATGTAGCAATCATGGCTCTAAGGGGTGTCTTGAACTCTTGAATGTGGAACACTAGCATCTAAATGACCAAGTGCACTCCTACGCGTCGAAGGGCTTCTTTGATCAGGTGGTCGTCTGTTGTCTCCTGCCACCATGTACAGCATTCGGTGCCGCTCAAGCCCTTGAATGTGATGGTGTCAACTATCACCTTCTTGTGGTCATCCTTCTGAGTCTAAACCTTGGGCCATATTTTCCTTTCCTTCGCAGCCTTTCTTGTATCCATTTTGCCTATAACTCTTATTCCAGATGGCAGTGTTCGACCAATCTTCCCTTTGTCTGTCACAATAGGTGCATTTCGTGCTTTTGATACATTCTCGTGTTGCAATAATTGGTTCCTCAATAGCTGTTGCAACCATTTTCACCAGTCTTGTTTCACTTTTTCGACAAGCTCCATTTACCCTCTTATTGTCGTGTAAAGTCAAGAAATATAATGTCAAAGGTGTTTATGTTAGGACATACAAATATATGTACAACCTCTCAACACTCCTCCGTACAACTACTCAACAACTCTGCGTACAGCCTCTCAACAGTTCCCTTGTACTTGTTTCTATCACTTACCAATTCAACTATTTGTCGCTCTGTACGGTGTCTCTATTTTGTTAGTACAATCTATGCCCGTGTGGTCGTACCATACGGTCTCTACTTCCCCTCAATGCCTTATGTTGTCGAACAGTTTCTCTATTCTGTTGTACGGTGTTTGCTTTTGTCATGTCTATTATGTGTGTGTTCAATCATAGGGTCTCCAAACTGCTTCTTTGTATGGCTTCATACAGACTGTGTGTGTGCTTTTCGTACGATCTTTGCTTCTCGTACAGTCTCTGATTCCCGATTCCACCATGCAATGTCTAATTCCTTCATGTCGTATCAAAAGCCACACATATGATCTTTTATGTAGGGGCTTTTATTGTCGTACGGTCTTTTACCGTCGTACAACCCTGTACGGTGAGTTCTCTCTTTTTTTTTCTTTTTTTTTCTTACCTTCTTAAATCATCTAGTCCAGTTTGGCCTTTCTGCCCAACATGGGTCATCTGTTGCATCCTTTCATGATATAGCTTCAATTTCAACCCATTCACCGGTTCTTGGATTAACTGGCCATCCAACATTGATAACTTTATTGCTCCATCTTCCCTGACTTCCTAAATATTATAAAGACCAAGCCAGCAGACTTTGAACTTACTTGGCTTTGTTTCGTTGCAGCCATTATACTTTAAAACCAACTGACCTAGGCTGAAATTCATATGTCGAATGTGTTAATCATGCCACCATGTCCGACATTGCTAGGTTGCCTTCATCACCCACTAAGCCATCATTCTTTGCTCATCCAACTTGCCCAATGCATACAACCTTACCTGTAGGCTTTCCATATCGTCAACTTGATTCTTGATGGCTATACGCAAACTAGGTTCCATGAACTCGGCAAGTACAATTGCTTCCTAGCCATACATCAACTAGAAGAGTGTCTGGCCTGTTGTGACCCTATACGTGGTTCGCTAGGCCCATAGTACAGATGGAAGCCTTTCCTCCCAATCCTCATAATCAACACGACATGACTTGTATATGACAAGACCAATATCTTATTCGTAGCTTATGCTTGCCCGTTCGCTCTTGAGTAATAAGGGCTTGCCAAGGAGTGAAAAATGTTGAACTTGATTGTCAAGAGTTTAACCACATGGTTTACAAAATGTCCTCAATCGCCTATCAGTTGGATGGGAATTCCATACCGGGTGATAATTTGCTCATATATAAACCTTGTCATGCTTAAGGTTGAATTGCCCAATAGTGCTCTCTATCACCACCATGATATATTGACACCTCTGTGCATGGCTTGTCTTCAATGGCCCTTTAAATTCCAATCCCCACCACTCGAACAACTCCTGTGCATGCGAGGGATTTAGGGGCATAAGTTCCTCTTAAGTAGTTTGCCTTCCCTTTGATAGGTATCGCACCCTACAACCCATTCACGAGCATCATTGTATAGTGTGGGTCACCATAATCCCGCGAGTAACACCTTTCGAGCCATGGTGTTTGGTCTCATGTAGCCTCTTGTGGGTCCTTTGTGTGCCTCTCAGTACCCCTAGAATCTCTTCCTCCATTATACATCTCAAAACTTGATCGGGTCCCATTTTATACAACAACATGTTAATCAATTGATATATCCAACTTTTGAGGACCAACTTCCTTCTCTCTCTTGGCAGCATGGCCCTCAAGAACCACAAAGTCGACAAATACTCCCCAATGTTGGTGTACCATGACAATAATGCAACTATCTAGAAAAGGTGAGCATCAGGAAAGTCATCGTTCACTCTTAGCGGCTCTCTGAATTTGATCTGTGATAGTTGATCAGCAATTACATGGCTTCTTCACAGTCATACAATGATCGTAAAGGTAAACTCCTGGAGTAGGAGTAGCCACCTACTGAGCCTCCCTAGAATGATAGGTTTATTCACCAAGTACATTAATGTCTGGTGGTCCACATAGAACGTGAATGGAGTTGCCAGTAGATAGTGTCAGAACTTTTGTACAGCGTAGACCATCTTGAGGGCTTCCCTCTCTATTGTACTATAGTTTATTTCCACTTTTGATAGTAATTGACTCGTGAAGTAGATGGGGTGATCTAACCTATGCTCTCTAACCTATACCAATGTGGCACCAATAGCATAATTGGATGCGTTCGCGTGTACGTGGAACTCTTTGTCCTAATTCGAGCATGTTGAAACTTTTGTACAACGTAGACCATTCCGAGGGCTTCCCTCTTTGTCATACTATAGTTCCTTTCCGCTTTTGATAGCAATCGACTCGCGAAGTAGATGGGGTGACCTATCCCATGCTCTCTGACCTGTGCCAGTTGGTATTTGTTTTCTTTCAAGAGTTCAAGGCATTTGTAGAAAAAGAGTCTGGTCAACATATTGTTAATCTTAGAATTGACAATGGGGGAGAATTATGTTCCTCTGCCTTCTCTCATTTCTATGAATGACATGGGGTAAAGCGCCAATCAACAACACCCTACACCCCTCAACAAAACGGTGTCATTGAGCATAGAAACCGCACAATTACCAAAATGGCCCAGTCTATGCCTGAACACAAGAGTGTTCCAAAGAAATTTTGGGCTAAAGCAATCCACAATGTCGTCTATCTTCTCAACCGCTCTCCTATAGTGGCTATCAAGAAGCAAACTCTGGAAGAGGCCTAGTCAGGTCGTAAGCCCAGAATCAATCATCTCAAAGTTTTTGGCTCCGTTGCTTTTGTCTGGATTCCTAATGCTAAACGCACCAAGTTAGATGCCAAGAGCCAAAAATTCATGCTAATCGGCTATAGTGATAATCACAAAGCCTACCAACTGGTTAACATCGAGACTAATCGTCTCATCTTCAGTCGTGATGTGGTCTTTAACAAGAAATGAGGGCCATTTCAGCTCTCCTCTAGTTATGGTTTCAGAGGATCAGTCTCTCAAGGCTCAAGACTTGGGTGTCCGTCTTCCATTAGGTCCACCTGATGGGAGGACTCCAATTGAGAAGGCTTCGGCTATTCCTAATCCTGTCTCTCCACCAGTTCCTTCCCCTGCAGGCTCACCAAAACATGCAGCTACACCACCAGATTTTCCTTGGGATTCATCCAATATTCTCTTTGATGATGATGATCCCATTGCACCTCCTGCTTCTAATGTTGGCACTTCTACTCTCCGGCTTAAATGGTGGGCTAAGATGATTGGCGATCTTCATGATGATGAGCTCATCAAGGGTAGAACTACTCGGAAGAAGAGCAAAACTTCTGATTTTGTAATTTTTGTTCTCATAGCCAACATTCACAGTGTGTGTGAGCATCATACATACACAAAAGCGAAAGGAATACTTGAGTGGGAAGAAGCTATGAAAACTTAGCATCGTAGTCTGTTGAAAAATAACACCTAGGTTCTATCAGATCTTCAACCCATTGGATGCAAATGGGTCTACAAAGTCAAATACAAGGCTGATGGTACTTTAGATAAGTACAAGGCTCATCTCGTTGCCAAAGGCTTCTCTCAGCGTGAAGGGATTGATTATGAGGAGACCTTTGCTCTGACAACAAAGATGAGCACCATCAGATTAGTCCTAGGCATGGCAGCTCAATTTGACTAGAAGGTCCATCTAATGGACGTCAAAAGTGCCTTCCTAAATGGTGATTTACAGGAAGAGGTGTACATGATGCAACCTCATGGATTCAAGGTTGTCGATAAAGAACACCAGGTACTCAAATAGGTGAAAGCACTCTAAGGCCTAAAACAAGCTCCTCAGGCATGGTATATGAAAATTGATAAGTACCTCACAAATTGGGGTTTCCAAAGGAGTCCTTCTGACTCAAAATATGTATGTCAAAACTACTGGCAGAGGCATCATCTTGTCGGTTATTTATGTTGATGATCTATTTATCACTGGCAGTTTGGCATCTTTGATTCAAGAAATCAAATAGAATTTATGTCAATCTTTTGACATGACTGACCTTGGGCTTCTGCACTACTGCCTAGGTGTTGAGGTTTGGCAACAGTCACATGGAATCTTCATCTCTCAGTCTAAGTATGCATAGGCTCTGCTTGACAAATTCAAAATGCAAGATTGCAAACCTGCATCTACACCTATGGAATTTGGTCTGAAGTTGTCAGCCAAATCTGATTCTCCTGTTGAGAATGAATCTGCATTCAGGCAACTAGTGAGCAGTTTGATCTATCTCACCACCACTAGACATGATCTCAGCTTTGCAGTGAGTTACATATCCTGCTTCGTGACAGCTTCTACTTCAGATCATTAGGTTGCAACGAAGCGCATCCTGCGCTAAGTAAAGGGCAAATCAGACTTTGGTATCCTCTATGGACGAACCAAAGATCCCAGACTCGTCGATTACACAAATTTGGATTGGGGAGGCTTTGTTGATGACAAAAAGTCCACTTCCAGTTATGTCTTCAATTTGGGCATAGGTGTTATCACTTGGACTAGTAAGAAGCAACAGGTCATATATCTTTCCTTGACGAAAGCCGAATATCAGGGAACAGTCAAAGCAGGTTGTGAGGCAGTTTGGCTTCGAAGGATGCTTTCCGACATTCGTATGTCTCAGGCAAGTTTGTAACCCCTCTTCTGCAACAATCAAGGGGTGCTTAAACTTGCCAAAAATCCAGTCTTCCATGAGCGAACCAAGCATATTGATATTCATT
The DNA here is from genome assembly GCA_027943335.1 of Chamaecyparis obtusa. Lineage (NCBI taxonomy): Eukaryota > Viridiplantae > Streptophyta > Pinopsida > Cupressales > Cupressaceae > Chamaecyparis > Chamaecyparis obtusa. Next base: position 3,237 of record BSBK01006719.1, on the reverse strand, counting down.
GTCATTTCATCTGACAGCTGGTCGAAGATGGATACGTGGATTTGCAATATGCTCCTACAATAGACCAGACTACCAATATTCTCACCAAGTCCCTCCTTCAAGATAAATTTGTTAAGTTCAGGGATTCCTTGGTGTAGTTGACAGATTGACCATTAAGGGAGGGTATTAGAATAATATCTTATTTATTATTCTTTTAATAGTCAATATTGTGTATCTTGTAAATATTACAATGTTTCTAATATTCTTTTATTCTTCCATTATTAGAATGTTTCTAATAACAACAATTGTTTTGTAATAGAAACATCGTCTTTGTAAACTGTATATGAACGTCTTGCTCATTCATTAATCTCTCCAATATTTTACCAAACTACCTATGTAATAGGAACTTTTATGCTTAATTAGTTTTATTCCAAGTTTTATTTTTGGAAGTGGCAACTTTGTGTTTATTGCTAGTTTTAATTCGGGTGACTTAAACAAAGCTACAGTTACTTAGTTTTAAGCTAACTAAGGAATATCTTTGTTTTTTCAGTTTTATTCCTGTTTTTTCTCTGCATTTTGCTTTGAGGAATGTTTTATATATTGCAAATCTATTCATTTGTAATTAATGAAACACTTATTTCCTCTCATTCTTGTTCCCAATTTTTTCTTTATGCACCTACGAATTTGTTATTTCTATTCTAGCTAGATCAAATGTGATGTGTAGGTTAAATTATAAATTTTACATGGTAACAAAGCTCCATAAATTTTACATGCTATCAAAGCACAAAAATTTTACATGGCATCAAAGCACACGGTTGATAGAAAAGAGAAAAAAATTTCTTTTGTGGGTAGTGAAAAAATTAAGAGCTTATAAAGAATGGGATTTCCAGCTTCTACAAATCTAACACCATACAACTATTTTGAATAGAAGCCAAAGATTCTACTTCAACTCAGAAGTAGAGGCTTGCATTGAATAGCTACGTTACCAAATTTTTCCCTAGAAGCCTAGGGTCCTAGTCTTGTCCTGCCCAAATTCAGGTTTGGATTCGATTTGGCAAAAAATCATTCAAGGTTCGGAATTTTGATTGTGAGTTCGCGAGGGACCCAAGGAGAAATTAGAAGAATTCGGAGCGAATTTTGACTTGAGCAACAAAACCCAGGAAGAATTTGAGTAGTTTTGGGCATTTTTTTTGGTCTATTTTGGTCTATTATAGTTTTGCATCATTTGTGGGTTGTGTTCTCTATATTTGGTAAGGTATCTAAGGTTTTTTGTTGTTTCAGGGAAGATGTCGGTATTGTAGACTTGCACATATGGATAAGAAATTGCATGATTCTCCTTTTGTAATTATAGATAGGTATTTAAAGTATGAATTCAATATTCTAAATTCAAACATCTTGAGCATAGCAAAAGGTTGTGTTTGGGTTCAATGAACTTGCCAGCACGGGTACCAAATAGATGAGAGAACATGTAATAACATGTTTTTTAGGAGGTATTATCTGCGGTCATTAGGAATAGGAAGGTCTAGCATTGGAGATTGGAAAGAGTGCTAGTAGCAAATTCAATCCTTCCATAAAATACTACACAACAAATCTACAAACTTGGAGGATGAAATTAGACCAAAACAAGAATTAACATATATGGTGATGTATTTTGCTATGTTGCTTTACTATTAGCATAGTGATGTATTGGTGTATTATGAGCTTATTTGCTGCATATATATATATATATATATATATATATATATATATATATATATATATATAAACATATGTTTTTGTATGGACGAACCCAAAGTGAACTTGAACCCACCCAAAAAAAAAATTGAACGAATTTTGAACTAGAATCTCAAACCCGAATCCGAACCTGAACCAACAACTTAGTCGAATAGTAATGGCAACTAAGGTTGAACCAAATTCTACTCAAAGTCATGCTCTTTTCACATGGGCGTTGCCTTCATCTTCTCCTTAGTGACACACTGTTTCAATGGACCTGTCATGCCTCTCCTTTGTCAGCATTATGGGGGTGTTTCTACTCTTTGTGCTAATGATTCCTTGGTTCCATAGTTGATCAGTGCTTTAGGCTATTGGAACCTGTATTTTCAAATAGCAGTTTGTTCTTGCATGGTTGAGTAGTGTCATTGGGGTCACTCATACAAATTTATGTGCCATTTGCATCTTCACTAACAGATTTTTTACCTTTGTTTGTCATCTATTCATTGTTTGAGTACTGCCATTGGGGGCACTCATGCAAATTGTTGTCTTTTGTATATTTGGCCGACAAACATTTTGTCTTTGTTTCCCATCTACTCATTGTTCGAGTAGTATTGTTGGGGGCACTAATGCAAATTGATCCCAATCATCATCTTGGTTTCAGAGGAGGTTCTTCATTCAGCACTATGATAGTTAGCATTCGACAATTGTCCACACTTTTCTTGTGTCTTAGAGGATGTTCTTCTTATCAAAGGGGTTTTTCCCTCTTTTCTTTCCTTATTAGACTTAAGGGGGGGTGTTAATAGGAACTTTTGTGCTTTATTCATTTTATTTTAAGTTTTATTCTTGGCAATGGCAACTTTGTGTTTTATTGTCAATTTTAATTCCAGTGACTTGGATAAAGTTACACTTGCTTAGTTTTTAAGCTAAGGAATATCTTTGTTTTTTTTCAATTTTATTCTTTTTTTCCTCCACTTTTTGCTTTGAAGACGGTTTTATATATTGTAAATCTACTCATTTGTAATTAATGAGACACTTCTTTCATCTCATTCTTGTTATCATTTTTTTCTTTATGCACCTACAAGTTTGTTCTTTCTTTTCCAACTAGATCCAATGTGATGTGCAAGTTAAACTATAAATTTTATATGGTATCAAAGCTCCATAAATTTTACATGCTATCAGAGCACAAAATTTTACAGATACAACTTACACATGTTGAGATGTCAATGCCCAGTTCAAATGAAATTTGCATCAACTTAAAGCTTGTAATTGTATATATATTTAACCTTCTTCGCTGTTCCGTAGCAATTATTGGGTACAGTTGGGCTTCGATCTATGTTGCCAAAGTTAAAACCTTAAGAATGTGACACTTGTAGCTACCAAAACTTTGAGAAATGTCTAAAAAAATCGATTAAGAACGCTGATTAAATCCGTCTAATCCAACCACACAGTGTAAGATCCACTAAAACCACTTTATTATCTATAGACAAAACCAGTAATAGCAAATTTATTGTATTATGAAGTGCATTATTATTAAATATCAATTTT